>KB670269.1:179535-268315 GCA_000349105.1 Anopheles epiroticus | reverse complement strand
CGGATTGGCGACCTGGCCATGTCTTTTAGACGTGCTCGGATGTGAGCGGGCCAAAGAAGAAGAAGAAGAAATTATGATTATGAGTTTGACCTTGAAAGATATTTTTTTTGTAATAAGCTTTAAAAGATACATGAAATTTTTATTCCCATCTATCGACTTGCCAGATAAACAAAACTTTGCTAGTGAATAGATGTTGATCAGAATAAACTACTCTTTAAACTCTTATTTAAATCATTACCAGCAGTACAAATCTCCTGCAACTCCTTGGTGTTATCCACATCGTAAAACCAGTAACGTTTTAGTGTCTGGAAAATATCATTGAAGTTTAACGTTCTTTACATTATTTTTCACAGGAATACACACCTTAGCACATAAATTTAAAAAGCATCCCGATTAATAAGCGCACCGTTCGGTTGATTAAAAATCACTCACGCTTACAAGATTTCATCCTTCTTTGCTTCACTCAACCAAACTCGTATTTACACCTTCCGGCCCGTACCACTGCGCCACTGCGCGTAAGGAAATTGGGCCAACAAAAGTCCTGCTCGGGTTTGATAAATGTACTGTGAAAATTGATAATACACGCCAATTTATCGTCCGCATTGTGTTCTGCCCCTTGCCGTTGCTCCCTTCCCCCCCCCCCCCCCAAACATGTTGCTGTTTTTGTGAACGAATTAATTACCTTTCCTTGGAAGGCGAGCGAGATTTCGCTTCATATTCGATAAATCTCTAGCGTGATCGTTTTGCGGGTGATGAGAAGTGTTTGTGGGTTAACCGAGCCAGCGTCTTTCAAAGCGTAGAGAAGTTGAAGTTTCAATAAATTAGCCCCCCCTTCAGTCACCCTGCCAAAGCTCTCGAAACAATGGATTTCCATCCATTGCAGGAATGTGCCAAACGAATTTAGTGCAATTTATTCACCTTTCAAGGAATCATCCCGAAGACAGATACGGGAACCGATCCATCCACATTTCCAAAGACGATTCAGCCCAGCCACAACGTCTCCTCCCGGTGCAGGACATTTCAATTCGCATTTCGTGAGCTTGTTGGTGTGTGTCTTAAAATTTAACCGTTCCTTGTACGTTGAGCGCTCCCGCCCATTCGCGTCAACAGGCAGCGACTTCGCATTGAAAATCTCGTGAAGCAGCGCAAAATAGGGGCAGCGATCGAAATCGGAAGTAATTGATGGCCTCGAAATATTTCTCTCCTCTCCCCCGTTACTCCCGCTCACTCACTACATGAATTTTGGACGAAGAGACCCGACAACTCTTTCACTCTATCCCACCCGTATACACATTTGGTTGGATTGCTGGTTGCTTGGAGTGGAACAGTGCTGTGATTTTTTCCCCCAAGAACGCCACCTCTCGGCACGCTGGCAATGGATAAATGCGCCAACAACGGTTGTGTGCTTCCGGTTGTAGTTTGGTTTGGAAGAGAAATGAATGGGACCGATTGTACGAACTGCCGGGGAGAAAGTGTTCAGCGTCCAAACGGGAATGAGTTTATCCCTTCCATTGCAATTCCACTTCACTAGCACAATCCAAGATAAATCACATTTCCACCGAGCACGCTCACTCGCACTCAGACCCACACACACACACACACACACACCCACTGACATTAATATAAATTTCAACGATTTTGCATTTTGCGCCAGCACGGGGAAGAAAAAAAAAACAAGCCTTCCCGCTACAAAGGTTGGCCAAGACACGGTTCAAGCAACAACATTCACCGCCGTCTACAAACGCTGGCGGATGCTAAATCTGTATCTGAACGAGTGGGAAATGGAGTTTTCAAACAATTTCATCCCTTCCACCGATTGTCCCAACGTACTTGCCCAACGTACTCCTTGGGAACTGTTTCAAGCGTTCGCCTTGCCCGCGAGATGACAACAAAGCCCGCAACAGCTCTATAATGGGGCAAGCAAAGAAGTGACTGTAGATTTCCGGTTTGCTGAACGGTAGAATCAAGGCGGCAAGTGGGCCGCCGTTGAACTGCTGCTAAGACAATAAAATGTATAGATTTCTGCACATTAATAAAACTCTAAACAAAGCGTTGCCTTAGCGTGCTGTGTGATGCGAGTGAAGTGAAGAAAGGAACCATAAGTCTAAGTGAATGGATTATGTTGAATTGCGAGGTGGCAGGCTTTACAGGTACAGCTGCCTTGTTTTCTTGCGCTTAAGTGCAGCGTGGAGCAGAGCGGGAATGAGGTTTTGGGCGGACTATGGGTAAATATTTAAGGGGCAGCATAAATTGGTTCAACAAATGAAAAATAAATATAATATTTAGTAAGTGAAGCAGGAGTGCGGAAGCATGTTCAACGAAGCCACATACTCCACAAAAGTTCTTTTTAAAATGAATAACCTAACACTTCTTATAATTTTGCTATTGCACAACGTATTTTATTGTATTCATCTTTTTGCTTTAACTGATAATCAAAAAATATAATATTAAAAATCAATGCCATGGGCCATAATTCACTTAACTAGTAATGGCCCCTTTTATGTTTTAAGCCGGTTTTTTTCTATGGAGTTTGACATTTGGCGGCTCTTTCTAACTTGATATTTTAAGCTGACCGTTGATCAAGCTGGTCATATCCTTCCTCATGAAACTCGATCAGTCCTCTTAAGAGGACTTTGCAGGCTGGATCGTTCCGTGCCAGGCTTAAAACATGGTCTGCTCACCAAAGCCGCTCAAGCGCAGGCAATGTTTTCATTTGCAATACTGCTCGATAAATGCACGAAATCGAATACATAAACCAACAACTGACAGGCTGAAAATTTCAGCTTCTGGCTTAAAACATAAAAGGGGCCAATGTTTTACTAAAGTGCTACCTAATGCTACCAAAAGCTAAAATTTTAATTCTAACTGGAAGGCACAAAATCGTTATGATTTAATAAATCTTAATTTAAATTTAAGGAAAAACGTGAAGATTAAATTTCCTCTTTGGTTAAAAATCTTTACAGCTACATGGGAAAGCTTTTAAAGCAAGCTGTATGAAGCAAAATTAATAGGAAGTGTTAGTTCTAGACAACTCTTTATCACGTTCATAACTATCTTTTTCAAAACAATTTTTAAATAAGAAAATAATGGATTCGTCAACGTGAAAGGATGACTAATGAGTCAATTAGCTAATGCACACAATATTTCGTTGATTTAAATTATTTTTATTTTCTAAGGATTTTTTTTATTTCTAGAGCAACCATAACATAATTTTGATTAAACACACCAATGTATTGTAAAGGTTTTTAAACAAAATTCAGCCTCCCAGCGTGGAATCATATTTTGACCACAATCTGCGATACGGTCTGTTGTGACTAGTGGTGTCTTTCCCTAGCGTCATACCTCACAAGCACAAGCAATTTTCGATTCCTTCTGCCATGAATGCAACTCTACCACCCATCGGAACACAGGTCCCAGTCACACATCGCTGCAGAAGAAGTTCAATTTTGGTAAATAACAAATAGAAAGATATTTGTTTCGGTCCTTTCGTTTTTGAGACAATGAATGAGAATTTCCCATTTTCCCATCTTCCCGTTCTGGGCGGGGTGATAAGAGACAGGATGCAGGGTGTGGCTAAAGCTGCTGAGATCGTGGTTATGGCAGGCAACGGGATGCTGGAAACAGCTTCCCACCGCTTGCGTAGTCCCGACGAAATGGATGGGCCACCGAAAATGAGTCGTTTTGGATTCGAAATTGATTTGAATTGTCTACGATCCTTTACTCGACCACTGTGTGACGCAGCGTCCCTCCCGCGTGGCCCTGCTGTGTCTTCTTTATGTTTGTGTGTGTGTGTGTGTGTGTTTGTGTTGCGTCAGACTGTCCACAAAGTCATAAGAATAGATCGTCGCTACGGGAAAGGGGTGAAGCAAGGATTTTATTGGAATTTCGAAACGATTCCTGTGGCTTTCGCCACTCTGTGCCCGGGAATATGGGAAAAGGCACAGCTGGCGAATGTTCGCCCCCGGGTACCGCCTGTAAATATTGGACAGAGGGTCGGTCGGGGCCAATGTCGGTAGTTTTCTCGAAAATTATGTGTTAATTTTCGTCCCCACTGCGATGATAGAGTGGAGGCGAAATGAGTTCCACTGTGAAAGTGGGCGCCTCGGCCGGGAGGGAAAAACAATAGGAACCATATGGGGATGGCGCTCCATGCCGAGGGCTTGGGAAATCCAATCGTGCAACGGCCATACGCAAGCCACGCTCGGCGCAGACGATGGCAACGACGGCGCCGTTGCAGCAAGCAAACGGGGTTGAATTTATGAAACGAAAATTGGACCACAACTAATAGCCAAAACGTAAATCGATCCGTAATGGTGGGGTGGGGAGGGATTGGAGGTGCTGGACGCATGTCACCATCGCTAGCGGGAAGTAGAGGGCAGATAATTTTGGAGGTACTTTTTTACCTTTCGGAAAGGGATGAAGTGATGCTGTAGATAATGGAGGAAAAATCCTGATAAACAGTTCCTACAGTGCTTTAATCGAAAACGTTACGATTTTCAATAAACCAAATTGAAGGCAGTTTTTTGTAATAAACCATTTAATGTTTTTTTTAAAATTATATAGTTTATTCACTTTATTTTTTGTTCGGTTTTATTTTCTCTGCATGTGTATATGTTCAAAATATGTGTAGAAAATTTCATATCATTTTTTGTTGCAAATAAGGACGAAAAATATTATGTGTTTCTACGTTGAATGTATTATTTTTAACAGGTCTTTCATTGAGCATCTTTTATTTGTTGGCTTATTTAAAAAGTCATCTTTATACATTTTGTGGAAAATTTTAAAACAAGAAATCTTTATAAATTTATCTAAAAGTTTCGTTTCGAAAACGAGAGTAAAGTTCCATTTCTATATTGTTTTTCAATTCATTTTCCCCTTATTGTAACTCCTTATGAACATCACTAGCCTGGGGCTTCTCCTCAGCAAAAGCTGAATAATATTAAAATGTCACTCTAACCAACAACAGCAACAAAACGAACGCAACAACAGCAGACGAAGAAGCAACACACATTAAACAAACATAAAACACAGAAATTCTGGCAAAGAAAAGGGGAGAAAGGCAGTCAACATCAAACGGCATGCATCGCTAAACGATTTCATCCCACATTTCGACGTTCGCCCAAATAACCGCATCATCATTACGGCCTGATGCATCCTGCTGGCGTGCAGTGTGTGTGTATGTGTGCGGAGCGGTGCATCCATCCTATGAAATTGCAGCGAGAGAATGAGTACTTTTGGGCCCGGGTTTCACCGTTCACCTTCGGTTTTGAAATACGTTCTTGTTCAGAAAAGCGTACAGCAGGGAAGGCAAGAAAGCAACACTGAGGGAGCAGCCTGGTGCAAGGAATGCCGGGATAATACCCGGAAAAGAAATGCAATGCAAACATGCACCACTTTTGCGCGTGGCTTTCCATTTCGTACAAAAGCTTGGCATTTTCGTTCGTTCGTCGGCCCGGTCTGTCTCCTCTCGGGGTGCGTTTTTTTGGGGCGACAGTGGAAGCATTTTTCTCGTTTCTGATTTTTTCTCTCTCGCCACTAGTTTTCACCATCTCTGTGTGTAAGATGGAGTGCGTACCTGTGTGTGTGTGTGCGGGAGTGAATGCTCTTAGCGCTCCATTTTTTTTAGCGCTGCACCTCCCTTTGTAAAAGCTGCGCTTTTTTGTCGGTTCAAATTTATGCTAACAAATCCGCATTCCGCTTTCAGCCTGATGCTGCCGTTACCGAGGGAAGCATCTTAACGATATATCAGAGCACATAAACTCGAGGATGCGTGAGCTAGAGAAGGAGAGCGAGAGAGAGAGATAGCTTAAATTCGTCACCAGCACCTGAAGAGTGCGCGGAATAAGCCGTTCCATGTTGACAGCCTTCGGTAGAAAGCACAATTTGGGCCACAAGCAGGATGGTCGAAAAGGGGAGGCCGCAGAGGCTGCCCCTCCACCTTGAGTCACCTCGTTACACCTTCCCATTTTGGTTGCCATTCAGAAGATGGATTATGTTGTGTAATGAAATGCAGCTACCATTTCACCAAGGTGTTGTATGTGTTGCCATCGGTGGACGGGCTTGGATCGGGTGTTTCAGCTTTTCAGGCCTTCCCGACGGCAGCTCTTACCTCTTGGCCGAGTGACACAAACACATACGCGCGCCTACAATGCATGGCCTTTTTAAGTGCTGCGATGGGTGTGTGTTTGTGTGTGTTCCACAGTGCCATGATAAAAATCTTAATAATTTAAGCATCATGCTCATCTTCGGTCAAAAGAGGCACACAGCGCCAGGTGAACGGGAAGCTCAAAAAAGACCATTTTGTGCTAACATAAGAGACGACCGAAGAGGGAGCGAAAAAAACACTGTATCCGCGGGCTGTTGTTTCTGGATGGGAGGAAAACTATGTTCAGGAAAGCTGTGCTGACACACTACCCCCAACCAAGTGCTTGCTGGTGGGAAGCTTTGGTATGAAACATTAATAAACCAATGAGGTAAAATAGATAGAGTTTATGGAGGGAGCGAAAGCCACCGTGGTGCACCAGTTTTTAGGGACATGTGGAAGAGTATGGTCTAGTTGGAGGTGACGTCAAATGAGCTAGACTAATGACTTTGTGAAAGATTCGGTTACGTGGTGACAAGAGACACGGAGCATGGAAATCGTTTTGTGGGCAATCGTTCTGGGAAAAGGGCAATTATTTTTATGGCATGTTTTTTATGGTAAATGACGTGCAATGATTGCGGGATAGAACGTTTTCAGGTGAATAGTAAGATGCTACAAGAATATTAATCATAAAAAAAAATTAATGAATTTTACTCTTTCGATACTAACATACTTTGATTAAAGGAATAGGGTAGGATCGTTACTATCCAATACAAAAAAAGTATGTCGGTCTTGTATAGAGCTCTTTGTTAGAAGCAATTACACGTTTTGAAACAGAAATATCTGAAAGACATGTATTCCGCATGAGACTAGAAGAAAGTAAAACTGTTCTGGAATTTCCAAATAAATAAATTACAGCCACAACTAGTTAACAACGTCATATACGTTTGTGGGCACCATATTGCTCAGTAGGCACGATTGATCTGAACAATGCGCCTCTGGACTTTGCAGCTAACGTTGGTGTCCGAAGTTACGACAGTGCCGAGGTAGCAAAAGTCCTCAACTACCATGTATTGGAATCTTTTATCGACCCAGTGAGGTGATATCGTTTTTCATTTTTTTGTTACCAACTTTTATAGCAATAAGGTATCATCAAAGAATAATTTTCATTGTCAACGTAGCTGGTAGCTACAAAATAAACCAATTGCCAGCCCGTTTGAAACACTTGAAATGCACTTCCATTACACATTTTAGACATTTCCTCCTCTTCGCTGTTTGGTATTCGTTACAGGCATATTAAAAGCCATTAATTTTAGGCTAGCGCCAAAGGCACCACCCGCAAGTCCTGCACTGCAATTAAACACCAAACGATAGAGCAACACCGAGGGCTTCTCGCGTTGAAACGAATCAGATCTAACTATCAGTGCAGATGTCATTTGCCTTTCTGTCTGACAAATGAAATTGGGTTACAAGGGTAATATCATCGTCGCTTCGGCCCGGATGCCCTCATCAATCCCAACCCGGCTCGCCCTTTCCTTTCTATTAAATGTTTGCTCTTTTTAACCATCTTGATCTTGACACGGTCATGATGCTTTCCGCACCCGAAATGAACGGCCAAAGTGTCTGTAAAAATGGGGGAAAAAGAAATCACTCTTTCACAGCAAAAAGAATCTTAAACGAGGAAAACGTATTGCAGTGGAAATTGCTTCAGCATAGCTTCACGATTCTTTTTCCACTGTTCTAGAGCGCTGCAAAAACTCCACCTTCCACCCATTTTCTTTTTTGTCAAACTCTTCGCACAACATTTTCCTTTTCTTCTGCATTCGCTCTCCCCCGTGGCACCGTGGCATAACGCGCAGTGTTTAATTTCTGAACCATTGTTTCCGACGCTGCGCTTCATTACCATTGCTCTATGATCGTCATTAAATATTTCTCGCCCAAACGGGGAAACGGAAGGGTACGAGCAAGCCCGCAAAAGTCTCTGGTGGGACGCTAAACGGTCCCGGGCACTGCATTGCAAACGGTTTTTTGAACGGTGAGCAACAACAGAGGAACACTACTACATAGACCCACACACAAAAAAAAAAAACACTAGACACTGCTGCACAATCTTGAATGGTTAGGTCGGTAATGTACCAGCCCAGGGAAACTGGTAGTGAGGCAGCACACGAAAATCACTCCAAGACAGCGAACAGCTTTTACTTTCCCCTGCTGCCTTGGCACTGCGGGGCGGGTTGCACTGCCCTTCTCATTATCATAAATATTTCTTCTTTCCTGCTTTTCTAGCAACTTTTTTTTACCGTTGGCGTCCCACACCCTGACCCTGTTTGGGGAAAGAGGGTAGGCGATAAGGAGAAGAAAGGGTAATGAAAGTGGCCTCTGTAAGTTCCATTACACCACGGCTGGGCATAAGGACGGAAAAATCATTTCAATCCAACCCGACCGCCTGCACAATCCTTCACAGTGGGTGACACTTGCTTGCAGGGTTTCTCAAACTGTTTTTATTCTTTTTTTTATTTTTTCTTAAATACCTGCCAAGCAATTTCTATGTGTAATAGGTAAAATTTTATGATTTTGTTGTTAATGTTTCACGTCTGCTAACCTGACGGCCAAAAATTTTTTTAAAAATATTTAAAATTTTGTAATATTTTGTTTGCATTCAAATGTTCTAGAGCCCTTCATACATTCTTGGTATTGCAGATTGTTGAAATCGGTCCAAACATATAACGAATACTGAGCAAGAAACTATTAATGAACTATTTAAGGCTGGTGGTTGCATTAATCACATTCGGTAACATAAAAACACACTCTCTCTGAAAAAAAATTTCTACAAAAGAAAGTGATAAAATAAATTCAAAAGTGTTGAATTTACGAGCGAATCCGCAAATATTGGCCCCTTTTATGCTTTAAGCCAGTTTTTCATATGCAATTTGACATTTGACGGCTGAAATAATGTAAACACTCTATGCAAAACCACTCACAAAACTAGCTTCAGATTTTCAGCCTAGTTTTTTTTCAGCCTGGAATCTAGAATAAAATCCGAGTACCTGTTCCAAAAACTGTCAATCCCATGGATCAGCAGCCTATCTTTTTCTAATTTGTTGTTTCGAACTGACTGTAAGTCAAGCTGATCATATTCTTCCTCTTCGAATTCGATAACAATTATTCAACAAGATATTAGTTTTTTGGTTCTCTTTCATATTTTATTGTAATTCAATTTGCTTATGTTATTCTCTATATGTTTGATGATTTGCCCAACGCGTTTTTTGACACTACGAGGCATTGTCATAGATTGCAATAGTGATCGAATACTGCTCGTAATGTGCTAGACAAACAAACAACTGACTGGCTGAAATTTCAGTTTAAACTGAAAACAGAAAAGGGGCCATTGGTTTGCGTTGAGAAACCCCTGCAAAAGTGGTCCTTCGCGGTTTTTTTGTCTTCTGCTCTCTTTCCCCGGTGGAAGAAAAACGATTCGCTTCGCGCATTACGATGATCATTGTTGCCGGCCGATTGTTGGACGTGGAAATGGGAAACGAAGCGCCTGCATAACGCAAATAGCAAAAAAGGAGTAAAAACTTTTCCGAAAGCCAAAAACTTTTCCTATTCTTTCGCATTTATTTTGCAGCCACAGTTTTCGCACTGCCCTCCGTTTTCCGGGTTCTTAACGATTCATTTTCTCGTGATAAAACAAAATTTCGTTTTGATCTTGTGGAACGTTAGCTGAAGCGAGCGAAACGACCATGCCGGTTCGTTTTTCTTCCTGCTTTATGTTGCAGGAAGTGTCGCGTGGATCGGTTTTTGCGATTTTGTTGGCCCTCCTGTTTCTTCGCTGCCCCTGTAATGGATGTTTGTATGAACGTGGTTTTGAGCTGAACGAAACAGACAGTCTGATGAGAAACGCTTCCGTTTGCTATTGCCAAGGAGAAGCGATTCCTTCGCGGTTCCGCCTTTGGCAGACGGTCCTTGTTGCAAGCGTTTTCAGCTGAAGTTTTACATCCGGATTGCCGATCATCGATATTGGATCGCTTCAAATCTTCTGTCCCGGCGGGACCATTCGCCAACCCGGAAAAGCGTTCCATTACTCGTTGCATAAGTAATCGAAATAGTTGTCAGTGAGTACCGTTAACGGTCACAGCCTCCACGCCAGCGGTTCTGTTATCAAACGCGATTAAGTCGACTCCGCGCTTCCTTACACCCAACAACACCGACCACCGGTTTGCGAAGAAAGCAATGAAACAAAGCTAGTGAAGGAACTGATCCACAAATCACTTTTAAAAGTACGCGACAGTTGGAAGGTAAGAACCGTTCGGTCGTGGTGTAAAATCGGAAAATTATTTGCCGAATTCTAAATCACTTCCCTTCCCGCGGAGCTGTGTGCCCGCGCTGTACGGAAAGGGATTTTCAATTGTTTGAAGCTGGAATTTAATTAAATTTTTATTTGAGTTTTGCTGCCAAAACGAGTTCGGGCTGCAATTTGGGCCACTCCTGCACACTTCAGAATACATTTTCTTCCGCGCAAGCTTCTCTGCCAAAGATGTCAAGATACGGTTTGGGGTGAAAGTTCCACAGCTGCACTCCTTTTCATTCCGGAAGTCCATCCAGCTGGAGGACTTGATTGCATCGCATCGGTGCGGATTTTTCGATTCTTGTTGTTTCCCGTTAAGTGAATTTTTTTAACGGTTTTGCAGCAAGACGATTAGATAGAGGATGGCTTTCGAATTTTGATCGGTTTCTTCCATGAAATCAAGTTCCGAAAGTGTCACCAACCAAACGGGAGTGTAAATAAAAGGGAAGTTTTTATCGTGAAGTCATTATTCTTTCCGTTTCCAGGGAAAGCAGCATAATTTACGATCAGTCATGCAAACAGAGCAGTGGGTAAGGAATGGAATGTTTAATTGATGTCAGTAGAAATTTGGTCTTTAGTTATTTGCTTCATGCTTCCTAGTTTATTTCATGATTAACACTCTTTCTGCCATTGTATTGCACCACAGCATTTATATCTCTTCGAGCTGTAAGGCATGCCGAATCTAATGCTGCTGACCATTTGTCCCTCCACGCAACAAGCCACTTAACACTTCACAGCTGTCAGCGGGGTACGTAATTGAAACGTTCCCATTTTGCTCACCATTTGCGCTACGTGGTCACTTCATTTGCATTATTGTAATTTTGCCATCGCATAATGAGGGTGTAAGTGCATTCCGATCAATCCCGTTTCCATTTAATTGCCTCGCAGTGAAGCGAAAGGTGTGAAAGAGTTTGGAACGGCAACGAAGGATTGGTGTTAAGAGGTAAATGGTTGGATGATTGGATTTTGAAATCGATTTTTGCGATTCATTTACATGATTAGAATGTGTTTCCATTGGTGGAGTATTGAGCAAATTAACTATTCGAGCAAATGTTGGTTGTTTAAAATCGTTGTAGTGGTTCAATTAATATCAAAACTTAAATTCATTTCATTCATCCAAAAGATACATGTTATAGTTTCAAGTCGTATGCTTTCAATCTTATAGATTATATAGAATTGATAGTTATTTTGAATTCGCGTCGTCAAAAATCAGTATTAAAAATAGGTTCACTTGAATCCTGGAGCATTGAAACAAAAAAATTATACTCACCACTGATTGCATACTTTGAGGCGTTTGCATCATGGGCTCGAAGCAAAATATCACTATGTCACGCATAACGGACCTAATGCCGCTGTCTAGTGAAGCTATTTACAATAAGAATTTCAATGTAATTTAAATTGGTTACAAAAATATTCAATAATCATAAAAAGGAATCAAAAACTAATCAATAAATGTATCATTGATATTTAGCCTTGAAATACGTTTGTCAAGCGAAAACTGCTCATCGTGAGTAAATATTTTTCGTCGTCCAACGACAAAACGTGAAAAGAAAACATATAAATAGTCTACTTTCATTTCACCAAGGTTGCCGTTTTGCCCATCAAGTGTAGTTTGTCATTTGCAGTTATCCTTCTCAAACATACCACAATAGCTCACAAGCGCTTGGAAGATTCTAGTGAGCTCAATTTCGTGTGCGCGGTCAAACAATCTTTTCCAAGCTTGAGAGTCTCATTACGATTCGTTTCTATGATCTGTCACGTTTTGCGGATGATTTGCTGCACTTTAAAGATTGAACCCACAGGAAGACAATATGGGTTGGAAGAGCTCTTCTGTTCGGTTATGTCATCGAGAGTCTTTTTTCAGTTCACCACAGAATTGAGTAAAATGCAATGAGATTATTCAAGATATACGAGTGAGAAAGATCTTTCAAGTATAGACAGCATAGTAGCATTTTGATTTGTTTGCTAATCTAAGCATTATGCTTGTCTTGATTGGTTGAATCGCAATAAAAAATCAAACTTTGAACATATTTCCCTGTTTAACAACCAACATCGACATCGAAAACATCGACAATGATATATTTAATCTCATTCTCTCACACTTTATTGCAAATAAAGCCATTAAGTCATTTAACAATACCCGTATAAACATATATGGCGGGCTAAATGTTTTAAAAGGTAAACCATCAACCACCAAGCAACGCTCCCATCCCAGGAAAACCCCACACGATACATTGTTTCGTATCGAGAGCTTACAATCAAGAGCTCTAGCGGTGGTGCCGTTGCCAAAACATCGAAACTCTCACAGAGACAGAGAGTTAGACAGACAGGACTGGACAGTGAAAAAGTAGAAAAAGCTCATTAAATCAATAGAAGCAATAAATGTAACCATTTTTTGCTGGTTCATCAGATGCTCTTCGTCACGATCGAGTAACATTTGATATGTGTTTGCAGTTGTACAGTGAACTGACCTAGGTTTCACCGGTGTTATGAAATTGTGCAAAACGAAGCAAAAAGACACGTTAGCGATTTCTATCTTACTGGTAGAGAGCTACGCACCATCATACGCTTTCAGGGAGGAGACGGTAGAAAATGTTTTTAAAAACAGTTCAATAAATGATTTTATTTACTTTCCGTACTGAGCTAAAGACATTACAAGCCACTTATTAGACACGAAATTGCACGTTCGTTTAAGCTGTAGCAAAATTACAATTTTTCATATGCATGATAAAGCATTTTCACCACAAAATACACACAGCGCTCAGGATTTTGCTCAATTTCCAGTGAGAGGGTGACATTTTTGACACAACAGTTAAAATCACAGCATCAGCGAACACCAGCAGCAGTTCACAATGCTTTGTAATTTCGATCGAAATGCAAGATACATGAAATTATATCGTTCCAAACGGTGTGGTTTCCCCATTCGCATTTACCAGCATTAACGCAACGGTGCTGCACATCCGAACTCCGTCGAGCGAAGGAGCAACTTTTGCCTTGCATCAGCTTCCATGAGCGAAACATGGTACAAATTTGTTTGTCCAGTTTGTCAAGCTCCTTGCATTTTCTGTGTTTTTTTTTGTCCTTCTGCCTGTTACATTGCACTGTCCCAACATAACCCATAACCCACTCCTCGGCTGCATTGGATATATTTAGAATGCGCCCTCTGAGCACAGCGTAGAAACACGGCCAAGTGCGGGGAGTGTGTTTTGGGGTTGATTGTGCTGGTTTCCCATTTTGAAATGTTGTATCCAATTTCGGTACCGGGAGAAGGTAACGTATGGGTGGGGATTTTTTCGTGCGATGGCGGTGGGAAGATGGAAATAGAATGAAATAAGCAAACATCTAAGCACCCGATTGTTGTTTGCGCTCTCGCAAGGAGTTGGGATGAGCTTTAGCCGTTGCAAAACAGATCAAGAGACGGCAGGCAACGAGGTATGAAAGGAAGTGAAATGTAAATTGAGCATGAAAGCAGTTGTGCAGCACATTTGAAGCTCCAGTGGAAGGAAAAGGAGTGTGAGAAGGCTCTCAGCGTAGAGCCACACAGAATGCTAAGGGACTGTTGTTTTGCTTGTTGCGACGGTGATGCACTTGCAACCAGCTTTCCCATTTGCTGTGCGGTGAGCATCTTTATGTAATGAGTAATTTCATTTGTACCGATATGCTATAAAATGAATTAAGAAAACCGAACGACTCGGAACAAAATGCCTGCGATGCAAACTGCCGTGTGCTCTAACAGCTCTCCACAAATAAAACCGCAGCCTACGTTAATCGTTTTACAAACATAGCTTTGCATTTTGTGTTCTATTCTTGTTACAGAATGAAACGCATCGAAACGAATCCATACTCGCCGAAACAACCAAAACCAAAGCTCAAAACTGTGATGAAAAATGTTTGTTTTGGGAGCTGTTTTGTGGCATTTCCACATGATTGACCAAGTGATAGTGATAGCATTCATCTTTAATTTCCGTTTTGTAATTAGTTTTGTGTGCTTTCTATTCCCAACATCACCAACTGGCCGCAGCGTAAGGTAGGACCCTTTGGTAGGAATGCATTTGCCTTATCATTTTTCCATGCTTCGAGTGACACTTTGCTTCCAGTTTTCTGTACAGGGCAATATCGATGAAAAGTTGGGAAATTGGATTTGTTGTGGATGAGTAAGACAAACGTACGAAACAGTCCTACTAACTGACCGAATGAAGTAGAAGAAAGAGAAAGTTTGGAATGAGGTTTGATTTTGGTAATCCTTTTGTGTGCAACCGTGTTAGCATACGCATTTCAATAAATCATTTAAACTTGCAAAAGAACCCTCAGAAACCATGATAATGTCTACATATAAAAATTAAATGAGGCTTAATAGTCTGTGTTATGCAATTTACCTTTTTAAGTTATATGTTAAGCTGTTCTGATTTAATTTTGTGTATTTTGTTGATTTGATAACATAAACCAATTTATGAATGTTTCGGTTGTTTAAAATTTGTGAAGTTTTTATTAATATGAAAAACAAAATTTAACGAAAAATGCATATTTCTGATAGCTTTGGCCAGTCACCAGTAGATGGCGCAACTGTTTATTAAGAATAATTGAACAATGTCCCATGTATTCCTATTTTACCAGGATACAATTTATGTTTAGTATTGCTGTGTTAGTTATGGTAGCTTTTTCTTATTTTTTTTGTAAAAAATCAGACGATAAATGTACTATATTTATTTTTGACGTAGGAAAATGGGACAAACTTTGTAATTTCACGCACACTTTCATACAAGCATTTATTTTCTTCTGCAGTCCGCAAACGCGGAAGATAGCACACTATTCATCGCAAAATTCAAAAAAGCCACTTAGACAAGAAAGATAAACAATTCTCAGACCGCTTAATCTTGATATTACAAAGCACTCTGTGCATATTTTGCTAACGTATAAATCATCTAGTCGTGCAACCGATTGAATACCTCGATAGATTATTTTTCTAATTAGTGTACCTCTGGGGAAAAACTTAACCTAACTAGAAAATGTGGGAGAAGGATTTCATTCGGATCACTGAGCAGCTGCAATTCTAAATTTTAATGCACAAAAGGAAGAAACCCCTTACACGTAATGCCTTCCTAGCGAACACAATGGAAGCGCCTTTTGCAACGCGTTTTGCAGGAGTATTGCCTTTACGTCGATATCTGTACATCCCGCCAAACCGGAATCCGATGTCACTTCCTTCCCATCATCGCAGCCTGATTTCCTGCGCCAGGAAATCATCAAGAACTTTGGCCCAATTATGAGCCGCTTTCGAGCCGGTGAACTCCCTGCGGTGAGAGAGTGCTGCAAGCCAGCCCCGTAACAAGCCGTTTCGGTATTGTGACGGCAGTTAAGATCGGGATTCAAAGTGCAACGAACGGCATGTTCCCGTTTCCCGGCGTACTATCCGTTTAGAGTTCCGGTTGCTCCACCTTTGCCAATATCCCTTGCCCCGGTTAATCGCGCGGGAGCCACGTAATTGAACCAAACATTTTGTTATTGCTACAATAAATGTTTTGTTGGAACATATCATTCACCATCTCGAGCCATCTCTCGATGGACGTGCAGTTGCAAATGTCGTTGCCAGCGTACGCCCGGGAAACGAGTATGTTGCTCCTTCTCTTGGCTATGTGTGGGTTCTTGTACGTGCGCGTGGGTGTGTGTGTGTCGGGTTTGTCAAGCACAGGGATACGCCAACCCACCGGTGACGGAAGCCCGCTCACTGCACCGGAATTTACTGCAGCTGCATCCATCCCCTCCCATCCAAGGATTATAAGGTTGATAGGCCATTCTTCAGATGCAGACATGCGATATGCTAATGATAATTTCCATTCCTTCATGCGAAGTGGCTTTAGAGTGGGGCCGCTCGGCTGGAGCGGGCGGAGTCCGGTGGTACAACAAACAATAAGCCGCCGGTTTCCCTCAAGCGCAATGGGATGGCTTGGTAACGGCCAATCAAAGACAGGATAAGGAAAATGACTCAACATGCTCGAACGTTCGTTAGCGAAACCGGAGCTAAGGGCTTTTTGGGATGCGCTTTGAAGGCGCAGATGTATGTCATTGGCAGATCATTCCAGTTACAGCATCAAGCTGCTGCTCGGGACGGGTGGGTGCCTTTTTAGTGATGCTGCCGAGTAGCACATTAGCCCGGGATATTCTCAGCGGGAAATACCTTAAGGAGGCGAGCATTTGCTCCGTCCTGGGAGTGTGAGGCCATAGATGCAATATTGTTTCTACCTGGCTGGAAAGACACATTGTGAAGAAAATGTACAGCACCGTTAGAGTACGATTCAAAATGATTAAAACATTATTTTGAAAAGGAAATCAAATCAATAACAGGAATACCTCGCAACGATTTCTAGGGAAACGTTTGCAATAAAAAATGTAAAAATGATTTGGTTGATCTGATTGAATCTTTAGCGACAAAATCAATCTCCAAGGGGGCAAACACAAACAAACAACAGTAAAAATTTTAGTTTTTTAGTAAACTTCATTCCTTCAAACAAAGCAAAGGAAAGAAACACAAATCATCAGCAACTAGAAAACCAAGTTTGTTTTTTTCATAGAAAAACAATCTAATGGAGCAGTACTTTAAGTAAAACGAATAAAAACAGCTATGAGCTTGGTTACGGTTCTAAGAATAATATAGTAGCATTTTCTGCTTGAATAAAACATGCCGAAAAATCGTTTATTCGAAGATGGAGTGCAAACATCCTTTATTCACTCTGTTTTAAAAAACAATAGCGTTATAAACCTAAACAAAAAATCATTCAATTTAAAGGGACTTTTCAAAACATTAAAAATAAAAATAATTGCATGATAAGAATCAATTTTCTCTATGTTGAACATGCATGAACATGTTGAACATTCAAACATGCCACAAAATTAAATAGTGAATAAAATTATCTTATCCTCTTTCCACCGTGTGCACTATTCCGTTCCCATTAATTCAAAGAAAACCATTCAATTGGCCCACTCTACTCAAACAGCAACAAACAACTTTTTTATGCGCATCATGCATAAAACAAATTGATGATAAGAGAAAAAGCTTCCTAGAAAAATCCACCTTCTATAGCTTTTTCGTTTTCGTTTAACCTCATGCCGCCGCTTCGCTCCAAATAGTTTGTCACGCTGCAAATTGCATCTGTGTGGGGTGCTTTCAGTTCCGAAGCCGCCCAGGCACAACTGGAAATTTGATTAGCCGTTTGCATATCATTCAAAGTGCTTTCCATTATTCTACCGGTTCTTTCCTGTCTGCGATAAGAATTCCGGTGCTTGCGGATGAATAATTTTCTCGTGATAGACACAGAACAGAACACTGCTAGCCGGGGCGTTGAGGCCTATGCAGAGCAAATTATTAATTGATACAAAAGCTCTCCCCCACTCCCCCCCACCCGCGTGCTGGTGGCAGTCGCATTAGTAATCAACTCGTGCCAGCAACGGTTCACTGCACATCATTGCAGCTGAATGTAATTTCTGGTTCTTCTCGACCAGCGGAAGAAACAGGCTCTTCTTTACCAGATGATAATTCTGTTAAAATATTAGCTACAACACAGTGCGACACCGGACAACCTGGGCACGGGAAAGACGAACGGAAGATTCATTGGGACAGTTCCGGAGAAGGATCGGTACACTTCTTACTTGCTTGCACCCAGCCAAACACGGAAGGCGGAAGATAACAGCATGTAAACATAATCATTTGCATGTCATGGATCAAAACCTTATTCAGTTTGCCGTGCCGGTGCCGGAGTGTAAGCGATACAAGGGAGCTTCCGGTTTTTCGGAAAGCATCCACAATGCAACCCGTACGTTCCGTGTGATTGAGTGTTTGGCTGTGCAGTGCGGGGGGAAATGTATGCACAAAGGTCGGCGGATACAGTGCAGACCATATATCACACTTTCCGACTGCAATGTGTGATTAGAGCCGGGCGTTTCGTGAGCCTTGCACAGTACAAGCCGGCGTACAGACGGCGCCCTGCGACACTGTGTGACGGTGTCTAGCACCTGGAGTAAAAAGGTCAAACTACATTCGTAATGGTGTGGGCCAAGGGGTGGAGGGAGATGTTTTAGGGGGAGCAAACAGAGAGTGAGGTCAACCGTGTTTAGAGTGTTTGTTTTCACACCTTCGTTCCATTTCTCCCAATCGTGCTGGACAGAGGTTTGGTAAGGGGTCCCGTTTACCTCGGTTGCTTAATTTTTCTTAGCATTACGTTTATTTATTTTTACTAAACGTTTTACTTGGTAGAGAAATCAGCGTATAAGCCGTGTTTTATTCAGTAGCACAATAATTAAATCTGCTGTTTTGAAGTCAATTTGTAAATGAGTCAAACATGATTTGGCAGATAAATGACGCATGAAAATGACTTAATTTTCCTCCATATAATGAATGCCTTATCACTATTAGGGTGCATTAATTACAGTGTGAAAACTACCTCATTGTTTTTTAACCTACTCTTCGGCAAGTGATCATGCCCCGTTAAGCGTTACCTCCACCCTTTTCGACTGTTTTGACTGTGAAACTCTTTCTACCGTGACGTCTCATTTCTCGGTGCATAACGATGTTGAATTTTGTTTCTATTGTGTTGTGTTATGCGCATGGTGACGCATGAACATAAGCGACACTGTGCAGCATCGTGGGGTGCCTCTTTGGGGATGGGTGTCTCGTTTGAAATGATTTACGACGTGCAATTTCCGTCGAGCTGGTGGTGCGCTGTTTGCTGAGAGTTTGCTCAAGACTGTCATCGATTTTACTGGGGTTTTCCTCCGTCACATTTGTTGTTGATGTGTGAAAATGTAGTTCTGTTTTCAGTATTTTACAAAATGAATTTTTCATTTTGTATGAGGGTATTTATATGATAACTATTTATTTGTCACCCTCCTACACGATATATAATGATCTTTGGATTTGGAGTGGATTGAAACGTTATCTTTCGTATGATAGCTTTTAACATAAAAGGTTCTTCGTTGCGCTCTCAAAAACTCCTATAACATTTAAAGTTGCGGCATTTTAACTTTCAAAATATTGGACCAGCAGCATGATGCAGAAGCAACGATAGGATCACATTGCAATTAAATGCTACTTGAATTTCAAATTGATTATTTATTTTGTCTAGAAAACGATAAAAACTCAATGGATTGTGACATTTCTTTAGCAATCTTTCATAACAAGGATTTTATTTTACTTTATCAGAGTTTGTCTCTGACGAATGTTGGTGCGATCTTATCGATAAACAGCTAAATACGATTGCGTTAAGCTATAAGTATTATGAACTTTTTTATACTGCAAAAGTACATGATAAGGAAAGTAAAACAAGAAAGCTGGTTTACCTTAATAAAACTTTTTTGGCACAAAAAAGATTGTCCGACCATCATTCACCTACAATTCTTATGCTTGGCAGATTTTATTACTTTGCGTTTGTTTCCGAAATTTGGGTTTCAAAAATTAAGAAATGGAATTTTACTCAAGGTCAAGTACAACCTGATTAAAATCAAACAATTATCTTTGAAGAATCAAACTTAGGAGAGACAAATGTGAGAAGTCGATTAAGCTACGTAGCACATAGCAACATAGCAATTAATAATATACGAATTTAACTGGGATAAAATCATTTTCAAAGCAATACGACCTGGCAGTTACTACCAAATAAATAAAAAAATTTCAAAGCCAAAACATAATCACCGTCAGCAAATGGAAGTCAGATTCAACACAGACGAAATGGATTAGTTGTAAAATAGTTGCGTACGAAATCGATCGTTAGAATTGACTCTTGTTTGATTATTACAATTAGTGTAAACTTTAAATAATGCCGAAATTATGAGAAAAGCAAACAGTAAGCTCTACAACTGTTTTATTTTCATAACATTTATGGTCCCAGAGTTTATAAAAAATAAATTTCAAAACCCTTAATAATTACTGTACATTGAAACAAATTATTTTTTAATTTTAACGCTACATTAACTTCCACCACTGCTCGATACATACTGTAGCCAATCCGTAGGAAAAATAGACAATCAAGCTGCGTATGAACAGTTTTGTCCAAAAATTCAATTTTTAATTAAAATACACTTTATTTACAGTATAACAGTGTTGTGAACATATAACATGTGATGCACGTAAAAAGGAAAGCAAGCCTTAACAAATTTAACCGATTGAATCCATCCTTTGCACGAAAACCTTCCGATAGGGCGGCTCTCTTTTTGGATTGTCTGCCTTTGTAAACTTGGCTAGCACTTTGGGGAACATCTTACCTTCAAGTGATCACAGCATCTTTTTCGCATCGATCACCATGTCCACAGCATTGCCTTAACACTAAAGCTTAACCTAATGCAGAAATGCCTTTACACATCCCCTTTGTCACGTAAAGAGGACCAACAATAGAGAGACAGCGAAATCAACCACGAAACGAAACACACTGAGTGCGCCTGGCCTATTTCTCTCTTTCGCCCGTCGCGGGCTGCGATAGCAATTGTAGCGCAGGAAGTAAACCCGAACGATTAACGACACGCTAAAGCGATGGGCCGGCGAGCGGTGTCACAATACGACTGTCGATTGTCAACCCGCTAATTGGGTAAGGTTGCTGCGTGCTGAAATCGTCTGCAGCGTCTTTCTTTCTTTCTTTCTGCCCGCCAGACTGTTTTAGCGTTGTGACCTAACCGTCTCGCACTTGCATCACCCGATCACAGGGCTTTTTCTTTCAGCAGCGGTCGATCGAACGGCACGATCAGGGCGCTACCGAACCACCGGAACAGTCGCTTCGCCAGCGAGTAGAGTGCGGTCAGCAGTGCGGCGGCCAACAGCAGCCCGGCCCCCAGCACATCGTAGTAGTGGTACACCAGGAAGGACATGTGGGCGGCAGGATAGCGATAGTGGTCGGCCCCACCGTGCCGGATGACGTACTCCGTCCACCAGACCGCTTTCTCAACCGGTCGCATCGGTTGATCGCGCACCAGTCGTCCCAACCGGGCGACGTTGCGCTTATACCTGATTACAAACGTATGTTTCCATAGGTTAGCTCGGATTGGAACTGTTTTGGGACGGGCGACACCACCTACCGTTTGTTGCTGGCCACGTCGAGAATGCACTCGCGGAGCGATTCCACCGTCAGCCGCTCCATCCACACCGAGCGCCCGATCGCCCGCTCCGTTACCTTGTCCGCGTTGCCAAACTGATCGAAGTTGAACGGTATCACGACGAGCGGGACGTGCCGGTCGATTGCTTCCTCCATAGACTGCTGGCCACCCTGCATGACAAAGACACGAACCTTCGGGTGGGCTGATATGAATTATGCCGACAGAGAGAGAGAGAGAGAGAAGAAAACAATTAATGAAGAAGATCGGGTCAGATGGAAAATGTGGAAAATGCGTTACACACAACTGTTGGGAAAGCGTTCCACGCAAAAAAGCGATAGAAAGAGGGAGAGACCGATACTGATAGATGAGCAGTGCTTTTATATTTTCCATTTAACGTGACGTGTGAAGTAAAAAAACAACCTCAATTATGTGCATTCATCTCGCCCGTGCCCAGGGCCCAGTGTTTTGTTGAACGGTTGTGTTTTTGGGGTTTTCCCTCGCGTAACTCATCCTGCAACTATCACCCACAATATGCACCATCGCATGACATTAAAGCTATTTGCGGGTACGGAATCAAAATGGAGTGGCCAAGCCGGTTAACGACTTCTTCACGGTGTCTGAGATTAGGTATCGCTTCAAAAGCATCGTTCAGCTCAATAATTTCAGTTATGGCAAAAACAGACATTTAATGTTGCGATTGTCTAACGGCTTGAAAACTGAAACATTGATGCTTATCAGCGCGAACCAATTTCACTTTTGCTGTAGGCTGTGCGTGTCGAATTTTTCGCAAACGCAGATGCGTGTCAGGTAACGTAGGTTATGAAATCCTAATTAGTGTCATGTTATGCTGTCTTCGGAGATTTCTGCTTTCATCACAGATTCCAGTGCACAACTTTTAAATCAACGTTATTTTTTTTAAAACCCCTACTATTCATCCTTTGACACTGCGCTCGTCCTTATGCTCGTGCTCTTGAAACACTACCTTTTCGTGGGCCGCCTCTGCCCCAAACAAACGGCGTTGGCATTGAAATTCGCCCCAATCTGCGAACTTTAGCATAGAGACGAGGACAAACAAAACTTTGCATAATTAATTCGGCGTTTTTCCATCTGGCGGACTGCGGATGGGTCGTGGCGGCCGAACCTGTCCCGGACACCTTGGAATATACAACGCTTCCAATAAAAGCAGACGTTTGCAGCAGCGCCCGCTTCCTTACGGTGAACTTGACATCTTTGGCGCAGTTTTGCATCCTAAATGTGGAGTAGGCAGAGGCGCGTTGTGCAATCGAATTCGCCAGCAAACACTCCAATCGAGCCGTATCGGTGGTTCGCTGGATTGTTAAGTTCCTCTAAGCAGCATCTCTAAAACCTGTTTTCTGCTGGATAGCGCTATGGATAGAGAAACTCGCCTCGCTGCTAAGTCAGCGCTGCTCGATTGGATTATTATCATTTTCGGGTGGGATCGCATCTTTCGCCCGTTTCAATGTCATGACTCAGAAGCACGATAACCATTAGGTGGAGGTTAGACTAGCGCAAAATGTTCGACCGGTGATCAATGGTACACCGTACAGCCAGCCTGATATGGGTGTGATCGTTGCACACTCGTGAAAGCAATCAAGCGACTCCCACTCAGCCGAGAGTCCCGGACTGGAACGTGCGGTTGGATTATGAATGCTTGGTAATCGCATGAAAAAACTGGGTCAGGGATGCGAGTGAGAGCAGCTCCGGGGAAGACACTTTACTTCCCTGACCTGCACAACAGTGTGTTTTGTGCGAGGCTTTAGGCTTGCGCGTCACCGGTCACAGCGATAAAAAGCCACCAAGAGATTAGATGAAGATGTCATACGATGCTTTTGACTACTGCTCTTGAAGGCAGCTTTCGTATGATTTACTGATTGGAGTTGATTAATGACGGTGAATGGCTTCTGAAAACGAATGGCTAATTTTTCATTTACCAATATACCAAGGCGATATCACTGAGAGCTCGGCCGTCACTCCCTCATGTTTCTCAAGCGATAGTAGGGTGTGAATTGAAACTGGAGCATACATTTCTTTCGTGATGCTACCCTGTTCCAAACAAGTCGCGCAAACATATTCGCTCCAGATAATTCTAAGCGAGCGAGCGAGTGAGTAAACGTGGTGTCACTTTTAACGATCGCCAAATTGATCTTGGTGATATGCAATTTTTTGCGAGTGTCGTGGAAAACCCCATACCGAGCTGCTTGGCACAGTGCGAATTGGCAACATCAATAAAGCGCACGTCCCACTATCGTTCAACAAATGTCAACAGAGCATTGAAACGAGGGTTTCTCCATTGAAAACTACCTAATAGGGAAAGGAAATAAGGAGGGGACAGCCATTTGAGGCTAGTTCAATCTAGCCAAAGATAACAGATTTGAAGACAAAAAGCAAGCATTAGCCTTTTTTAAAAAAAAATTTGGATCCCACACGACCTTGAGAGGTGCTCGGCCTAAAATACGAGTGTCGTTAAACATGCTCCCGCCACCATGTTTTAATGTAAATCCAGTAATGAGCATTGCTTTTAAGTGTCAATTAAAAGCCCGCGTATGCGGTTGTTTTCCTAGCGCGCAGTTATGCGAAATTACAATGTCGTTTGATTAGCTAATAGCGAGCACGCGCACAGTGACAGTGGCATCTGTTCGTCCATTAGGAGCATTACCATTTTTTCGTTGATCTTGGTTGGAGCACTAGCGCATTAAATTTGAGCCTATTCGTCTCCGGGCAACACTGTTGCCTCCCGATGTACCAGCACCGCACACTTGTCGTCAACGTCGGTCGAATGACGTGAGCGCGGTCCCTATTCTGTTCCCTTTTTTGCTCCCTCCGTGCGACAAATATTGTCCCTCCGCATTACCTCAGCACAGTGCCCCCCGTGAGTGCGGGTACCGGTGTACCAAAGTGTGAAAAGTTGATTCAATACAAACAACACATTCTGGGCCGTTTTCCAATCACCTTCCCTTCCCGTTCGCTCCCGGGGCACGCTGTTTCGAACGCAAGCGTTCAAAGATCTAGAATCTTCAAAACAGTAAAAGAACACTACACATTGCTACTTACCCAAAACATCCTGCTGTGGCACCCAGCGCTCCATCCGTATGTTCGTGGTGCCGTTCAGGTCCAGCTCCCCGTCATGCTTCCACAGCACATCGTACTTGAGCGACTTGAACACCTCCAGAAATAGGTTCAAATTGTGCTGATTGAGCGAATCGCTGCGGATGAGCGTTCCCAGACTGAAGTACACGACACCGTGTACCGAGCGGTCCATGTACGCCTGCAGGTCCGCCGGCAGCGCTTTCGGCGGCTGTATGTGCATAAACCCGAGCTGTATCGAGTTCGGCACCAGCGGACGGACATACCCGAGCGCAGGCTCTGCGTTCACCATCAGGAAGTCGACGCGGCGCATCAGCTCCCACGAGCGCGTCATGTTGCTGCCAAAGTTTTGCTCGATCATCCGGTCGAAGATCGCAAAGTCCGTCGGCAGGATGTGGAACTTGATCAGCAGGTTCGAGATGACCGCCTCCACCCGCTGCAGGAACGTTAGGTCGTGCGTAAACTTGTGGTTCATCTCCGGATGGGCCACCACGTTCATCACGTTCCCGATCGCCTCGTGGCACATGCCCATCGAATCGATCGAACTGATGCCGATCATCGGTGCCTGGAACAGCTCCGCGAACGCGTACATCGGCGTGAACTGGTAGTACTCCACGATCACCACATCGAAGTGCGCATCCCGGCTGTGGATGAGCGCCTGCACGTCCGGATGGGCCAGCTGCGCCTCGAGAAAGAGCCGCGTCGTTCGCCGCAACTCGACCGCGATCTGGTAGAAGTTCATGTTTCGCTGCTTCATATCAACCACGTCCAAGTTTTCCTCCACAATGCGGTACGCGTAGCTCCAATCGATCACGGTTACGTTGGGATGGTCCGTCGCGAACGGATCCGTCGTCATGATCGTCAGCTCGTGGCCCCGTTCTATTAAACCCTTCATAAACGCGCGGTACACTATCTGGTGGCTGCGGGCCGGCGAGGGAAAGATGGCCAACACCCTAGCACCCTCGGTTAGGGTGGGCATCTGAATGGTCACCGCCGCCAGCAGCACCAGCAGCTGCAGGATCACCGGAACCGTGCCCTTGCTTCCCCACATGATTGCGTCCTTAAGGCGGAGAAACTATTCACTATGCACCTTTTCCTCCGCAAAGGACACCAGCAGTATGGGTTCACAATGTTCTGAAAGAGTCGCACTAGAAATCAATCATCAAAATCACTTTGCAGCGACGCTTCTCACAGCATCCGTATGTGCGTGTGCTTCTTTATCGCTAAGCGTACCGCGCGTTACGAGCGTTGTTCGACTAAAAGAGCCATCTAGCGAACGTGTGGATTTTATATGACCGGACCTTCCCGTGGCGGGCGAGTTCACACGTTCGTGAGATCGTGAGCCAAACACACACGCACACACCGGGGTTTGTCACACCAGATCAGTGCGAGATGTTGCACGACCGAGTGGAAGGAGCGTATGTGGAAAAAGAAGCACACCCTATCCAGCTGTGGGGCGGCCTGTTGTCGCACGACTAGCGCAACGAATTTTTTATGCTTCGCTGCACGGGATGCCGCCGTCCAAGAAGGCTGAGGGTGAACGCTATCACGAAACGAATTGTGTGCGGAACGGACAACAACGGGCCAACATGGAGAGAGAGAAAGAGAGCTTAGGAGTGATGCAAGTAAAAGGTAAAAGAACTGATTTGCAAATATTTCGGGGCGGGTGCGCGTGTGTTTGAAGATCTTTCATATGCTATTACATACTGTACTAAATAGCCACTAGCGTCTACTTATGTCATCTGCAGAGGCTCTGACTACCAAGGTCAATGCTAGACGCTTCCCACACGAGTTTTGTGTCAAAAATATAATGTACGCACAGGCACACCTCAACGCAGGTGAAAGATTATGATGCATCTACCTATGAATGAAAATTGGTTTTGGCTTAACATCGAGATGATAAATTACCAGTGACTCTTTTGCTGAAGTTCAGCACTGCAGTCATAAATTATTGCAGGAGACATCTTCACCGTTAAAGAAATGACTGAAACGATTAGTGTGATACATTCAAAATATGTTTTGCACATCAAATACCATCAGTTTGATATTTTTTGTTTCATTTTAAATTTTGGAAGTGCATAGAGTGATGAGTCTGATGG
Organism: Anopheles epiroticus; assembly: GCA_000349105.1. Taxonomy (NCBI): domain Eukaryota; kingdom Metazoa; phylum Arthropoda; class Insecta; order Diptera; family Culicidae; genus Anopheles; species Anopheles epiroticus. The sequence continues at coordinate 241,608 of KB670269.1, read as the reverse complement.
CATGATAATGAGAAATATTATGATTTTTGTTGTAAATAACTATGCCCATTTTTAATGACTGCTGAAAGCTCTTAAAACACAGAGAGCTCTAGCAAAAAAATACTTCATTCATGTAAAGATCCTCATGTAAAGATCCTGTAAAGATAATCCTAGCTATTATGAAATGTATTAGATATTCTTTTTTTTTTGTCTATAAGGGGTATGTGTGCCAGCTCTTGCAAAAGATGTTTCATTACTATTACAAGCTTTCGAAACTAACCCATACTCTTAGCACCCCGATAATCGCGTATCAAAAAACCAAAACAAACAACGAACCATACCAACCCTCCTCCCACCCAAAAAAAAACACACACACGCCCCACACCGATAAAGGGCTGCATCTTTCGTTAATTGAATAAGGTCCACTGAAAATTAGCTTTCTCCCCTACGCTCATCCACAACAGCGCACTGGGTGAAGGTTGTACTGTTTAGCTTATTCAGCACGAAATATTTCTTCAATTCAACCTGAATCCCCGATCCCATCAGATGCTTGCAATCGTCCAAAACGTGAGTTGCTAAAGTAGCTCCCGAGCTTAGCGTGTATCGACAACGCGATTCGCCTTAAACGCACCCATTGGCGTGGACGATACCGCGTGTCGAATGAGTCGATACGCTTCCCACTGTAAAGGGGGACCTCCGTTCGGGCAACGCTCGCTGTGTAGCGTTAAGCTGTTAGCAGCTGTTATCGAATCATTTACGCGCTCGACGATTTTCCGATTCAACTGTGCGGAAACGTCTTCGAAGATAGCACTAGTACGGAGCGGAGTTTGGTATCGAGTTGCTTCGCTCGAACCAGACATGTTTCTTTTTCCTTTACTTCAAGCTCCCAATCGAATCTGGCTTGTTGTAGCACAACATAATGGACTCATCGGCTCTTTCTGTCAAGTACCTGTTGTCCCAAAACCGAAACGCTCCGAGCTAACCCAACAAAGTCAAGAGAAAGGAATGCTGGGCTGCAAATGCTGCTCTTTAAACACCTCTTTGACCTCTTTCTAAGACACCGTCCCGCGCTGCACATCACATAAGTACCAGTCGACCAGTGCGCGGGCTGCATTTGTCAAATGGATGCTTGAGCTGGCAAGGTCACCTGGCTGAAGATATTGGCTGACGCAGCATCCCCGGTCTCGCTTTATGAATGGCCGCGTGTGGCATAAATACCGCGTTCCCGCTCCGCTGCTATGCTATGGATCACCGAATTTGACAATACGAGTACGAGTGAGGTTGCGGTTTACATTTCCAACAAACGTGAAAAGCTGCCCCGCCTACCGATACCAAACCCCCCCCCCCACCACCACACCACACGGCGTTTGTTTGCACACGTCGAACAAGCCCCGAACAGCAAATGGGTGTTCAATTGTGATGCGGGTTCGAGATCGGAGCTACACATGGTAACAGCCGCTGCGGGGAGCGTGGTGGTCCGGGAAGGGTCGGTCGGTCACTTTCGGTGCCGAAACTTTAAAGTGTTAATGTAAGCCGTTTGGCATAGTCCTGCCCGTTTCTGCGGCCCTCCTCCTGGGTACTCGCTGAACCTTTACGGGAGGATGGGAAGACAACCTGTGTACAGCTGTTTGCCTAACGCAGTGCACGGCACTGGGTGACACGAGAAAAAAAAAACAACTCGCGATCGGCCCGAAATGCCACTCAAGACTGAAGGAAAGTATTTGGAAATGTCTACGTATCGTTGGGTTTAAAATAGACTCCCCTCTGGGGTGGAAGGGTATTGTCTTCTTCTTCGCTTCGCGCAGATCGCTCCGTCAAACGGGCAGGGCAAATATTTTACAAAACTATTCACATCCCGTCCAACACTGTGAGCTTTGTACGTTAGGTTGTCCAAATTGCAAACACACAAGGTGCAGATGTAGCGACTGCAAAAAAAAAAACAACAACCCGATCCTCCTTTTGATTGAAAGGATCGATACTGTGGGCGGGTGTTTCGGCAATTTTTTGTTTCACGCCAGTCAACTCCTTAATGCATAATGCTCAGTAATTAGTGAAATGGTGTTTCACCTTCCGAAGCGTTGATGTGAGCTGCAAACAAACAGCACCGCTTTTTATGTTGTGAATAGATTTTTGTGCGCACGTGTGTGTTTGCTGCGGGTTTCTGTCTCTGTCTGTCACGCGGTGTGCTGTGATGCATTTTATCATCCAAAAGGAGAAACGTTAATTTGAGCGTCAAATAACTTCCACACCGTGGGGTGTTGGGTTGCGAGTTGACTAGTTTTGCAGCTTCCATTTGCATAAGTGGGCGTCTTATTAAAAAAAAATCCTTTAGTAAAACCGTTTCTGTAGATAGGAGCGAAAGAGTAGTGCTGCTTTAAACAGATTGACAGTCAAAAAGGAAAAGGGTGTACAATAGCTTCGTCATTTTTCGACACGTGCGCTCCAGTTTTCCATCGTCAATGTTAGTTGATTGCATACGAATGACTGCTATCTTGATGGAAAGGTAGAAACAAATCTTTCTATCACGCTGAATGCAAATCCATGCTGTCAAACTTCCATTCTGATTAAGTCCTGTGTCCCCGTTGGGCTCAAATGCCAAACAGGCTCACCTGCGCTTTAATAAAAACATGGCAAGTAGCTCTATCTGTCTCCCTCGCTCTATCTCTCGCAAAGCCGAACCCGGATTGTTTGCAATAAAATTTAACACACCCCAGCCAACGTCAGCTTTCTGAGCGAAAATCCCGACCCCGGGCAACATGTCGATGGGTTCGACATTTACTAGTGCCATATGACACTTCGGTTGAACGCGCTCGGTCCATCTTCTAGTAGCTTCTAAGAGGTAGTGCAAATATCAAAGCCAATTGTTTCCTGCCAGAAGCATATGGATGATTTGGTTCTTGGTATTTGAATGAAACAAAAAAAAACAACAGTGGTTTGGGTTTGTTAAAGGGCTGGAGTGATGCTGAGCTCATTAGAGGTTAAAATGATAAAAATAAATATGAATTTTGATGTGACGAGGTTGAAAGCTGATATGAACTTGGATATTGTTTTAGTCACTTTAAAGGTCTAATTGCGTGGTCTTATGTCAACTTCAAAACAAAAACATCTGCCCTTATTTTAATTACAGTAAAAGTAATGGTAAGTAAAAATCTCATAATGAACCTATAATATACGAAAAATATCGATTTATCCGCTACACCACTAAGGTGTAGTTCTAGCCATTGGTTGATTGGACCATCTTAGTTCTTTATTTCAGAAATTTTCAATTGTTTGGTCACGGATACTCTTCGAACCCCCCTCCCCTTTCCTTCTCCCTACACGTTTAATAAATCCCCAGATAATCTAAACTTTGCAGTATTTCAGTGTATTCCATTCAATTGCTGTATTTCCAGTCCATTCAAACAAAATTCAAGACAGTAAGTGGTATTGATGTAGAATGTCATGAGCGTAGGTTCGAATTTAAAATAATTGCAATGTATCAGTATGTCCCGAAACATGTTAAAACCCGCTTCACACAATCAGTTCAACCTGACCTACTTTCATTTGTACCGGCAACATGTGTTTGCCAACCCTGTGTTAAAGATAAATTTCACCACACCTTCCCAATCCGCCTGCATGTATGCAATGCCATAGCATGCCTTCCGTCTTTACTGCTCGAATCGTTCATCGCAGGGCAACCAAGCTCAGCAGCGATTGGAATGCTTTTCCTTCCTCGCTGGCACGGAAGCACCCTTTTCCACCCATTTCTTCTTTTCCTTTCCCACCCCTTTCTGCACCTCCCGCAAGGCAAAACAGTTCTCAAGCAGTACAAATTAATTATCAGCGGTCGGAAAGCTGGTGCAGCGATAATCATCTCATGCCTTCCAGGGACCAGGCGGGATATGTTTGCGCTGCAAACGTACAATAAGAATCGCACGAAGCACGACGCTTGCCAGGCAGATGTTGCTTACCGTACGCAGGGCTATCCGTTCCTTCGAAGCCCACGCTGCCGACGGTTAGTTGAGTGCGATATCTTATTTTGCGTTCGCTTTATCCCTCTTGTGCGCGCACACCCATCAATCGAAACATTGAGTTGCATTTCAATCCCTAGGTGAGTGTTTTCCGGGGATTCAATGCAGAAGCGGAAAGCGGGAAGTGCAGTTTTTCTCGTTCGCTCCATAAAAAGAAACCACAAAAGAAGGTAAAAGCATTGGACTATCACCCCGCGTTGGGAATCGATAGTGCCAAAGGTCGAAGGCGAAACTACAAATATCGAATTTCAATAGCCGACTCTGCCAACTGCACCACCTGGAATGAGCGGGCCTGCAACTGGAGCAACTGGAGGGAATTTGTTTGTTTGTTGTGTTTGGCCAAAAACAAAAACGGAACCAAACACGGAAACAAGCATTCCTAAATCATAGCCGTGCCCGCAGATTTAAGCGCAAAAGCAGTGCTAATCAAACGAAATCTTCTACCGTGATTCGATCTTCCGTTTGCTTCCAGCGCTATGTTCGCTCGGTCATGAAAATGGATCGTAAAAGAGAGGGAATGTGTGTTTTTACGCGCAGCATAAAAATAAAGATACCACCGTGGGCAGGTGCTTCCGATTAGTCGATGTACCGATGCAAACGAAAAAAAAAAAAAATCGTAGAGAAGGATCTTCACCATGAAAACGACCCAACCATATCTGTCAGATGATGCGTTTTGCTCGCTGAAACTGGACACCGCTTTTTCGGCCGCAGCTGACGATGCCATAGGGCTGACGGATCGGGTGCTGGTTGGTGCCTTTGTATATTTGTACGGTTTCCCGAAGCTGCCACGTACCTGGTGAGGCTTCCCCTTCGCTTCCCCTCGTTCACCTTAGTTGCTTACGTTTTCGGGGATATTTGTTTATTTCCATATTAAAAGCTTAAGCGAAAAGGAGGCAGAGCGAAGTGGATGGATGTTGCGTACGGCCGTTTCCTACTTTAACCGTGCCATATTCCTCACACCCGGGCTGCAACTGTGACCGAGCGGCTTAAGGGAGGCTTGCGTTATGCGTTGTGCGGTGTGCCTCGCAAACCTTTCGTAAATATGGATAATGCCACACAATTGGATCTGTAAAAAGGGACTCCGTTTTGTCTCGCCGTTTTGGCTGGCGTGCTGTTTGTGCGGGATTTAAGACGCATAATTAAGCCACCGGGGTGAGAGCGAGGTATTGATTTGCTTCGACCTGGTGCGTGGATCGGATTGTAATGGCGGAGAAGGAAACTAGCGCGTGACCTACCGTACCGGGAGTTTTATGAATGGTTTCGCTTCTTATTGGATGTTTGGTTGGTTTGGTTCGTGGTATTGGAGAAAAATTAACGACTGCTTCATTTAGCAAGATTTAAGCTTTGAAGCTTGGCAAACGGGTAGACAAGTATCGAGGGTATATTGTTGTTGGTAGATTATTGGCTTAAATATGGCAAGGATTTTAGCCGAATTAACAAGGGCGTACAACCATAGTTTTGTAACATTCTTGTTATCTTCTTCCTTTGTAGTTCAGCTTAGAGAGTGTGAATGTTGTTCAGCCCGGCCGTATTACTTCCACGAGTGTAAGGTGCATGTGTAGCTAATTATGCTGCTGGCGATAATATTTTCGCGTAGAAGAAAAATAATTGCTCTTGGAGGATTTTTAAACCATCTTAATATTTCTGAAAAGCAAATCTTTATGCGGTATAAAAGTCAAAGACAACAAGATTAATCTGTTTCGTTGCTGATTGTTTCAATTTACCTATAGAAGATGGTTTTGCAGCAAAATAATGGTTTATAATCCTATCCTACCTGAGTAGAATAATAAACAATGTTCATTGCTTACTTGTTTGACACAACAACCATGCTGAATGTATGCTTCAATCAATGGCAATCATATGTTAAAGCAATAAAACTGAAATTAAGAACGTCACCATCACTTACAACAAAATCTTTTATAATTTAAAGTATACTTATTTCATTCGTTTGTTTTTAATTGAGTATCGGTTCATTTTAGTTAATTTCACTGCATGAGCTCATTTTGTGAATGCATTATTATAGCTCTCGAAAAGAGCTCTTTTAAATTAATAAAAAGAAAATGCGTAAATCAAATTATAAACAAAGAAAAATACTAACAGAAACAAAGCGTACCAAACGTGTGCCAGCTAAATTTAAATCTTTTTTAATGCTTTAGTTCAGCAATTATTGGACAGTATTAACAATAACTTTTTTTATGCTTTACCTTAATCAATTGGTGTCAAACGAACGGCCTTATCATATTGCTTTTGATTATAATTTATACTTACTTAGTATAAGAAAAGTATTAATAAACAAATTTAAAATGCTCCCGGAATGCTACGTTTTTCATTTCGTGAATTTGAAGATTTCTCCTCAAAATCGTTACAACTTAAATACATGATTTTAGTGTCAATAATTTGTTGTGTTAGGATTAGCAACATGAATAAGCTAATAAATTTTATTTTTATAAAATTAACTGGCTACTGAAGAGGGCCAAAAAGAAATTTAATTTAAAAATAATCATTGACTGTTGTGTGAAACGAGGCGAAAAAACAAGCGCGCCTTCTTCTAAGCTTCTTCATTTCCTTTTAAAACGTTACAAAATCATGAAGAAACAAAGTAGATAATGTTGTTTCCAAATGCAATTAACTAGATTGATGCCCAAAGCACCAAACTTTAGCGAAGCGGTTTCACAGCATTTTCACACTCTATCATTGCCGTAACTAAAGCGGCCTAGCCTGAGGAACAGCTACCCGTCAACCCCCCCCCCCCAATCCTGATCGTGTCGCTAGAGCTAATTACACATTTCAATTATTCATTGCTTTATCAAATTAGTACCACTAAACGAGCCACACCGAAAACAGCCTCCCACACAGCCAACATTAGCAAAAGATGGTTTTGCTTTACATCCCCACACCAAAGCTCACCCGGGGGAAGCGATCAAAAAACTTGTTAATTCCCTTTCACTTCACGTCTCTCGCACGTCTTCGCACTGCCCGTTCAGTGTATCGATGTTGAGATAAAGTTTGGATGGGTTTTTGTTGGAAAGCCTCCATCACCTACCGAAAGCGTGAGAACTGTACCGTCCACCGGCAATCGGTTGCAATCGTTGTGATGTATCACCGAGGGAAAATTAGTTTGCATTACAGCACGCTACCCGGACGGCCGTAGGTGTCTTTGCAGGTCCGGTGGGTGCTGTGGGATTCGCTATAGTAACGTTGCGGTGCGCTTTTACTCTCATTAGCTATCATTATCAGTCCGCCCTGGTGCGGCTCCCGGCTAGCTCACCCGCCCGACCAAAAAAACCCATCAAAGGCAACCCCGAAGAATGATAGATTGTAAATACTAATTAAATTAATCATTCGTCTTAATCCATCTTTTCGGTGGCCGGTCGGCTTCCCACCCTTTGGATCGGTGGAAGAGCTCGCCTCCCTGTCGGTTTCAGTTTCAGGCTCCGTCTCATCGCTTACACCCAAGCGGGCCCCACCGTCACGAGCAATGGAGAAGGAAAGGGGTTTAAGGCTGCCCACGGTACGGCTTTACCTTCTCGAACACGGCTCAATAGTCGGAAATCAAGCTCCCGTTTTAGGCAGGGTTTGTGGGCCGCTGCCAGGGATGGGCACGAAACGAGGTGGATGCTTGAAAGCATAATTCTGTTTCCTGCTTCCGAAAATTGTTCCCCACTTCGTATCCGCACCCAACGGGAAACAGAGGATGGGAAGCTTGCAGGAAGAGGCCTGATCTCTGACCGTACGCACCGAACATCTTGCCCCGATGATGATTTCTGATGCTCCCCAATCAGTCTGCCTCACGGCGGGGGAGGAGGATCGATTTTTTGCTCATTTCGGACCTCCCGTTCTCGTTCCAATTTCTCGGCTCCCTTCGCTTTTCCCCCTCCCCACACCGTCCTGTCTTCCGTTCAACACCCCCACCAAAAAGGTGATGAAAAGGTCAAACCAAATTGGCGGATGTTGAGTCGGAAGAACGAGTGGTCCGGGGAAGCGAGTAACTCCCGACATCTGAAGGTTAGAAAGACAGAGTAAAGAAGAGACCATGCGTGTGTGTATGTGTGTGTGTGTGTTTGTGTGGAATCTGGTGCCTAGACCCGGGCACTCCCAAGTGCCTTTTTCCTCCCAGCCAGGGAAGCGTCCGGTCCGGGCTGTGCTGTGGGGAAACCCGTCCGGAGCCTCCTAATTAAAGCGCACCGGATGTAATTGAATTTAATTTGGGCGCGCTCCGTCTGGCTGCCTCCACCACCTTTCTCCCCTCCTCCCAACCCCTTTTGGCTGGATGCTTTGTCGGTGCCTTGGGGATAAGGTCAAGCCAGATTCCACGGGCAGCACCAGTGCGAGTACCGTGCACCACAATCGCCACAACATGCTAATTGAATCGACATAACCCGAATCAAGTCCCGATTGGTAGGTGCTCTTTTAGGTTTTCCCCTGCGCGTTTCCCTCGCCCCGCGTTTTCCCAAAGCATGCCAGGCTCCATTAACGCACGCTCCGCAAAAGTTGGTGGCCCCTGGTGCTTTGATATTTATGGGCGTTAGAAAATTTGGGAAAACTACACACTTCCGGGGGTTGCAGGCGAACGGTGATTTGAACTTTGGGCCCACCCGAAACAAACTCGAAAGAATGTGTCCGCGTCGCATAAAAACACAAAGCAAACTCTTTCGCTCCCATCAATCAAAAAATTGGGTGATCGGGATTGCAACGACGTCAGCGACGTTCAGACGCGGCGTTGATCAATTAACGATGTGATACGCATCCGAACGGCAGCAAACCGGTAACGAGTGTCAGTTAAACACAAATGGCCATTTGGCCATTTGATTTCGAGTGCGTCATACTTGTTCCCTTCAGAAAGACCATTTCTTTTGTTTAGACAAACCCCGCAAATGATCATAATTGAGAACGAAAAAAAAGCAGTTGTTTCAGCGTTAAGGGATCAACTCCAACCCGACTGAACTCCGGTCTGATAAATGTTTGATCGTACGCCGCGATACGGCGAGCAACATTCGATTGTCTCTTAAGGGCTTCCAATCACTCGCGGCAGCGATGATCGCGGGCCAACAATCGGTGGCGTTTGATTCGATTCTGTCTGTGATTGTGATTTTCTATCGCTAGAATAATGGAGCCAGCAAAACATAAAAGGCAGCGGTAACAAAAGGCTATCAAACAGCGAAAACAATGCTCGTATGGATCGTTCTAACGTAGCGTGATTAAATAATATGTTGACCAGTGTACGGTACACTTCTGGCTGTAGAGCATTCGAGCAAATGTTTGAGTGTTTGAAGCTGTCAGAAACGTGTCAGATGAGGGCGTCTGTAGGGATTGCACTGTGGACAAAGCTAAAAAAAAATGTAGAATACTTTGTCCGGCAGCAATCGAAGCGTTTGTGAACCAAAATGTCACTTAATTAATTTAAAACTGAAGGCTAGAACAAACGCGAACTGCTGCCCGCTTGGTGGAATGTCACTGAATTGGAAAACAAGATCGATAAAAGTTGACTACAGCGTGAGTTTCTTTGTCTTTTAGACTACGTTGCTCGTGACTGATTTTTTACTCTCAGTTAAATAACCATTTAATAACATTCCTATATTGTGTACCAATACTATATTGACCAATTACTTTACACACAGTACTATATGAGCAGCTGAAGAGCAAAGTTTACAATAAAAACTGGCCATAATTTTAAGTGTTATCATTGCTGACTAGACAAAACGAGTTTTAATTGGTGAATCTCGTGTGAGGGTGATCAATTTGTTCGTTAAACATCTGTTCAAGTAAGTGAATTAAAGAAAAAGTTCTTGTTATGGAATAAATAAATTAAAATCATAGTATGTCCTATTCTATCCTTTATCCTTTTCCTAATAACCTACGATATTTTTTTTATGCTAAAATTCTTTCTGTAGCCATCATTTTTTAGTATCAAAAGTCTTCTGTCAAGTGCATGTGAGTTACAAATAGACTAATTTTCATGGCTTAAACTAAAGAAAATCTCAATACCATCATGCATAATGCATTTTATACTACAACTAATAATGGAGGGTATGATCAACTTAACTATTAAAATGTGTTATTTACAAAAGAGAGTCAGTGCAATGAGCATTAACTTCATAACATTTACCAGCTATTGCGTAAAAAGAGTCAGAACTTTTAAGAGCACGTATTCAACTGTCCCTACTCCGTCCAGTTTTATCACCATTTAGCCAGAACAGCACGAATTAAATTTTAATCTCGCCCGATAGCTTTATGCTCTAGAGATAATAAAAGGTATTACACTCTTATGCATGCATCTGTCTTGCGGTCCGCCCTGGCACCGGCTACCCAACGCAGCCTGCAACGAATGCACCACCTCCAAGCCGCGACAAAGCCACACGGTGTAGTGGATGCAGTGCAGGAGCAAAATTTATGCCACACTTAAACTATTTCCCGCTCTCCACTCATTTCAAAACGTTTCGTTGCATTAATCTTGGCGCTTTAGTTGCTTGCTGATCTGCGAAGAAGACGTCTTGTGATGGGAGAGGGGAGAGGGGGTGGTGAAACCTCCATGACAAGAAATCTCAACCACTAAGCCGAAACCTTGCCAGCCCTCAAAGCGCCAACCACGGTTCCCTCCGGTCGTCCGGCCACTTGCGCTGGATAAGTTGTATGCAAAGAGTTGGCTTTTCTGATCCCACTGCAGACGAAATGGTGGTGCAATCTCTCTCTCTGTGTGCGCGAACTTTTCAAAACAAAAACTCCCTTTCCCTCCGGGCCACGTTGGCCATGGAGGTGGGGAGGGAAGGGTACGAGAACACGGAGCGCTATAATAAAATAACTACGGTTTCCGGTCAATTTATTTCAATACAAGCGACGGCCAAACCGCTCCTTCGAAGAGGGTCTTGAGCTTTTCCTTCCCGCTGCTGCTGCTGCCGCTACTGCCACCGGCGGCATTATTCTTGACCAGATTCATTAGCAACTTGCTTCGCGTTTTGACCTTCCCGTTTCCCCCACCATCTCGCTGTGTGTGAGTGTGTGCGGATGTATGCGCGCGAAGAAGAAACACGCTACCAAGCAGAAGCAGCAGAAGTGTTTCGTTGCTGGACGCGTTTTGTTGTTTATTCGTCATCTCATCCGTTCCCGGCCGTCCCGCACTGGCGAGGGAACGGTTTGGCGAATGGCGAGTGAAAGATCAACCTTAACGAAGTACGGAGGCTTTCCCGTTGGCGGCTAATAATTAACCCCGGCTCGGTCCGGGGTCTGTTTTCGTCATGATCGCCCGTCGTTAGCATGTTCCGTTTGATGTTTTCGCTGTTCGCCACACAGCATCCGGATCGGCGTTGCTCCGGGATGGCTGGTGGCCAACGCGAGATGCACTTTAACCCTTGCTGCTTCGTTTGGGTTCGAGTGCCAGTGTGCCTTCTCAGAATTCGTCGAAATTAAGCCCTTCCGGGGGCGATTGTTTTTAGGAGGAAAAAGGAGGAATTTGCCGGTTGCCTTCCGTTCGATTGCCTTCCAGCCAGACGGCGGCCCACGGGACGGATATGAATTATTGATAGACGTACGGTTTTCTCTTTTCTATTCTGCAGTGTTGCAGCGCTTTCGGTGGCTCAAGTTTGCAAGCCCCCCCCCCCCCCCCCTTGAATCTGTATCAGACAAAATATAATTGAATAAAGCAAACGAAGTAGATGATGGAGACGCGATATCCGCACACACAAAAAAAAAGAATGCAAATCAAGCTCATCCACGCATTTCGGGGACTGCGAAGGTTGATTGAGTGCGACGGATTTCACTGCTTCTTCGCCTTCAGTCTCTCTCTTGCTCTGTTCTACCGCCTTCAACAGCCAATACTCCAGTTTCGTTTGTTTAAGATGCCTCTGTCTTTGGTTACTCTCCACATTCTGGATGAAGAAAAACAGACAATCAACCGTCCAACCGAACCAACACCGCCAGCTTTTGGGTTTTGGTCGACTGCAGCCGCCCGGCTTCTCCCTTCCCATTCACCATCCCGCAAAGGTACGGGGCACGGTCCGATGACTAATCCGTCCAACAAAAAGGCGACCACACCATTGTGCCATCATCACCCTCTCCTCCCCCCCCCCCTACCCTCTCGGTGTCTGGATTCCACCGCCGCGACGATGCGGCCTGCATCTTCCACTTCCTGTAGCATTGTGTCGCGGCAAATCCGATCGAATCCCCATCCCCGGCCCAAGGAAATTGAATTCCTGTTTTGTATTATCCGCCTCAAGCTCCGTACTTCTTTCTTGTGCACTTTGTTCCCCCCCGTTTTCTTACAGCTTGGCTTTTTGTTTTCCGGCCACATTCTTTCCAGCCGTGGCAGCCGCGTTCGTGTGCTGGCCGTGAAATAAATGTTTTATTATTATTTTATTAATCTCACATTTCCTTCGTGCTGACATGACATATTTCACTGGCCGGATTGTGCCTCTTGTTTGTGTGTGTGTGTGTGTGTGTGTGTGCGGGAAGGGATGAGAATTTTTTCGGGTCTTTCCCGGACTTGCCCTTTCTGGCTTGCTTTTAGGGTCATTATGTTTTGTTATGATTAATTTCGGTCGGCTTAAAGGATGCTTAGGCAGGCACAATGCACATGTACTGGACGATTTACTTGTGATCGGATGAACTTCCGTGAACAATGGGCTGATATTTAAAGGAAATTTTAAATGAAACAAAAATATTGCAATGAAAATAAAAGAAGCTTATTTCAATAAACTAAATAAATTAAGGACAAGGGATTGTTAATCATAACAGCAAAAGTTTGCTCATGCTTTTTATGTGTTAAAATCGTTCACGTTTCAATTTCACTTTGACAACTTAGATTTATTTCAGCAGCTTAATTTGCTTGATTTAAATCATGTTTTCTCACCAAAGTTGTAGCTATTTCCTTATTTCCTGCTGCGATATAGCTTTACGTTTTCTTCTGCTATGGTTCATTTCCTTCTCCTACCGTTCCAGGCGTTGACAGCGCCGTAAAGCAAGCCATCGTCAAATGCGTTCAGGTTCTCCGTTAAAAGAACTTTAAATCAGCTCCAACATGAAAGCACCCCCTACAGATGCAGATAAAGGAAACCTCTCCGGCAACGAAACGCAATGAATGCTTCGCCCGCCCGGTTCCAAGCTACCCGATCTAATGGATGGGAAATTGATGTCTTTTCGGTGACGCAAACGATTAGAGATGATTTATTTACAAAAGCTGCAGGCTTCCTTGTACCGCTGCTTCGTGCCCTGTTGGTTCTACGGTTCGCTGTTGTCTGGAAGCGTCTTGCCGTGTGTACCGACGACCGGAAATGACAAACCAGCGTTTATGAGCCGCCGTCCCGGGCATGGGGAGGATTTACAATTGTTCGCAATTACGGCTGAAGATCGTTTCGAATCGATAAACGCTTCGGCTAACGCTTCGGGAAACCATTGCCACAGAAAATCAAATGCGTAACACCTGGGTTTTTGCCTTCTCTGTGGGCTTAAGAAAGAAAAGTATGTGTGTGTGTATGTGTGTTTGTGCCAGGGTAATGGTAATCGTAATTACGCTTGCGTTACTGCGCTTTTCCTTCGGCTTCATTTCCTTCTGGCGGAAAATGCGCGGCAGAATGGAACGGTGCAGATTTGGACGACAAGATAGGTTCGAAGAACGGATGGATAATCTGGGTAAATTAGTTGCACCGCAACTCATGGCACTGGTTTTTCAACGGGTTGGGATTTTGCTGGGTGAGTTGATAGAGCGCTCCAAAATACAAGAATAGTTCAAGTGGTGATGTAGTTGATTATTTAGTTCATCTAGGAATAAATAAAGTAACGTTCAGAGAAGCGCAAAAAGTTTTTTTCTTTTCTAATACTAGGATTGGTTTTGGTCGTTTTCAGATTAAGTTTTATCTCAAGATTTATGTATCATGAATCTTTGCTGAGGTGATGCCACAAAATTTACATGAATTTAGATTTTTACCAAACCTTTAAACAATGCGTTTGCTCCGTATTTTCCAAAATTTACAAATCAACTTAAATCTACGAACAATCGTAAATCCGATACAATTCATTGCACTTCACCTTATGACCCGGATGCCTCTTCAACCTAGAAGCAACCCATCACCATCAGCAACAATCTATGCCAGATAGTTCTTCCCAATCCGTTCCCCAATGCAAACGGTCCTGTAAGACATCCGCTATTCCATCCCATGCCCAGCTTGTCTACCCTAAGCCACTCCGCACTCAATGAACCATTTCAAAATAATCATCTGTCCCACCGGAAGCGAAGGTTTCGCGTCGTTTGCTCCAAGACAAAACTTGCTTGCCGGCGAACCGGGGAATGCGACCCGTTGTTGCCCGATCCGCTCTAGTAATCCGCCACAAAAGATCCGCACGCCAATCGGTGGCATTATCTGTGGTAGAGGTAGAGCGGTATGCTGAGGGGGAACGAACGTGTGCATTAGTAATATTGCACTTATTAACGTTTCGCTTCACCGTTTGGTGTGGCGCGATTTTTCCTCTGTCATGTTTTTGCGCGTACCGTTGCATTACGGGGACACGGTTGCTGGTGAAGACGATTGCCTGAATGGTTGCTTCTGTGGGAGGTGTGTGCAGAAGCCCGTGGAAGGATGTCTCATCATTCCCCTCCGGGAGACGAACTGGAGTGAATCATATCGCCAAGAAAGCGAGGCATAAGTGAGTGTACCGTACGTGTGGCCTCAGATAGACGATTCTGTTGTATGCAAAATGTGCGAGGGGCTCAAATGAAGATCTTGTCACTAACGTGAGGAGTCTTGGAACTGTGGAGTAACGGAAGGAGTAACACACCTTTCGTTCCCCTTTTCCTATGTGACTGCAAAGATCTTCGTTGGGAGTTGGTGCTTTGAATTAGCGGCTCATTTATCTCTGCTCCAGTGCTAGAGGAAAAGAACTAAAGTTTTAACCTTTCCCAGGCCTTTCCCCATCTTCATCCCGGTCAGACATTGTTTCGGTTGTTGTTGGAAAACATTTGCGCCTAGATGGCAATTGCAATCATTTAGTGAGAAAAGGCAACAACTGTCATCAAAACGGGATGATCAGTTAAACGACTACAGTTTTGCACGTTTCGTATTTTACTTTTCATCACAAGTCTGTGGAAGGACAGGAAAAATCCAACTCTGGGTGCTTCTTATTGCTGCGACAAAGGGGGGTACAGAAGAAAAGATACTGGAACGGACGATGTCGGAAGCCGTGGTGAAGCGTTGCAACCTAAATCGATTCGCGTCAACAAACGAAACCATCCTCAAGAACCTAAACCCAGAATGCCGACGCGTATTTCTGTCCCCATAGCGTGGCCAAAGGCCAAACGGATGGTCCGGCTCTCGATCCGTTGCTTCCGTCGTGACGATGCAACTGGTTGCCACGCTCACCGGTTCGCTTCAATCCGATTAGTTTCGACTCTAATTTAAATTACTCTTTTCCTTCGGACTCGGTCAAACGAAGGCTCCCTTTCGAGAAGTCGGAAGCAACAAACCCGTCAGTAAACAAAGATGAAATTCTTGATTGATTTAAAAGAACAAAACGACGGGAAAATGTTTCGGGGGATGGGAAGCCTACTTGTAAGTGAACATTTAGAAGGAAATAAAACTAAACCCGACATCTTCGTCGGCTCCGTACGGTTGCGGTTTAAAATAAATACGTTATGCGTTCCCTTCGCCTGAGCTCGATTACCTTTTACCGTGGCTGAAGTGCCACTTTCAGGGGAGAAAAGTATGGACGCAGAACGAATCTGGAAGCCTTTTGTGCCCGCTGCCGGAAGACTTTGAAGCCCAACCAGGCCAACCGGAAGCATTTTTGTTCCCTTTTCTCCCGTTCACCAAAAGTGCCGGTGGTCAGTTCGGGGATTTTTTTTGGGGTCATCCAAACGGGCTGTCGGTTGAGCTGGTGAGAAATATTATGAGAGCTTCCGCTGTGAGAAAAGAAAAGCAGCGATAGAGAAATGCGGAGGGCTTCATCCAGAAATTGTGCACAGCTAGGCGTTATTGTTTAAAACATCCAATTTTCGTTCCTAAGCAAACATTCTAATTGAATTCTGACCGGGGCAGTAAATCAGCATTACTTGGGCTCAGACGCTTCCCAATGCTCTTTGCTGGCTTAAATTGTTTTCAATTAATCTCTTCCGAAATCCATCAATCAGCATAAAAACCAGTCGTCGTTCTCAGCCTCAGCCTTGTGGGCCACACTGCTCTTCGCTGGATGACTTCCGATCGTGTCGAAGCAGGCGAAGCCACTTAAGCCTCTGTCCCGGGGCTCAATTTCTCAATTAACTCCAAAATCTGTCCACTCTGAGCAGACCGGGATCGATGTCCGCGCGGTTGATTACACTCTAACGATGGGACCCCCGCCGGTCCGTCCAATGTCAATCTTACTTTCAAACGCGTCATTAATTTTAATTCCCTTTCGAAGCCGATCCCCGACCAGGGGCAGCCATCGCCTACATGTGGTTACTGCGCAGCGGCAGCACGTGTTGCACGAAAGCCAGCTGGCTAATGACAACGCATCTGCACAGAGTTGCTGGTTTTGTGTTTCATCCGCACAATTTTCGCATGATCAACAACACAGCCCAGTCAGAAGGGACCGGTGTGTGGTACGTCTGGTCCGAGCCCGATTGTTCGTAGATTAGCTCAATGGACAGAAATCGGTCAAATTAAATAATCAGCCCAGATGAAGCTGATACGCGATTTCCGCAATTTACTTCAATCGCATGACGGATTCTACTGAATCGGTTCTTTTGCTTCCCTTCACTGTTCTTAGCAAAGTGTGTTTTTTTTATTCCTATTTTCGAGAGGGCTAGTCAAGTAGTCGACATCGTCAGAAATGGGCAGATTGAAGTCACAATAAAATAATGAGCCACCAGGCCACTGCCTGAACGACTCCCGGCTCCCGTGGCGATGGTGTGTGGTGGGGATCCGGCGAGTCAAGAAATGAATGAAGCACGAAATTAATTTCCTTCCATTGCCATTCAAACGCGACGACCACTGCCGTGACGTCTACGTGGTACAATTGCGCTCTATTCCGAAATATCAAGAATATCCTTTTGCTTCCTCATCAGTCGCAAAGAGCTTCAGAACCTCTCTCTTTCTCTCTCTCTCACACACACATTCACAGTGGTGAGTCAAGGACCATATGGCCAGGATAGGCAGAGTGAAGCCGGTGAAACCACCGAAATTCACCCGACAGCAAAACCGGCAGCGAAGGTAGGACGGAAAGGAGGCACGAAAACGAAACGACCTGTTCCTTGTCAGCTCCTGTCTTTTCTTCCTGTTTTGACCACCACCGCCGGTACGATGCGTAATGATGTGCGGGTTGGATGGAAGGGAGCAGTGGAATGGATAGAAGATGCAGCAGCAACAGCAGGTCTCTAGGCATGGGTGGAAGGAAACAGGGGAAAGGTGATTCAGGAAAGGGAAAAGCAGGAGCGAACGGGAGGGTGCAATGAAAAAAGTTAAGAATGAATTTCCGACCTGCACTTGCCTTTGATCGTGTCCTCTGGGTTTGAAGCTAAATTGCGCTAAGATAAGTATTGTTACATGTAATTATCTAGCTTGAACTATATTTGCAAAATCAAAGCACTATCTAAGATACGTCAGCAAAACATCAAAGTATTTTCTTGTTTTCGTAAATTGAACAAGACTAAAATACACAACTAAAATACCAATTTATTGGTTTTGCAAGCGTTCCGAGCAATTTGGACGTTTAACAAAATCTAAACGATCGTGGTCGCTAACTACTAATATCTAGATACCTCTTAGTGAACGATTGTATTAAATCTTTATTTTGAAACTGAAACATTTTCACTCGATATATTCATGTTAAATTTGATTTTAAATTAGTGGAGCTTTGTTTGTTTTAGTAAAGACCTCTAATGCGATATATATTAAAATTATCAAGACGCGCAAAAAACGTATAAAATTTGTTTTTTTTTTACTCAATCATTTTAAAAGGCCACGTACTGTAAGGCACATTAACCTTTGGTTATTAAGTTGCAGGATGTATAAAGCCTGCAATTTGTTTGCTAATGCTTTGTGAATAACTTTATATACAGCATGCATTACCTTAATAAACCTTAAACTTATTAAGGTTCTGTCTAACTCAAATTTGAAAATTGCTATGATCTATGACTCAGATAAACACTGAATTGTCATTTAAAAAATAAGGGAATTCGCTCGAAATTACATGATATCAATATGTTGCACAAAACAAAACCTACAATATTAATCATTGGTTTATTTGAGATATTTACATGACCTTATTCATAATCACTGAAACAACCTCTGCTGATTAAACTCCTAGGGGGATCGGGTAAAGCTTTAGCAGACCAGGCATCGAAGATGCTTTGCGCTTACGACAAGCTTTGTTAGTTCTTCCTGTCCCAATGATTCTCTCCATTTCTGTATGTCTCCGTCGTTCTTCGCGTGTCATCTTTTTACACTCCATCCTTCCTCACTCTTTCTGTGTGTCTCTCCCCCTCTCTTTTATGTTCTCCTTATGTTCTCCTTCTTTCTTTCCTCGTTCAAAATGCTTATTAAAATCCTCCCGGCAGCAAGGTGTAGAATGTTGCAGCATGTGGTCACCGCGCGGCGGCGGGCAACATTGCCCGGTGCTTCCAATTTTATCTTGCCCCTCTCCTTTCCCTTCCTTCTCCAGCTCAAACCGGATCACGGCGAGAAACGGATCGGTTGGCACCTCGGCGAAATGCATGAATGTGCATGTTGCGGGGCTCGCTCGAGGTGGGTGCGGATGATCGCCGACAAAGGGGCTAAAGGAAACCAGCCGTACCATCGCTCCGTAACGAAACACAGGAAGATCACACCGGATGCCTTCGGATGAGCGGAACACTAGCCGAATGAAATGGAGAGGGAGAAACTGGACAGGTAATCTTCACAGGAGAACAAGAATGCTCAAAATTCTTCATCGCCACTGGAAGACCAGGTAACGCCGGCTTGTAAAGGGAAAGTGAAACGATCGGCAGGCAGCAGAGTCGCTTCCGAACAGTCGCTCTGCTTCAAACGATCTTGGAATTTCAGGTCATCGCCGGCCATGACGAGGAAGATGTACCCGTCTGGGTGTTGGCATCCACTACCCCATCTCCGGCTCAAACGCTCCGGAGGTTGCAATTATCTTTCAACACTTCCACAAGCTGGTCGATTCTCTTTTGCAGGCGCTACACGATGCCGAACTTCACGCTGATGACCGAGCTGCGGATGATGATGTGAATATGATGAAAATGGTGATGACAGTGCATCTTTTCGTTCCGGTTGCGTTTCGTGAAAAACATCCGATCATAGCGGTGTGTGTGTTTGTAGGTTTTACCACTTCCAGCACCCGAAACGGGCCAAGAGGTAAAGGAAGTATGGAAAATATTTTGGGTAATTACACCGAGAGCCTTATCGGACAAAGCTCATCAGCATCATTATCTGCGGCCGGGGCAACGATTAAAGAATAGGGGCAGAGTAAGCTAGCAGAGATTGAATTTCTGGCAGCGGTGGATGTTTGCTGCCTGGTTCTTGATGGTATCAGTAGAGCTAACAGGGAATGTGCTTCCTTAATACGAGCAAGCTTATTACCTTAATTCCTCATACTGCAAGCTTGAAAATAATTTGCCTCAGCTTGAGTTTGTTGTACATGAAGCACATTTGGATAGATCAAATAAATAGATGCTTGATGTATATGTTAGGCCTTAGAACTGTTTGAATTATTGTTGTTTTATGTATCTTTCAAGATCATAATGACCACAATTGCCTGAGAATATTGAATCATGCATTAAAACTTGTAGCTACATGAGAAATTTTCATTTGATTTCCGAAGAACATAGTAAATGTTTTAATTTAGGCTCATAATATTGACATTAGTATGCTGTAAATCAATCTACCGTCCTTGTTGAAGTGTTATCTCTGACACTTAAATATTCATGATTATTTTTAAATATTAAAATCTTGCCAGGTGAAGAAACAATAAAGAGGCAAACAGTTACAGTCCTTCTTATCGGGTTAAATTGAAAACTTAGATCAAATTATGCAAAGATGCAGAGAAATAGTGATCCTCATTTTCATACTTGTGAAACATTCATGTATATTTATTCAGAACATATTGTTGTGCATCAGTTTATTGTAACCCTTAATTGAACTTGTTGAAATTCTATCAATGATTGGATTGATCGTTTAATATTTGTGTAAAATATTTGTGTTTCAAAGGCTCTTTCATAGGCTTTATTTGTGTAATGAAAACAAAATGAAACATATTAAATGGTGATAAATATTAGTATTGATAAATAAAAGTTAAGTTATTTACAACCTAAAACAAAATCTAGTCAACTTAGCTGCTTCCGTAACAAAACCAATATTGCATGTACAGTATAGTTATTGTATTCTCATTTTCCAGGAGATCTTGTTCTCTTATTTGTTCAAAAATATCTAATGCCTGCAGTTATTACATAAGCTATCATCTCAAATTTAGAACATTTTGAATTCACGAGCTATTATTTGATAGCGTTTACTTATCCTAATGCTCTTGTTCTCGTTTCATGTTGAATGATTTTAACAATCTTTCAACAAAAACACACGTGCCACCTATAAAAAAACTAAAACTGGACAGGAAAACCACTAAAACCTAAACTCAACAATGACCGTTCGTAACTAACACCACCCGCCGATGTAATCATCTTAATTCCTTTCGTTTTTACCATTCTTCAGTTGTCAGCCCGCGCACGAAAATGCTTCCCATTTCCAAATAAACACGTTTGCTGCCCCCGGGAGAAAGCTGCGAGATAAAAATAATTAAATTTTGTCACGTCGAAAAGATTGATGAATGCGCGGATGCGATGGCGGTAGTGCGCGGTTCGGTTCGAATGGATCGAGTTGACATGGTGTCCCACCCGTGTGCCATCGTTTTATATGTAGCTTATTGATAGCGTTCAATGAAGCTGCACAATCTCAACCTCTCAGCGCAGCGACGGTGGTGATGCCGGTGACAGATATAATAAAACCATCTATCCCCGCCGAGCGCCTCCAGCACAAGCTTTCTTTTTTTTGGCCCCCGATGGTAGGACGTGTTCGTATCGGAACGGCGCTGAACGCTGATAGTGCTCAGTGTCAGTGCGATATTACTGCCACATCATGTAGCGCAGCGAAATGAACTCATATCAATTGCGATGCTCGGTTAAGATTTGGCGTGTAAGCAGCAATCTACACGCTGCTCTCGTCCTTGATGGCTGTGTGTTTCGGTCGTAGTGTACTAGTCATTTTCTTGAAACAGATAAGCATGTACAACTCATTCCGACGCCACGATAAAGCCATGACCCTTCGTCGGCTGGTGTTTTGTTTTATTGGGCAAAAACTAAATCAGCCTCCTCATTCGCAAGTAACGAAGTAGTTCGTTATCGATAATCGAAGCAGCAGCCTCGGCGGCTACTTTTCTGTCCCGTAATCTTCATTCCCACAGTATCCCAGTGTGGGGTTTCCATCCTGGCCGAAACGTTCTACCTTCCAATAATTTCATCCACCAAGCCATCGGTCCTGCCGGCAGGAGAGAGAGAGAGAGAGAGAGAGAGAGAGAGAGAGAGAGAGAGTTTGCCAGTAGTTAGTCTGACACTTTTTCGGATGTTGCGTGCCGTTGCCGTACGATAAACTCGCTCTGGTGGAAGTAATCGTCCATCCGGTCGTTCTGGCTGGATCGGAAGGAGAAACATCACTGCCACAACGAGTCATTAAGGATTCGTGTTGGACGCAAAGGGGAAACTCCGCTGCTGCCCCATCCTTTCGAGCTCTCGTCGGTCAAAGACGCGCGTCAGGAATCTCGCACATCTTTCGGCCTTTTCCAGCGAGACGAAGGCTGTCCGGGAAGGGATTTTAGCGATCCGCGATAGCGCTCCGATAATGGGAAAGTTCGTTTAGCACGCTCCGGTCACCGTCGCCAGCGATTGTGGCAATATTAATCTTTCGACTTAAAATCAGTCCCAATCTCTGGCGGTTAATCGACGAACCGGGGGAGACCGAACTTGGGTTCACCGAATTTGGGTTTGTTTCGCTATGGGGCTTTAAAGCCACCGCGCACGTTGGCTGACGAGTGACGAATCTTGACAGCGGTGGAAAATCACAAACTCAAACAGTGCCTCGAGGGCCTGAAACTAATTCTCTAACCCTGCCCCTTCAAGATTAACCACTTCCTGGAGGTCGTCAGCGTGTTTCGTTTGGGACGGAAGATGTCATTACAAACACGCCATGACGCCATGGTAAGGGCCAATGGCCTGTAGGTGCAATCATGAGTGGGATGAAGGAGGCTTTCGGAAACGCTGTGTGCCATTTGATGCAATAAGATAAGAGATATGGCTGATTTTTGGAGGGCCGTAAACTGGCGAGCGAAGATGACAGCAGACTGAAAAGTTAAGCAGAACCACTAACAGCGGATGAGAACTGTTTTGCGTTCAGCAGCCTTTTTACAGACAACATCAACAGAAATCACACTCCAACCAGTCTGCTGAAATCTGCGCAAGCAATACTAATTAATAATGACACGTAATTTGTCCATTCTTGAGAAAACTCGCGAGCCGGCAGCGCGCGATCGAAAACAAAGCAACAGACCAGCGCGAGAGCAATTGATTTGCTACGCTCCGTTACTTCCCTTAATAGGGCTAAACATGCGTGGAAAACTAATAACCTTTGGGGCCGCGCAGCCAAGGGTAAAGGCGAGCAGGCGAAGCAAACAAACACCCCGGCGAACGAACCCGGCCGGTGGTATAAATCTCTCCAATTCGAATCGATGACGAACCGGAATAGGCACGGCCGGGAAAGCGCGCTAATAATGGGCGCTAAAGTTTTCGGAAAAGCACCAAGAGAAAAATAAAACACAAAACCAGAACATGGATTGGAATCGACAGCAAAGCGGAAGTGCGGTGGCTTCCAAAACGGGAAGCCCGATCAACTGGCTTCACTCATCAGCCCGGCGGGCCAGCAGTGCCTAGAGCTCATTACTCATTCGTTCCGTTGCTGGTACGGGGCAGGCTGACGGGATGTGTTTAGTGGGGCAGGCAGTGGAATGAGAACGGCAGAACATATGCTGGATACCATTAAATCGGTGTGCGGTAATGAAGCGTAGGTCAGTGAGTGGTTGTAGTCAATAAAAATGAATAATTCGGCGTTTCGGTTTCCCACCCGCCGGAAAGCTGGCCGTCCGATCGGGTTTGGCTGCAACGCTAGCTCAAATTTCGAAGTGAATTTGCGGCATCAGTGCTAAGTGCTGCGTACAGATGGATTTAATTTACAAATTGTGCGATTTTGCGTTCAAAATGGTTATTAGAGGGAGATATTTTGCAGCTGTAAAATGGCAAGCGAATTGCTTCTTTTTTGTGCAAAACAATTTCGCACATGCTGGTTCAAGGACCGGAAACAGAATCTAACTTTCTTAAACCGTTTTACCTAATCTTACTCTTTTACGACCAAATATGAAAAATAAGAAAACAAATGTTATATTTCGTTCATTTCAATAAGGAACTTTTAATAAACTTAAATCAATTTTAAAAATCCAAATTTTCTGGGTATCTTATAGCTCGCAAACAGGCAATTATAACCTGTGGAAAATTAGTACCACTTACAGGGTTTTCAAGTCTACTCGGCTGTGAAAAAAATATTTACTTAACCATTGAGCCGAAAATATATTTTAAATATTCGAAGTTAAGAAACTGTATTACGATGTTGAGCTGGCTTGAACAACCCTGTAATTGTTAAACACTCTTCGTTGTAAAAGAATTCAATAAAATAAACATTGACATATTCTTAAAGATAAAACTTATGCATCTCGTTTGCGAAATAAAAATTAAAAAATATGTCTCTCCTATCTGTTTCATTAATCATATCTATTTAATTCAAACAATGATCATGAAGATTTATTTAGAATAAATAAAATTTACATTTCAATTCAATGAAATTTATTTAGAATATGTAAATTAATAAAACGTTTTACAATCTTATGAGAGATGATATTATTTAACTAGTAGACGAATGGGTGCAGTCGGTTTTTTTTAAATTGTACTTCAATGTGGTTCAACTGAAAACATTTTAATTCGTTTGTGCCTGATATTTGATCCTTTTCGTGGTAATGCTAGGGTATTCATAAAACTTCAATGAGTTTCAATGAAACGTGCATTAATTAATTTAAAAGCTAAGTTTATTTTACAGGAATAGCTCAATTCAATATAATACATGTTCGATGAGGATAACAGTGGTTCATAGGATATGGCGTATAAAACAATAGTTTATCCTTTTATAATCAAAATAAAAGTTATTTATTCATAGAATGAAGCATACAAGGGCGAAACTATCGGGAATCTATTAAGATACATTGAAATTTTTCATCTACATAATGCTTCCCACTGAATTGTGCAACCCTTGTTGGCTCATCCAATGCTGAGTGCATTTATCGACTTCATTTCGTCCAAAAAACCACTGTAATTTCCGATTTCACAAACCGCAGTAATCACTAGTCATAACCACAAGCATCTATGCGCTTTGTTTGCCTTCTGTTTGCACCAACACAAACATATACACGGTCAAATCACTTCAATCAAGCGCAAAATAGCTCCGAAATCTATTTTTCTTAATAACAGTTCTATTTTGCTGGTTTTGCTCCAAGATTCCAGTTGCTTTTCTTTCTAGAAGAAGAACTGCTGCACTACACGAAATCAATTCCAGCTGTGATTTAAAATTGAAATTCCCACACATCGATAGACGGAGACGGATTGGGAATCATGTCATCGGCGCGATGGTTAAAGCTGATCACAGATTACGACAGGCAAAAACGGGAAAGAAGGCACCACGCGAATGCCGCTGTAAGCGAGATTGCCTTCCCGGGGTGATAATTTTCATCGGCTTCCGGTTGTTGCCAAACCGACCGACCGGCCTTCCCCCCGCCCCCACCCTTAGGGAGCGCAGGCGGACTGAGGCTTTTTACTTCCTTCGCTCGGCTTTCAGTTTTGTCATCCCTCCCAGGGGTTTGCGCTCTTTTGCTCTCGTTTCTCTGTGTTGTCTTGCTGGTTGGGTTTCGCTTTGTGTCTCATCCCGTCCACTGGTACGGTGTGATAATCCGGCCACCGAGACTAAAGCTATCCGCAAGCCAGTTGCATCGAGATCATTACGTAAAAAAGCGGGGCGAAGAAGCACCGAGAAAGGTGCGATTCACAGACCGGCGGTGGAAGGAAATACGCGTGTGTGTGTGTGTGTGTGTTGGCCACAAGAACAACGAAGCCTTCTGTGCAGTGGGCCTTTCACCCCCTTTTCCTACCGTGTTGTATCACCGACGCCAGCATAAGCCGATGATGACTTTTGAAGGCTTCTTCTGTCCGGTGTGCGTTGTTGTGTCCGAAGCGAACGGGTGAAGTACACACATAGTGAAGAGGTAACGGAACCCACCCATGCACCACTTCTCGCCACATCATTCCCACCGACAATCTTCCCATCGACCCTCCCTCCCCTGCCTTGCACATGGACAAAGCCCAACAATTCATTCGTTTCGTTTGTTCTGTCGGGTGGGTGCAGAGAGGCCCCTTCCCTGCGTCCGTGAAAAGCCAGACGGCGTACAGTGGCCTGATGCGCCCTCAACAATTACCACTACGGAGCAACCACTTCCGGTGGAGGCAAATCGTTTGAGAAGAGTTTTCCGTTTTTTGGGCTCCGCTCTGACCGCACGGGCAGGAGTCGGTCGGGGTTATGTTTCAACAGCAAAACGCCTGTATGCGCCTATTCCTTTCCCCTGCGGAAGGGGCGGTGTAAGGGGTTGGGGTTCTGGAGTTTGGTTGATTTTGCCTTCATTACCTTTGCGTTAACACATTTAACCCGGCAATTCTGGTTCGTTCTGGCCTGCGGGTGAATCCTACATGGGAGGCATGGCGCTCGTTGCTTCGGGGAAGGGGATTTCGCTTTATCGTGCTTCCCACCCACGGCTATCATATTTATCGAACAGCATGGCGCTCGTTGCTATCAAAACATAATTCTCGGCCTGTAAAAATGTATCCCTACTACTTGCTTAGTTTGTTTTTTCCTCTGGGCACTGTTGATGTTGCCCTACCTTTCGACTGGTTTTGTTAGTGCTGGTACTGTTTATTTATTCACACCTTGTAGGCTTTCCCAGTGTTTTAGGGGCTTAGGAACTGTTTTGGGCTAGCATAAAGCAGGTTGCACCTTGGTTTGGCATGCGAGGGAAAGTTAAACACAAGCCATTAGTTTTCGGTTGCTTAAAAGGGTAATGAAAAAGTTAAACATAGTGAAATCAATATTCAAGCACACGTTGCTTACATGTGTTGTTTTAAAGACTACATACGGTGTGGTTTAAAAATGTGTTCTGGACTTTATTATTCTTCTATGTTGAAGCAAAGACTATTTTTAATCAAGGCGTGTCTAGATCTCCACTAGTAATGATGTTTTTTGCAGTTTTAGCCGTATAAGAAGTTATATTGATCGATATTTTTCAATTTTATAATGTAGAAGAATGATTAGTAGTATAGTGTCGGTCATATAGAAAATTTTATAGACATTTACTAGAATAAAACATAAGAGCAATACGAGAAAGCGCTGAGAGAACACGGCAGCTATTCATTTTTTTACACTAAGTATCCATCCTGGAGAACAAGCAATTACTTTTCCTCTTAAATATAAAAAGATATTCTAACTGTTTTAATAGCTGTTTGTAAATTTAACTACAAACGAGGTCTACACAAAATGGCGTTGTTATTTGAGGCATTTTTTCTAAGTCATGAAAACTCCTGTTTAAAATCAAGCTCACCTTCATTGAATCAATCAAAGTCTGTTAGTTTAGAATTTTATATAAGGTGACTTATGTTACTCAAGAATGAACATTCTACATAGATATTGAATTGGTTGACAAAATCAAAAAGCATGATACAAAAGTTCTCCAAAATTACACTTTTTATGGTAAAACATATTATGTTATTAACTTTGTCTATCACAGATTATGACCAAAAAATAAGTACCTTTTCATCAGGATTAGTTCTAAGGCCTCCAATAACATTAACGAAGCGCAACTCATGGTAAAAGCTTGTAACAATTTTTTTGTTCATCTTTAGATAAGTTAAGTATGATATATGATAAGTTTAATGTATTTCATACATAAAAAAAATTAATTCCTTAATTTAAAAAAGTTAATTATTGTTCTACAGCAGGTTTCACGCCGTTCTGAAATATTTGAATCATTACGTAGCCCTCAAGTTACTTAGTCAGGCATTGTTTTCTTCTAAATTTCATACTTCATACCCTTGGTTCGCTAACTAAGATTTCGATTAACGACTTTACATAAAGTCATCCAGCAATACGTCTAAATAGTGTGCAAGTTAAAGAGAAAAAAAAAAACTTAAGCAGCCCTGTCACACCATGCCCAATTGTTATTGGGTTTGAAGTGACTTTTCTTGGTACATAAAAATCTTCACTAGCATGAAAGACCGGGAGAGTACTTTGCGTAAAATATGTACACACTGCCAACAAACAACTCAACCGTGAAACGAAGCTACCGAACCTACCAGCGCTGGCAGGCAACAACCGTGGTGAGGGGGGAAAAAGAACACCAAAGGAGACACACTTTCCTTAACCCAACCTGGCCCCGGCAAAGAGTCACACCCGACGAAAGACAGACACAAACACACACACACACACACAGGCACCAACCGCCCTAGACGTGACCTTCTTTCATCCCTGCGACTTCTAGCACCGTTAATAGAGGGGACGCTGGTGTGACGCTGTGGCTGGACGGGAGGACGGGACTCCTTGGCAACTGGGAGGCACGCTCGAACGGAAGACGCTCGTAAATAGCATTATGTCTAATTTAATAAACGTTCATTTCAGGTGTCGACGTGTGACACGACCACCACACCTCAACCTACCGTCTCTTACTCCCCGCGAGTCCAGAGTCTTTTTCCTTCCTTTCCTGCATGGCCGGTGAATGACGCAGTGCGAACGGTGTGCGGTCGTCGGTGGTCTAATTTTTCAAGCACTATCCCACTCTGGAGTAAATCTCAAGGAAGCGAAGTTTGTTTGTCTTTCGGGTGCGCTATGACGATGGCTCCCGGGGTCTGCCTGTGTGTGTGTGTGAGAGAGAGAGCGTTTTTACTTCCTTTTCCGCTTGACTAGCGCGTCAGCCACCTTCAGCTCGCCCCTCGGTCATTGAATCTTAACGGAGGAAATTTAGATTTTCGTGGGCACTTGTTTGCCCGATTTTTATGACGAGTTGTCGAGGGTGAAACCGGTCCCGGTAACTTAGGGCCGTTAAGCAGTTTATTATGATTGAACAAAGTGTTTATGGGTAATGTTTGATCTTCATTTTCATATTTATTGCACAGACATGGTTTTCGGGGGCACTAGAACGTCTGCTAATGGTTAAAATATTAATTATCGTTCAAGATGCCTGCAAACAATTGATTCCCCTTCATGCGAGAAATATTGTAATAGGAAAATTCAATTAAAAATCCTGATCATCTAGAAAACGAACATTCAGAGTATATTAAACGTTGGTTTGGTACAAAAAGTATGGAAAAAATGAATTTACAACGTATATTAAAAACATTCAACTTCAGTCGTCCTTATGGAACAAAAAAATGTCTTTAAATATGCTTCAAAACATCATTGTCCGTAAAGTTTAGTTCATGAATTTCACGAGTTTAGCTATTGGTCAGAAAGCAATCTCAAATTAACGCAACGCCCATTAACACGCTAAACAGGACCGTAACTAGCCCCTGGCCATAATTAATTACAGACCATAGAACAATCGTTCCTTTATTCTGCCATACATAATGGTACTGCATTTTTGCTAAAGCCAAAAAGACACCACCTTCCAATGCAAACAAAAGCAAACCCCACTCTGGCAACCACTTTTCAGCAGCAGCAGCAGCAGTCACCGAAAAATATAACCTACAGTAAGTACAATATTGTGTTACACAGCAAAACCACATCCCTCCACGCGGGTTCGCCCACATGCACTCGCCCAAAATGCTGCGTGACTTCCTTTCGAAGCTTTCGAAGCGAAGCTAGAGCAGAAGTAGGGTGTTGTACCCAGTGCATCAACCGAGCGCAAACGGTGAGAAAGAAAACGTTCGTCTGCAGCATAAAGGGGGGTTGCTGAAAACTCCACCAGGAATCAGAAGTGGAGAAAAGGCTTTTGACTGAGGGGAGGAGAGGTAAAGGATAAAAGGAGCAGCCACACACACACACACAAAACGCGCCAGCGGAATGCAGATGTAAATTCGAGCATTTCGGCATAAATTAAAAGCCTTTTAGTGTGTCCTCTGGCCAGATGCAAGCTCGCGCGGGTATTTGGCTGTTTGCTGTGCGGAAAGAGTTGGAAAGAGCGGCTCGAGATTCCAAAGGATATCCGCAGCAACGGCAGGAGTCGCTCAATATAACTCTGATTTCAAATGCAATGCCAACAGCTTCCATGGGCAGCTGGAAAATGGGGCGGAGGAGGAGGCAACAGAGGCAAGATGCAATATTAGAAACGCCCTCGGTTGCCCTGGAAATGGTATTTGAATTTGCCAGGAGAGAAAATCCCATCGGAATAAATACACGTGCCAGCAAAAGCCGGTGAAGCTTCCGCTTGTGTCTGAGTATGCGAGCTTAGCGAAGGGCACGTGTTGTGAGACGGAGCAACCACAAAGCCCCGAAAGCTCACATATTAGTGCGATGCGTTTTTCCGGGTTGCTTCGGGGTGAGGTGATTTTTCCTCGGCCCAACACGCCCGTGATTCACCCAGCATCTACGGTGGGTGGGGGCATGAATTTCACTTCAGCACCCAAGACTTGTGCAGCCATTTGGTTTGCGGGAAAACGACAACTGAACTGATTAAATCTCAGGCAGCACCGCACGAATGTTGCTAAATCAACAACAGCTCAGTAACCGGAGAAGTCGTGCCATTTGCCAGGTGCAGGAATTAGAAGTCACCACCACTGCTCACTTCTCCCTTCCAGGTGGATGAGCAAATGGATTGAAATTATACTCTGCCACTAGGAGTTTGTGGGGAGCAGGAAGTGTGTGCGACTACCAGCATGTGTTGCATATTTAATAAGCCAAAAAAGCTAGCAAGCAAACCCTTACCTACGGCAGGCTTTTACGATTTAACTTTGCCACCGTGAGAACGTTAGCTGGTGCTTTATTGGCATATGCTTTTAAAAGTGAATTACTGCACTCGCAGGAGACTTCAATCTGCCAGCCCCGGGGGAGCTACACGGTTGTGCAATGCATCTTCTGTGTGTACCTCCAGGGATAGGCATCACTACCTTCAGTGCCGTCGTATGTAGGCTGAAGTAATTTAAATTATATCCTATTCTTTCGCTCACGAAAGCCGTGCGGGAAACCGTACGTCTTATCGGGAAATGCCGGTACGGCGCAGGATTGCGAAATGCCAATCTTTCCAACAGGTTGCCCTTCGTCTGCTGCCAATTATTTGCAGCTTAGCATCAAAACCGATCACTACCGGGGGGGTGGAAGGTAAACGTCGTAGCCAGTAACCTCCAGACATGGGTTCTCCTAAGACCATGCCTCTCTACACCCACCACTTCCGATAGATCTTCCGCCTCGTGCACGGATCTCGGGTCGGGCTTTCCCAGCGACTGTACTAGCTCCGGTGACGATTTCTAACGAAGCTCTGCCGGTGCCCGGGATCGGCAAGCATCTCATGCGCGGGTATGTGTGCGTGTGTGTCTACATGGTATTATCGCATTGAATGATTTATTAATATCACATTTAAGACCATCAATAACACATACGAGCGGAAGGGGATTGCTGTTGCCGATTGGATCCTTTCGTTCGGGCGCGGCTTAGGAGCAAGGAAAATTCCAGCAAATGCCTAGGCGTGCTCCAAAGCACCAAGGAGGGAATAGAAACGGTCACGTGCTTAGACTTCGAGCAACGCGTAAGATGAGTTTAGACATTAGAAGTTAAGATTATGTAGAACAATGTAAGCGTACAGTGGAAAGGGCGTTTTCATTCTAGTTAACAATAGCCATAACCTCAATTTTTATCTTTACCCATCGGTGTGAAAATAAAAGAGGTTCGGGCAGTGAATTAAAACATGTTCATTTTCCAAAAAAATATAGAAGAAGAAGATGGAAAAAGATGAATTCTAAATTTAATATTTTATGTTTTTTATAAAATTTTTAAAGAAGTAGCTGTTTTCATCGTATGCAAATCAATAGTAGCTTTTTGATTAAAGATTAAATTTTAGCTTATTTTCAAAATATCTTTAAAAACTGAACATAAGAAGGATATCACTTTTCAGGGAAAGGTTCTTTTCGTCTTAGATCCTTTATTTCACTTGGGGCAAGTGACAAGTTTATAATAATGGTTTTAATTTTTTTAAAAATATCATTAAAAGGATTAGGCAAGGAGCGTAGCAGGTTATTGTACAAATATGTATCGAAAGGTTCGAAGTAAAAAATGTGTCTAATAAATTGTACGATTTGGAACATAATGTTGTTTGATTGAAACACTATTTGTAGCTACTTTTGAAAATATGTCGAAATAAAACAAAAATATAGTAAGAAACAGTTTATATTGAAATTAGGAAGAACTGAAACCTTTCATATTCTTAGTTCCTTAATGCCAGATAATTCTAAAAATCTTACGTTTGCTGCGCAAAAGATAAAACAATTCTTTCAAGTGAGATAAAATGTGCTAACGTTTTTTTCTGTTGTATTGTTTTTTCTTCTTAAAATTGTAAATAAATCAGATTAAAATTAAAAACCTCACTCCAGCGTTCACTCTCTTGCAACAAACAATGTTTTGAAGAAATTACTCACACAATTACAGCACAATCGTTATAACAACCAAAGACAGTTTATGAAGAATTCACATATAAAGTCATTTATTTCACTACATTTATGCAAATTTTTGCTCTAACAAATCTGTCCCAACCAAGAGTATGATTTTGCATTTCCCAGCTCCTTCTTCAAAAGCTCGCAAGGAAAAACAGCTTCCTTAAAGAGTGCAAATTAAAGCTTCGAAGGGACGGAAGCACTCTCCGCTTAATTTGTTACAATAATTTTAATCCCAGCTTTATTCACTTCTTTATCGCCGGCCGGTCGCTTTCGGTCACTCAACTCAAGCACGCGGCCAACCGGCGATGAAAAGCGAAGAACCGACTATGTTTTTGCAAGGCCCCTGCCTCTTGCATACACACACACACACACACTTGCCCCCTGGACTCTGTCAGTGCATACGCGCGCGCCGAGCACATAAAATTTCTTTCCACTTATCCCGCTAACAATAGGTTTATGTCGCGATGTCTTTTCATTTATGTTATGTTTTGCGCTGTTTTATTTCTTCTTTGCATTACCCGTTTCCCGGTAGATTTTCTTAGGGGTGTGAGTGTACGTGAGTGTCTGCTGCATTTTGTCGCTATCTCTCGCGCGCGCAGTTTCTGGTGTGTTTTTTTTTTGCTTCTTCTTATGGTGTGTCCCGCTAGATGTGTCTCGTTGGCAAATATGAATGAATGAATAAATGAAGTCTGCAAAGCGCTCGCGCCTCTCCTAGTCGAAATGGACAGAACAAAGCGACCTTTTTGGGCAGTTGCAGGGCACTTTGGGGGCAATGGTGGAGGAGAACCAGCAGCTTCAAGCGGCCCTTAACCTTATGTCCATTCTCCATTGTCTACCCTGCAGGTGGGATGGATTTCCGCGGAACTTGTTACTGGCAACTGGAAGGTGGAAGAATTTTATTTAAAAAAAACCAAAGAAATGGCGAAACGTTTACTACGGGAGGCAAGAGAAAGAGAAAGAGAAAGAGAGAGAGAGAGGGATGGATGAAAGGGGCCGTGCGAGGAAGCTTTTGCAAAAAAGTTACAATTTATTATGCGCTTACCGCTCTCCCTCTACCTCCCTCTTACCCCCTCAACTGCCATGGTAAAAGGACACCCGCATCACTCGTTCGTTACACCACTTCGTTTTCATCTGTCAAGTCCACCTGAGCCTTTGCAGCGCACAGCAACGGCACGCCACGTTTGTTGACACAATAGACACCGAAAATGGGAATGGGCAGATGAATTGAAAGGATATTCAAGATGAAGAAGGAAGGAGAAGGGGGGGGGGGGTGAGAGAACACGGAAACGAATGGAAAGAAACATAGAACCGCGCACGGAACGCTTTCATTTCGTGCTGGCGTTGAGATGGAAAAGTACGGAAGGAAGGAAGAATGCCACGTCAAGATGTCACAGGTGCCTCATGTATGAGCGTGTGTGTGTGTGTGTCCCTTGTGTCAAGAACCCCGGTAAGAAAAACGTGCATTCAACAATAGAAGGGAAACGCAAAAGCAAAACATTCCCCTTGGCGCGTCCCTTGCCATCGGTTGCATACGTGCCGGGAACGCTTGTAAGCAGATTTAAAGGAAAATTAATGCAAATACACATCGCCTTCCTGCCGCCGACGCACGCAGCCGCACCGGCTTAGCATGGAGAGACGGATAAAAGAAGAGAGAGAGAGTGTAGAAAGCGATTGTAAAGGGAAAGCATCACACCGGCCCCTCGGTACGTGACATTCCCGGGAGGTGGAAAAGAGGGACGACAATGAGAGAAAAATGTCCCTGGCAAGGGCGCTTTCGATTGGGCACTTCCCCGAAGACAGCACATGCAGACGAAACAGTCAAGCTTTTATTCTCTCTCTTTCTTTCTCTCTCTCTCTCTCACACACCATCTTTTTCCGCTTCCAATGTGCTTTTTCCCTTTGCTTTTGGCGAATATTTCTCCTGTTTGAATATTTAAACATAATATTTGTTTTGCCAAATGGGTTTTCCATCCATCGGCAAATTCCAAGTGTCTGCTTCTCGATGCCTTCTTTCCCTCAACCCCCTCCCCTCCGCTTCCCTACCCTTCCCTGCCATCAAATCACCATACGTAAAGCATTCATTTGACCGCCATTATTGCTTCCTTTGCGCACCCTCGACCAAAACCCGTACCGTCCATCAGGCAGAATGCTCAACGTCTTTTCTGTTTTATTTTTCCTCGTCGCAGAAAAAAAAACACATCCTCACGAACGGGGCCGTGGAAAAGCTTTTCCGTCTTTCTCTCCCAACAGGCCCCTCGCCCGTTAACCGTCCCCTTGCTATAATTGGGCTTATCTTCGATTTGAAGCAGTGACAGCAATAAACAAGACTTTAATCCGATCAAATAGGGATTTCCGATTTTCTTTCCCAACGCGGCGGCCGGTGCTTGTTTGTTTTTCATACTTCATTCCTCCCATTACGAGCCTTGCGTTTGGTCCTCTTCTCTTACGGCTTCGCGCAAATCGCATCACGAATATTTCAAACCGGATTAGAGACAGAACGCGACGCGAAACGCGTTGTTTAGGACGATGATTCCCGGATTTCGGGTCCCTTCTGCTTTCCTTCCTGCACCGGTTTTGCACTTGTGTGCCCCTGCCTCGGGCTCCCCTTTGTTCACACTCGCCCACTAGCGTGTAGGCTCACCTCCTCCCGGGAAGGTCAACCGCAAGGTGCTTGTTTGCATACGATCGCATTTTTATGCGCTCAGTAGCGCAACCAGGGCGCGTTGGACGCAAAGTGAATCCAACCGTGCCGAGCGGATATGGTAACCGATTTTCGTTCGAAATGGTAAATTGATAATTAAAGACTTTGCGTGGGGTTATCCTACGCGCTGGACCGGTGGCGAGGCTGACCGAGCGAGCCACTTTCCGCCCACTCGCTTCCGTTTTCTAAACCACAAAACCGGTGTGTGAGTGTCCTGCTTTTGCTCCGTTTTGCATTCCCTTTTGCTTCACCTTCAAGCGAGGGCTTTAGGCTTTCCCGATTGGGGTAAGCTCAGCTCGAAATGGATTTGGATAAGCGGGCATTAGCAGCGTGTGGGAGCGGACGAAGAAGGCACACTTTCTTTCGGGCGCCCTTTTTGTACCGTGAATCCGTATGCAAATGAGCCGATAAGTGCAGGAGTACCACAACCGAAAGTATTTGCATGCTCTTGGGCCGGTGTACCCGGTGGGTGCCTTCTTTTCACCCCGCCCTGGGTTGCCTGACTATCGATCGGTAGATAAGCGGCCAATAGGTCGTTTGTGAGATGGTGAGGAGCGTACAGGTAGGGCGAGACGGGTGCGAGATGTTTTGATAATATTTGTATATTATTCAAGCAACAGTACAATTGTCCTCGTTGGACAGTCTTTAATCCGGCCGAGTTCGGGCAAGGGAATGGGCAACAATTGTGCTGATGTTAGGATGAAGCTCTTTAGGAGAGAAGGCGATGAACAAGTGGAGATTAAGTGGTTTATTTAAATAGGACGTTATTATTTCAGTATTTTAATGTGGTTTTAGAGCTTTAGATTATGTTGTGGTCACTTGTTCTCGTTCTTCAATTAGCCAATATGTGTCTATTTAATCATGTTCATTTTTGTCGGACCCATATGGCCTACAATGTAAAAACCTATACCAATTTGTATCTTGCCAACGTAACATTTAAAGTTACAACATCTGTTCGTTCTTTTTAAACTTACTCTTTCAGTCATTGTTGCTTATTATAAGTGCTTTTATAGGGTCTTGGTGATCTCATATATAAAAATATAGACTCATAAATAGTCAAAGATAGTCAAAGTGCTGGGAATGAAGAAACAATCACAGATGAAATCGAATTGTCTTCTTAATTCATATCAATTTGAAAATTTTAATAATGTTTTAACTTGACAGTGAACTATCAAAGCTTACCCCATTGTTTCTCGCCGATTGCCATTTTCAGTTCAGTTTCAGTATTATAAAGCATTTTCTGTTGATTTTAGAGGAAAACAGCAAAACAGTATGTTTTGTTAGGACTTTTACGAAAAATATTATTTATAATGCATGTTTTAAAAACATCAAGAAGTATTTCAATTTATGCTTATTTATGTGACGTTTTTATACGAAATTTGAAAGACTTAAAGCGTAACAAATAAATCAGATTTTTACATTTTGTTTAAAGCATTTTGATGCTTGCACGTGATGCTTGCTTACACTTATAAATTAAATTAAGAGTTTTTAATGGGTTGTATCGACAGTGATTTATGGCATTTATAGATATCATTTCAAATAATTCCTTTTATCGAGTCAAAATACATTTCACATCATTCCTTAATCGAATGAAATTTGTTAATTGTAGTGCTGTAAGTTGTTAATCCACAGTTTTGAATAGTCAACAATTATTTTACAATGATTTTTTTAAAAGTTCACAAACTAATTACAATAATTTTTAGTTTTATCTCTTTGTAAGAGTTTTGATATTTTATCTATTTTTTTCTTAGTCTTCCATTACCTATTCAAATTTTTCTTCTTTGCTCAATACTAAATCATTTCCACTTACTAATGAATGACACATAACATACGGCGCCCTCTGGTCACTCTGCACCGGCAGCAACTTTCCTTTCCAATAAAAATCATACACAAAGCATCCAGCGGTGGGCAGCAACACCATCAGCACGTACGTCAGATTTTTCCCACGCCACCCACCATCACCCCAGCAACCTTCGTGCACCTTTGCGCGAGGGCGGAAAGCAGTCAAAATTTGCATACGAACAGAGCTGGTAAAGATGTAGACGTGCAACCTTCGGGCAAGATTTATGACCCTGTCTCCTTGCGCTCCCAGCGTTATGTGAGCGATCCTGCCCGGTCGTCGTACCTGTCGACCTGCCGAGACTGCACCCATGTTTTGCCCCTCGCGCTGCTTTAATTACGCTCCAGCGCCGATGAGAAGAAGCGAAAAGGGTGGATCGGTGAACGGTGTATGTGTCATCGAAACGATTTCCATCTAACGATGCACATGCATCGTTTACATTTCGATCAAAGGACCGTGATAGTGAAGAGCGAAACGAGACCAAAAAAAAAAAAACAGCCATCATATTGATGCGTCTTTAGGTCGAATTAGGATGCAGCGTGCCTGTGGGGAAGTGCTTTCGAGCAGCCGGTGCGATTCCGTATCCGATGCGAACAGAAGCAGTCCCGTTCCGCCGAAGGAAACGTGCTCTAAATCCAATCAACCAGTTTTTTGTCATCGTTTTCCCTTCGCTGTTTGTCCTTCAGACACGCAAAAGGGTAATAGAAATGATGAATGGGAGACATTTTGTGCGGCGAAAAAAAAAAGGTACGATAAAATCAAAGCGATTGAAGCCGGTCGCAGAGCCATTCGGCTGGAAAAATAGAACCGGGAGCTCCCATTGCGCTTCTCATGTTCGCAGAACTCATTACGTTCATGTTTGCATCGCAAGCCGTACGCATCTTTACCTCAGCCAAAGACGTTAGGGGATGTGCATTAGCAGATGGGTTTATCCTTTTCGCATGGAAAATTATTTAAAAATTGCTCAGGCTCAGGATGCTGTCCTCGAGGGTTTTCCAATCAGTCTTCAGTTAATGCTGCGGAAAAGCATAATCTCCCTGTAGACCACGCAGTTTTATCCACGCAATGACAGGAACAACTGCCACCAGCAAGCACTAATTACGAGGAAAAGCTGCCGTAATCGAACGCAAATCGTACGAAACGGTGGCTTCATCGGAAATCTTAATTTTCCTCTCCCATCGCAAGGATATAGTCTCGCTAGGGACAGTTCGAAGCGATGGAAGCATCACAATCCTTTAGGTTTTTAATCGCGAGCTGTAATGTGTCCGCCCAGTCGGCGGTTTTCCATCGCGGCAAAAGTGAGATTTGTTTTCCCTTCCGCCGACTGCGAAACCCTAGGAACGACTAGGGAAAAGCGTCCCGGTCGCATTAATGATGGACGGTGACGATATGGCATTCAGCGGAACCGGTACCCGATTCGAGGATTTTAATGATTAGAAGTGAATAATTAAAATTCTTTGCGTATCCTTCACCTTCCAGCTTCCCATCCCCTTTTTGCTACAAGTTTTCGTTTTGTGGTGTGGTCGATTTGCTAGCTGCTGCCGCTGCTTGATAAATGAGTTTTCCAGCCTTTGGTGCGTTTGCACACTTTGATGAAGGGTTGATGAAATTGACGAAAGAAAGCAAAACAACACACACAAAAAAGAAAAGGTTGAACAAAAGCAGAGCCTCGTAAATCACGCGGAAAACGGGCACTTGCTGGGTGGGTGGAGCAGTCCTCGGTGGGGAAATTGTTTTTCCTTCAACGGATTAAAATCAATAGTAAAACGGCTTTTGCAGCTTTGAGGTAGCGAGGGGGGGGGGGGGGGGGGTAGGTAGGGGCCTTAGTGTTTCACGCGGTTTTGGAGGCGGGTTTTAATGAGCAGAAGAGTTACAGCTCAGCGGCTGGGCGTTGACTTCGGGAAGAGGCTAAACCTGAGAGTTTATCGGATACAGATTGGAAGGGAAAAGTTGTCATCCAGGTTTAGATTGGATGGTTCCAACATGAATGATTTGATTTTTACGGGATTATTGATATTCTGCGAGAATGATTGCTGTTGACTTCGGTTAAGAAGCATCCTTTGCTTCATGTTTGTTTTTTGATCTATTTGATAAACGTGCTTGAGGATTTTAGGATCAATTGTATTGTATTTTATTTTATTTTGTAGAAATAAATGTTTTTTCAGTAAATTTTACCAATGCTATTTTACACAATACGGCCTGGCCGTCACTAGGAAAAGAAAAACTAAAAAAAACCAATGCTATTTAAAGCACGCCTAAAGTTCTACAAAGCTTCATCAGCGTTTACAACAAGTACCGGAAATTTTTACTTAGAAAAGCTTTCGAGGCAATGAAAAATCCTTAGTAATAAGATGTTTCAAATTGTCGGAAGATTATATCTGGTACAGTAATTAAAATGATTTTTTTCCTTAAAAAGGGCGAGTTATTTCGTTTTATTCCATAACTGTTCCATTGGGTATCATTTTTGCAATGCAGCACTATCGAATGGAAATTGATATTAGTTACGCAGCAAGAGACGTTTATGTACGGAATATATTAACTTATTAACTTAATTAATTTATGGAAAAGAAACAAAAATATTTGGCAGTAAAGGACAAGAAAACTTTAAATCCTTCTTTAATTAAGCTTCAAATGAGCGTAAGCGATTAAACTAAGGAAACTAAATATTTTTTCGTCTAGTAGGTCGACTAGTAGGAAGGTTTTGCAGCATTGATTAAACATCTTTATGTGTTGCTATTGTGTATTTTTTTCATCTTGGGCTTTGCAAGAACCATCTTAAATTAATGCAGCTGCGTAAAAGAGCATAGTCATCACGTTGAGAGCGGCAGAACCAGGGGATGTGGATAATGCATGGCGCATAGCTTGTTGAGAAATAGGTTTGACTTGAGCGAGATGCTTGAGCATCTCGTGCAGCATTCTCAAGAAATGACCACATCATACCGCGCAAGTGTATAAGGGTGACCAGTTTAGAATCGAATATTGTAACCTTTCCCAACCTTTACCGACATTGCCTTTATGACTGAAACTTTTTGCAGAGAAAATAGCAAACATTTCGGTACACTTTGCAGCACTTATTCGACTTCAACACAACACCGGCTAATACACCCATCGCCAACGTCAAAATAGCAAATCGTTCCTCGGCGACGCGTTCTGCGCCACATCATAACCTTATTTTCCGGGGCTTTTGTCAAGCGTCTGTCTTTTTTCACTGTACCATTCACCCTGCTTCCCGTGCTGGATGGATGTACGGTGCAAATTCGAGGATATTATGATGTCATCAGTTGGTTTATTGAAAGGATGCACTAGCAGGGCGCACTACCAGCAAGCACCTGTACCTGTACTGTAGCAACCAGTGTGTCTGGCGTTGAGCGTTATTCATCAAAAACCACCATCGACACCGGGGATGGGTGACACCGGGACCGTGAGCTAGCTCTTTGCCAAGCAGATCCGTATGGCTAAAGCACCGAAGGCCGCTTGCTAGACGAAACCGGGCGGGGAGCAATGAAAGCAGTGCAATTAAAAGAGTTCCCTGTGTTCTACGCCGTACGTGGCATGTTTAGTGTAGCATTAAAAAAATGTTCTTTAGTGTGCCGTACCATCCGCTTCTCGCGCTGGCATATGTTTACGTAATTTATTTATGCACTGCCGAGCTGCTGGCACTACCCGTACCTAAAAACCTGAACCGAGTGCACCTAAGCCACTTGCGCAGGCTCCCGCACGAACCGGGTGTAGCGCCCCCTCTTGGAAGGCGAAAACCGGGGCTGGGAATTTAATAAATCCTCCACAATAATTGCTGACATGCGTTTGCCAATTTTCGGGCCAAAACCGGGCTGCGAGCGGATCACCGACACACCGGTCACCAGATAAGGAAAGAAGGGAGGTGGAGGAAAAAAGAACACCAAAGGATGCGCTAGTTTCGTTCGCGTGTGACCCTTTTTTTCATCGGAACGAGAACATCCATCCAACGGCACGGTTGTCCACGTGCGATATTGGACCGCCACCGTGTACCTGCCGGAGCAGGTTGAGCATGTTGACAAGCGTTTCAATTTGCCCACACATCCACTGGCACTGCCGTGCTCTCGCCGTACGTGGCCGGGTGTATCTGTCCACGCAATGTGACATAATGTTGTAGCATCTCGCCAGCAAGCGCTCCAGGAATGATGGCGATGATTGACGAGCGAATTTATCATCGCGTGTGACCCTTTTGAACTCCTTGCCACCTTACCATGCACCCTGGCAATCCGCTGAGGGTGAGGAACGGCCAAACGAGCATGAAATGTTATTTCAGCTTGGGGCTACCGGAAAAACGATTTGCATACACATACGAATACACGGACACGTGGGTGATAGTGATACCCTGTAGGCTGGGCGGGAAACAAATGGTTGCAGTGGAAAAAAAAAACAATTCTACGCAGCGTAGTTTTCGCATCGAGAAGCAGTATTTTTGGTTGAGATTTCTTTGTGCGCCTTAAAGTTGATTCATGGAACTGGAATTACTTGAAGTATTCAATGTCGGATGTGTTTTTAACTCTCGGCAAAGTGCTGACAGTCCCAAAGTTTAATTGCTACCTGCAGAAGATCAGATTTCTAGGGTTGATTTTCATCCAGGAAGCAGTGAGCGAATCGAGTACTGTTTTACGTTTTTCATAACAAGTTTTCAGGATCAGGATCCATTTAATCCAGGATCCATATTGTCTCAGTAAAACCAATATGGTTTTATTTAAGAGTTGATTTGATATATTTTTGTATTCCAATTAATTTTACATTCCATAGGTTAACAAAAAAATCATGATGTCAATAACAATTTGACACTGTTTGAACGATGTTTGGATTTACTTTTCATTTTTATTTTTATTTTTATTTATTTTTTCTTTTACTTTTTTTTATTATTTTTTTCTTTCAACTTTTATTTTTTTCTTTACTATTTACTGCCGTTCAACAAAAACAGAACAGAGTCTTTACCTCTCCACAGAGAACTTCAAATAACTCAAGAGACTTTATAACGTTTGCTTTTATTTCACTCTTCATGTATAAGTTATGCACTAATCGATGAAACAAATATCACAATGAAGATTGCAATAACCGATGGCAAAAATAATAATGACCTTTGTGAGATTATTTGTAAAGTATGCTGCCTTTGTTGATGAGTCAAAATCAGCAAAACATAAAAATGTTCCTTCAATGATTCCTGCCTGGAAAAAAACTAAATATACTGCATCGTATAACCCAACAAATGTTAATGACTGAGAGCCAATACTTGATACAAGAAAGATTTATTAACCACTTCGAAATTGAGATTTTCAAAAGTAATATTTAGTGACCTTGACAATCACACAAGTAAAAACACTATTAGTTTTTAAATATTAGCAATATTTCTACTATTCGAATGTGCCAATGCTTCCAACGCTGTAAAAACGTAACCAAGTGTTTCCACTTTTACTAACGAGAGCGATCAAAATCTCGAGTGCAATATCTCCGGTAAGAGATGCACTTTTACTTCCTTCGAAACGATTAACATTAAACTTACGCTCTCATTTCCATCTAGAAAAAAGATGGTCCACACCCGACAGCGATAGCTCGCCTCAGGCATGCCGGAACGTTAATCAGCAGCGTGCCCATCTGCGCTAAACGCACATTTGCAGCGAAATATTTGCAAATGCCCCGACATGAGCAGCCGTTTACAGATATTTGAAAAGTAAATAGAAGCGTGGCACAAAAATGGCAAATCGCATCACTTCCATCACGGTCAGATGGCGTATAGTGGCGCGAAGTTTAAAGCAAATGCGCCTAACGCGTGTTGCCGCGCGCACAACGGTTCAACCAGAACTCCTTGGCACGAACCGCAAGGAAGGCAAAGCCAGCTGAACGAAGCGAAACGTTCCACTAACTGCGGTCATTTAAACTTTCTCTTCGGCCGCTCCGCGTCAACGAGGCGGCTGGGAAAACGGTGGCG
Source organism: Anopheles epiroticus (assembly GCA_000349105.1). NCBI lineage: Eukaryota > Metazoa > Arthropoda > Insecta > Diptera > Culicidae > Anopheles > Anopheles epiroticus. The sequence goes on along the minus strand of KB670269.1, from coordinate 199,344 downwards.
CCGGCCGCGGCCGACAAATGGCATGGAGGAGATTTATGCTTCAAGACGCCCTCGCCCAAGACGAACCCCACACGGTCAGGCAACCTTCACCCAAGCATGCAAACAAGAAAAAAAAGAAAAACACATTCCAACCCCCCACTCGCTCCCCCTTTGGCTGTGGTCACGGTGGTCTCCTCGTGCGCGGTGTAGATTTAGCGTTTTAATTAATTTTATGCGCACGATTATCACTGATTTTGATTGACGTTCTGTGTTTGTCCGAGGCGCCGTTCCGCCGATCCGTCCGGTTGCACCGGCTGCAATTTGATGTGCCATTCTTTTCTTCACTCTCTCTTTCCACCAGAGGGAGAGAACCGAGGGAGGGCTTCTGTTTGGTCCCCATACGCCACTTGCTTGCTTCGCTGAATGATGGTTAGGGCGGTAAGATAATTTATCGGCGCTCGCTATCGATGGGACTTTCTCGGCATGGGAAGAGACGTGAAAACGAAGCCCCCCCCCCACTCCCTCCCGGTTTGGTTGACGCTGATTGGAAAACGAATTTGTGACGATTTGCTAAACTTTCCATTTCGGTTGTGGTTTGGTGTGGTTTTGCAGCGCAATCCGATCGGTGTTGATGGGAAGGGTTTTGGAGGTTTCGAGATAGAAAGTTTCCCAGCGACAATTGTGTGGCTGTTGGAAATTTGTTGCTCTAGATAAGCTTTGTTGCTAAAATGGAGACAGGAAAGCATTGAGCCAGGTACGTTTTAAAATGCCAGTTTTATTCGCAACCAATGCTGGATTGTGATTGTGGCATGACCGTTGTATAAAAATAACCACAAAACATTAGCGCTTTAATCAATTAGGTCGCACAGCTCGCAATGTTCATGTGGCAAGATAAAACACGTAAACGAGAAATGCAATAAATAGTTGCTAATAACTTGATATTTTCATAATATGAGCAATATATACAAAAAAATCCACCTAAATTTGCTCAAACATCTCTTACTTAATGTTTATTAGTATTGACCAAATTAGACGGTAGTAAGAAACAATGAAGAAAGACCAGGTTGTAATTGTTAACGATCTTTTCCATCCTCTTTTAATCGTCTGAAAAAGGCAATATTTTTGTCCCAAATTCATTGTTCTAATACTTCTACTACTGCCTCTACTTCTAGGAATACCAGTATTTCCACCGTTTCTACTTTTGGTAATACAACTGCCACAACCTATGTCACCTTTGGATGCTATTATTGCTACTCCTACTTCTTCTACGACTTCTTTTTTCTATAAAATGCATTCGCTGATAATACTTCAACGACCACTACAATAAACTATGGAAAGAAATTTGGTTTAGCCGATACTATGGAATAAAAATCGATAAAACTATATGAAAGAAGTTTGAGTTTCTCTTTAGCCACAATAACGAGTGTATTTTGTTACTCAAATGATCTCGTTTTGTATGTATGTAGGTTATCCAAATAATCTCGTGTTAGACCGATATGTCAAGCATATAGAAAAAGTTTCACAAAGCAAATTACTTTTTATAATTTCTAGTTCCATTTCCAGTTGTTCTACATCAAACAAAAGTGTTTTAAACATAACACGGGCACTTTCAATAAAAATAACAATATAAGAAGTTTAAGTGTGTGCACAATGTTGTTCTTTTGTGTTCTTTTGTTGTTGAATTTATTTCGTGCAAAAATAACTGTAAGCGTTAGCTGGTACAAAACAAATGGTTTTAGATTTCAATTTTATTATATCGCTGATTGTGATAAAATGTGTTACGCAGCTCCTTGATTTACAATTTATCTTCTTTAAGAACAAAGTTCAAACCTTAAGTGAAGCAAACAAAGAAAACTTTGGCCAATACCCGATCTTAACAAATCTCATCGCAGCTGTAAAATCCTAAACAATGGTTTGATGACGCCGTGATCTATTGTGCCCATCGCAACTACTCATTAGGAAACGTGAGGAAATCCAACCAAACGCATCAACTCTACAATCAACCATCGACAATCGACAGAAACGTTGCGTGACGCACGGTTGGCGAATGTAAATACGAGTGTTCTGCTGCAAACTACGCAAATCATCTATTTCTACCAAAGTAGTCGCAATCTTCCATTGAAAGGTTTGTTTGCAGAGAAAGAGAACGAAAAGGTAACGCACACCCATACGACAAGGAAAAAAAAGATTGTCACACAATGATGTGCCGTCATGCTTGCTTCCATGCTCTGAAAGTTCTGTGCACGTGCAACTATTTCGTACTCGACAACACACACACACACACGGCGAAGGTGCTTAGTTGCTTTGATTTTTCTTAATTGCACCACCGGTGTACGGTTGCGCAGCGCATTGCCATGGTGGTAAGGAAAAAGGCCTGAGAAAAGTCTCCCCTTCATTCCACTTGTCTAAGATCTTCCCTTTACCCCCAGTTCCCCCCCGCTCGTCCGCTCAATTCCGTGGTCTATTATTTTAATGATGGATTCATGTGCATTCTGGCGGAACTGATGGGATGGCTCCGCTTGCCATCGGGCGTACCGTCAACATAGCGACGACAATGTCGGTGGCAGTTGATTCAAACGATCCTGTCTCCCGGCGCGTAATAATATCTATCCCTCTTTGCGACGGTGGCGACAGAAATCTCAACTCAAGCTTATCCGAGCTGCACGAACCGTATTGCAATGCCGCAGGTTGGGGGGGACAGGGCCTTTGTGCCGCCTCTTCCCTCCGGTTTGGTGGCCGATGGTATGATCAAATCGCTCGCTCGAGAGAGGAAGGAAATGCTTAAAATTGTGCCAAAAATTGCCTCAAAACTTCATCTTAAAGAAGGCGGCCCGGCCAGTGAACAAAAGCCCGCAACAAACTTCAATCGTCTCGAACCATCCCAACCGTAACTAACGCTCAAACTACCACCGCGTTTCCGTCTCAATCTGCCCTTCCGCCGCCCCTCTGCCAGCTGTAATTGAATTTCGGCCCCGGGACGAGTTGCCGTTCACGCCGTTCTCCATCCATCCCCTCTCCCACCCGCGCGCACTCGCTTAATGCTGATGATCTTAATAACTGAACCGATCATTATTTGTTTCACCGTAGACGGCCTAATTAACCCGAAAAAGACACCACCAACATTTCGGAACCAGGCAGTTAGCGCAGCCGTTCGGTGTCGTTCGGCTGGTGCAAGCCTTGCCGAATAGTCGCGCTTTTCCTTCTTACCTTTACTTTCTTGGCTTCAGTTTTCCCAAATAGCGCACGGTGGTGTAGGAAAGACGAAGAAAACCACATCCACCGCCAGGGGTAAAGTATCGCGGGAGAAAATGGAGCATAAATCATGACTTTGCGCACCTTTTTCCGTCTTTTTATGGATGGACCGTTAATAAAATAGGTAACGCCGCTACTGCTCGGCCCTCCACTTCTTCGGGTGTTTCATGTTCAGCTCGTTCGGAAACTACATCCGGTACACGGTAAAGATGGGAGCGTAGCGCTCCGCACCCCGACCGAGCTGGAACATTACCGGGAGTCATTCACCTGCACGCGCTTTCATTACTTTTAACTGCCCGCTCTATTTGGGCTTTATGAGTGGCGACCGTAAAGGATAGTTGCGATTTGGAGGCTTAGTTTTGCTCGGGATTTTTCAATGCAGTTTTAAAGTGAAAAAAATGACAATCAACTTTCTATTCGGATACTTGCTAGTAAGCGTAATTGTTATTACACATATTGCTGCTATTTTGCAGTACATTTGATGAGCTTCTTTCACTTTTAGGATATGCGGTCAGCGCACTGTTTGATGGGCAAATTTTGTCGAATATTTGATTTATCAAAAAGGGAACTTAACTTGGTTTCTTAATGATTTTTTACAATTAGTTTCATACTCAATAGAATAAAATAGAATAAAAATCTTAAAACGACTAAAGTCAAACAGTTTTAATCGAAAAGAAATACAAAGATAGAGGTTGTTCAGACAAAATACTCTTTTTGCACAACTAGCAATCGTTTGAATGATTTTGACTTGTTTATGATGGTAGAAGTGTGTTTAATTTACCTTATTATATTTACATTTTTGACAAGATAAAATTTCATGTCATCACCTTTGCTGTTTTGCTTATAAACTCAGTTTTATTAATTAATTTATTTCAACGAAATATTTGTCAAGGTATTACTCATATCATCGTATCATCGGTATCATCAAAACTTTTTTAGATTAGCATTGAAGAACATATTCTTTTATTACCATTAAATTATTTGGTAAGCGTTAAACTTATCCTATTTTAACTTCTTTTATTTTTTTCTTAACTGGATATTGCAATAAAGTATGAAGGTTCTAAAGGACTTTCTATTCGTCTATCAGTACAGTTTTTCTAAACTTACAACATTTTATTTTGTTTGAACAATATTTCATGTAACCTTACATGCACTCATTCATGTTTGTCTACATATAACAAGTATATAGAATAAAGCACAAAAATGATGTTGTTTTAATTGTAGTATTTACCTTCATTTATTATAGCAACGTATTATGCTATGTTTGATTTTTTATTTTTATTTTTCTACCAACAAAACACCTCTTCCCTTGTTTAGTACTTTCCACATTGTCCCAAGAAAACAATCCCTCCTGGCTTAATCTTCCCTTTCTTTAAATCTAAGAAACCCCTATGCTCTCACCAAATGGATTTATTACACACTTTGTGTGCCACTCTCAAGGCATCATTCCCCTCTTGCTAAGAACAAATCACAAATAGAAAGATAAATCATTGTTCTTCAATCGAAATTCCCACCCAAAACAAGGCCCCGCCGTGTGAGCACAGCAAGATAAAACCATGCGGAACATCAATTTCCCCCCAAAAACTGATTGATATGAGCGAAAATGCCGTCCCCTTACGCTGTCCAACATACAGCGACCCATTACATTTATTGCACACATTTGAGGCATAATTTTGTGCACCACCACTCACCAACAACCCTCATCCCGCTGGCGGTTGGCCAATTGTGTAGCGTAATGGGTGACGTTCACCCTCCGCAGCCGAGCATAAGGTTTCCTCGCCCATCCCTTAACCTCTTCCTGCGAAACAACTTCAAAGATAAATTGCTGAATTGCTAGACGCAGCACTTTCCGGCCGGCCAGTGAGAGGACGGTTCTTCCGCGCAGCATCGTAATACCCGGGCCTCGCCACCCATTCACAGCCACCCGTTCCGTCACGCTGAGCTGAAATTGACTCATAAAAATTGGAATATAGCGCTCGGTCGTTTCCCGCTTCCCCGGTGAGCCTGGCGGTACAGAATCAAGAGCGTTACGCTCTGCTCTGCCCGGCCCCTCAAGCTGCACGAGCTGGTTTGCGCGCTGCCTGAGGCAACATCGGTGAGCAAACATAAAAACTCACCCCGTCACACACGCACGGGACATGGGACCGTTTCAGCAGCAGGTACATTGGGCCGCGTTAGTTGAGTTTTTGCAGGCAAAAAGGCGAGAACCGTGCATTTGTTTGAGGGGTGTCATCCCTATTTTAAATCTTCGTCTCAATTTGACTCAATTAAGGGCCTCTCTTAGACGCAGTTGCCCAAAAACCGTCACCCTCCGGTTCGGTGCGAAACCACGGAGCAACGACCCTGCAGCTAGCAACAAACCGTTGGCTCATGTAGGCCAGATTGTTCCTGTGTGTTCTGATTTGTCCTGCCAAAGATTTAACGGAGGAAGTGTTGAATTTTACATGACCAAGGGGATGGTAGCGTTTTTTTTGAGAAACCATTTTCCGCAAGCTTGGTCGCTTGCTAATGCTTAATGCTAAGAAAAAAGCAAAAGTCACGTAAGACGAACACGAAGCACAAAATGCAAAAATTGACAAAAAAGCACGTCTCTCGATCATCAGCAACAAAACAAAACAAAAAACACCATTCAAAAACGTACATTAAACAAACGCAGAAAGGCAGCACAAAAGCAACGGGACAATAATATAAAGACAACTAAATCGGTTCCCTCGGTGTACCACAAAACTGTCGTAAAAGATGCAAAAACTCACACAGGCGTTGTAACAAAAAACTGTAGCAAAGGAAACAGCAAAAGCAATGATCTTGGCTAATCGAAGATGAATAAATGACGAAAACGAAATGAAAACGAACGTTAAGAAAGCAACATGGGAGGGACAGAACGAAAGCATAAAAACTGTCGAAAGGAAATCGATAAGTAGTAAACCGAATGAAAAACACGGAAAAGGGCACAATGGAAGGAAGGAAGGCAAACGACTCAATGCAAAATGAAGCATCAAGACAAAACGACAAAACATAAGAAAGAGAAGAGAGGCAACAGAAGAAGAAAAAGAAGCTATACACACAAGCACAAACCTTAGATGACAGAGTGGCCAGCGACAGTAGAGAAGTAGATGAATGGAACGAGGAAGGAAGCGAAATCCATTTATTTTCAGAATCATTTCGATTCTTCTCACTTCACGGTGGGGGCTATTTTTTTTGTCCTCTTCCGTTTGCGGCCGTCTTTACCTTGGACGTCTTTCTTCTGCTTCCCAATTCGCAGCGAGACCGAAGGTAGAGCCGTTTCCTTAAAATTTGCCCTAAACCCCCTTTTTTGCATGTTCGGCTTTATGCGCACTGGGAAGGACAGGATGCTTTTGTAGATGGTTTCCCGTACCATGTCGCTTCACCACCCGGTTGCCGCTAGCAACCGTCCGTCAACGTGCTCCATCAAAGGCAGCGGTGGCAGCAGAAACAGCAGCTGGCAGCACTTTAAAGTGGATGTGACTGTGCAGGCCTGCCCTTTCGCCGTACGTGAGCCACCAAGTCGTGAAATACGTGTTTCTTCACTGTTTAACAATAAGCCGATCGGTGACAACGACCCCAGACACACGCACACGTGCAGCCGCCAGAAGTCCTTTTCAGCCCGTACACGTTTGTCTTGTCTCGATTGTCTTGAAGGGATTCGGTCGTGACCCAGGCCCGAATGCAACGCTTTAAAGCCTACCGGAGAAAGTACTACGACGTGTGAGTATGAGACGTCCGGGTGCGTGTGCGAGTGTGTGTGTGCGATCATAATCATGTTGGCTTCGCATGCTGCTAAAACATACGCAATAGCGGTGGCAGTATGGTTGCGTTTTTTATTACGCTACCGAACAGGCAGCAACAAAAACACAGCCGACGGCGATTCCGAAACACTGCTGGCAGACGGTCGAATTTGGGTGGTTTACTCCTCTCTCTCTCTCTCCCACTCCCTAGCTCCCTTCTTCGCTCTCCATATTTCAGCAAGGTTGGGACGTGAAGTGTTCCATAATTTTGTTGCTATGTTTTTGAGCTGTGCGGCTGCAAGGAGCTGAAAGTACCGCCTCGACACGGCGGACACGACGACGACACCGGCGCGCTGTACGTCCGACAAAAAAGGGACACTCTCGTATTTGGGGGGGGGTACACATACACACGTCAAACGGTGGATTACGGAAACGTAGAGGAAGGGAAAGGATGGCACAAAAAACACACATTCTTCGTCCTAACTGGTCTAAAGACGAGTGGTACAGTGGGCGAATTTTAGACAACCGGCCGGTGCGCATGCTCGCCGGCGGGCCTGCCCGAACGATTCCGGAACGGGACGACCGACAGCTGGTTGTGCTGGCTGTGCATAGATTGGCCACCCTGTGGCTTGGCATCGAACGAGAGCGAAGGTGGTCCGCTTCCCTTTGCTCTGGAGAAACGGGAGAGTGAAACGACTTCTCACTATGGACTTCTCACTTCTCACTAGGAGATGTGAGAGGAATGGGAATGAATATACAGAGTAAATAGAGTAAACAAGTTCTCGCGTTCTTTGGTGGCCGAAGTTTGGCATTACACTTTTCAGAAGATGATTTTGTTTTCATTCCTACTGTATTCGGAGTTTGGTTCTGAAATGGTAGTCCCACAGTTTTTTTTTTCAGTTTGCTTATCTGATGATGAGCCTTCTTTGCTTCACAAACATTTTGTGAGATTATCAAGGTTTCTCGCGAAAACATTTAACACAAATTTCTTGAACTTGGCTGTTGTTCTATTCTAGAAGGCTTCTAAAGTGTTTCCATCATTAGTGAGATAGTTTGGCTTGTTTACAAATCGATTATTTAACGAGCTCGATTCCACATCAAGTTCACGGCCCACGACGCTTGGGTTGCTGCATTACTGGTTCTAGTTTTCCTAGAAAGTAGTAACCAGATAGTAGTAGAAGACAAGTACCTGTTTATTTTCCTCAAGACATGGGATACAAAAACAAAAGAGTTTAGCTTTCTGGAACCTGATGAACCTATAGCAAAATAGGCTTTACTAGCTTATAGCAAGGGATTTGAACGATGACCAAATACTGAGGTGTACACTGAGGTTGACCACCTTTTGAGTATCTCATCTCAGCTTATAAATACAATAAGTTTTTCTTGGCGCGGTCCGGTGGTAGAGGCAACTGTAGCGCCGATATGCATACCCGATGGAACCGGTGCTCAAATTCCTTCCGGACCGTTCCTTCTGACAGGACTGACTTTACATTTTCGTAGAACCATCCAAAAATGGTTGGCATACTCTTACGAAGCCGTTAAGCTAAGAAGAAGACGATCTGATACGAAAGATTGTCTTAATTCTTCTTAATTCCATTTTTTTATCCAAAAATATCTATATCTATAATATCTTCTATAAAGCTATTGGCTGTAAGCATATTCATCCTGATCGTCTATGCTCCTGACCTAGACAACGGTATGCTGTACCATCCGACCTGAATGCCTCTAGTCATTGGTAGATGTACTTTTACGTCATCACCAACATAGTAAAGTATAGAAATCACCCTTTTTGTAAAGAAGAAGTTTAATTTGCTAGACTTTTCATTTTCCCTATTAAAATCTATTTTTTAAATATAAGAGCTATATTGCTAAAATTGTGCTAGATATTACTCTATCTGTTTTACATTACAAGCAATTGACTCATGTCTTCAAACATTTTCTTAAATTAACGCTAATGCCACTACATATGTAGAATCTTATATAAAAACGGAGTTGATAAACTCGAAAACGGACAAACAAATTGAACATATTGATTAAAAATGGTTTCCCACAACCATTAAATTCACCTGTGATTCATATTGTGCACATTTCTGTCCTGTTCGTTATAGAGTGTGTCTGTCTCACCAGCCGCACATAGTGAGCTGAGCATAGACACAGCATCATTCTCACTTCATTATGCTGTGAGAAGATTTTTATGCTGTTTCTCTTGTTCTCTTCACCATCTCACTTGATGTTCTCTCCTGTAGACCCTCGCTCACTCTCTCTCTCTCTCTCTCTCGTAGCAATTGAACGCTCAAATGCGGCTGCAGAGCAAAGGGAAAAGCAGCAGCAGCAGCAGCCAAAAAAAAATCATCTCTCCCAGCAAACAGCAACACAAACAAGCGCTTACGGGGCCGATCGATGACGGGAGGCCCACCCGAGAGCGGAAAGCAGCGGATCGCGTCGCGTCGAGCAGGCAAACCCGACCGCTTCGCCAAAGACCGAAGAGAAGATTTTCATTCAGTTAAAATCTGTTTACGGTACGCAGCGGACGTGCGGCGTGTATGTGTCCCATCTCACGTGACCGACAGTGCGCGCGCCCTCTTTCTACAGAGCCATCCAGCCAAACTTGCGACGTTGTAACGTTTTTTTTCTTTAATCTTCTCTCCTTTTTGGATCACTTCGCGAAAAAGGGTTTATGTGTTAACCCGTCAAGCAAGCGCCTTCCACTCCCCGCAAGTGTTTCACGGTCGGGAAAAGCAGCAAAAAAAAAAAAAACGAAAGCTTAATCAAAGTGAAGCAAACAGAGGAAAAAAAAAACAACACATCACAAGGTGCAACAAACCAGAATCGAAGCAAAGTGAAATTCTCGTCACGAAGAATTGCTGGTGGCAGGAGGCAGAGCGTGTGAGCACCCGTCCATGGCAGAAAGGCGTGCATGTGAAAGCGTGAAATGGTGCTGAGGTGAAAATCTCAAGTGAAAAACCGAAGCTAACGGAAAAAGAAATTCCACGCCAAAGTTATCACGTGTGTGCGTGTGTGTGTGTGTAAGTTTGTGTGTGGCGCAAAGGTGCTGTGCAGACGGCTGGAAAACTGGCGAATGCCCGAGACTTGCCGACTTCTCGTCCCGGTAGGAGGGTTGGTGAAAAATCAATTCGAGCACAGCAGCGCACCCTCCGCAGCCCGGTGCCACGCAAAGGCGAAGGATTGCGAGGTTGCCGTGTTCTAGTAAATCATTTTCCCCTGCTCGGCTTTCACTTGCTGTGGCCGTGCTGCCTATAAGTGAGTGTGGGCTGGAGGGTGTGTGCGGAAAGGAGGAAAAATCGCCATCGGGGTTTCCCTTCCAGCGCTAGTGAAACGAAACGAAAAATTCTTAGCCCCGTTTTCCATCCCCTCCGGTTGGAAAGCAGACGCGAGGGAAAGAGGAATAAATCGAGGAAACGGGTGCCTGTGCGTTCGCAGTGGAAATCGAAATGGAAGTGAATTTCCCTTCCCGTACGTGATCAGCACGCGCCAGTGTGTACGGGCGTGTGTGTGCATAGCGGTGTGAATCAGTGCGTGCGTGTGTGCACTTCCAAAGATAATGGTGCGTACGTCCGTTCGCAACAACAGCAGTAGCAGCAGAGGCAGAGCAGTGCGAAGTAACATCTTACTTCTTTCACCAAAGTTTGCTGCAGCGTGAAGCGAAAACCGCAAAGTCAGCAGCAGAAGCAGCATCTTCCCAACCAGCAAGAACCACGGGAACGAACGCTCGGGGCACAAGAAGCAGCGGTCCCTTTCGTTGGAAAGACGTTGGAAAGCCTCAGTCGGGAAGGGCCAACACCAAAAAAAGAACGGCGAAACGGTCAACAAAACGTCTACATTTCGCAGCGAAGCAGCTTTTTGCCCTTTCAAGGAGCCTCCCCCCCGGAAATTACTCACTCCCCTCAAACCATCCGTCCCACGCCCAACCCCCTTTCTGGAAGGCTTGTGTAGCTTGTGAGTGTTTATACGCTTCGTTTGTGGCTCTGCTTCCCAACCGATACCGACCGTGCCGTTTCTCCCAGGCGAGCAGGCGAGAATATTTGATTTTCGGTTTCATTTCGGATTTATGAGGTTTGCCGTTTCCGTTTTCTTTCCCGAAACCTCAAGAATTTGGCCGTGTACGTGTGTGTGCGCGTGTGTGTGTGTGCTTCGGTGTAACGGTGTGTTGCAGCCGTATTGCGGTCCGTGGTTCCACCTTGGTGAATAATTCAAATAAATACGCTCCACCAGCACCAAATCACAGCACCGTGTGAATGTGTAACGCGTGTGCCGTCACGCGTGTAACGCCTTTCAACGGTAACGCTTGCGAGGAAGCGAAAACAGTACCCGTGAAAACAGCGCGAGTGTGCAGAAAACGGCTCCCAGCTTCATCATCACCATCAACAGTGTTCTCGTCATTAAATTGTGAAAAGGTAGCAAAGAAAACGAAGAAAGTGCAAGGTTTTTCCCCCTAGTGGGAGCAGCATAAGCGTTACGTAATAAATTTTCATATAAAACCCGCACCCACCCCCGTCATAACAAGGATTAAATTGGATTTATTACCAGTGAATGAAAAATTGATTTATGTACAAAATTGATTTTTCTCCGCCACAACCACCTACGTGTGTGTGTGTGTTTCCGTCTGAGTGTGTGTGAGCACTGGTTTGTGAAAACGGTTTTGCCGCATACGAAACGACCGGAAGAGGGTGAAGAGTGAAGTGAATGGATACAAGAGTGCATAATAATTAATCCCTTGTTAATCGATTGAAAATAGAGCGAGAGAGAGAGAGAGAAAGTCTATAAAGGTGTTTATCAATGGAGATTGCGTGTGGTTTGGAGTAATTTTTGCATGGTTCGTGCATCGCCAAGCAAAGCCGAGTGTAGTGTGAAGCAGCGTTCCGCAGCAGTCGAGGAACCCGCAGTGAGTAACGCAAATGAAATCCCCCAGAAGCAGCAGGCAGACAGAGCCGTACCAGAACAGTAAGCGTCGCGCAATGGCTCCGTCCAGCTGTACGGTGCGGTACGTTTGTTGATCGTACACAGAGCCGAACGTTTTTGAAGAGAGACACACAGACACACGAAAGACGTTAGATTGAAGACGAAGAAGAAAGAATAGGCTGTTTTTGTTTTTTGTAAGGTCAGAGTTTTAGTTTTCTTAAGTTCCTGCGCGAAAATGCAACCCGAAATGGAGCGAGACATTCGCGAGCAGCACAGAGCGGTAGACGCTTCGCGGTGGTGGCAGTTCCGGATAGAATCCCATCGGCATCACTGCTGGAGGCGACGTTCGATGCCCATCATCCCGTTCGTGACCCGCACACTGCTGGTGGCTGTAGTGCTGCTGCTGGCGATCGTCGGCCGAGGCCAATCGGTGAGCGGAGAGCCAAACTGTCCGTCCGCCTGCCAGTGCAAGTGGAAGGGCGGCAAGCAGGCGGTGGAGTGCCTGAGCGGCAATCTGTTCACCATCCCGGAGAACATCGACCACTCGACGCAGGTGCTGGACGTGTCCGGCAACAACCTGCAGATCATCTCGAACGAAACGTTCGTGCGCTCCAACCTGCTGAACCTGCAGAAGCTGTACATGCGCGACTGTCGCATCGGCCAGATCGATGACGGTGCGTTCGCGGGCCTGACGAACCTGGTCGAGCTGGACCTTTCCATCAACCTGCTGACGGCGGTCCCGTCCGCCGCCTTTCAGCACATCGTGTCGCTGCGCGACCTCACGCTCGCCCGCAACCACATCCAGAAGATCGAGAGCCACGCGTTCCGCAACGTGACCGCGCTGACCAAGCTGGACCTTTCCTTCTGCAGCATCCAGACGATAGCGCCGCAAGCGTTCGAGGGGCTCGTATCGCTCCACTCGCTCAAGCTGAACGGCAACCAGCTGTCCGAGCTGCGGCCGAAAACGATCGAAACGCTCAGCCGGCTGCACGGCATCGAGCTGCACGAGAATCCCTGGGTGTGCGACTGTCGGTTGCGGGCCGCCAAGTTGTGGCTGACGGAGCACAACATCCCGTACCCGATCGCGCCGACCTGTGCCGGCGGGCCCGAGCGCGTCCTGGACAAAACGTTCGGCGAGCTGCAGGTGGACGACTTTGCCTGCAAGCCGGAGATGCTGCCGGTGCGCCGCTTCATCCAGGCATACAGCGGCGATAATGCGACGATCGAGTGCCGCAGCTCGGCCGTACCGACCGCCACCGTCAGCTGGTACTGGAATGGCAAGCTGCTGGTGAACAACTCGCACTTCAGCGCCTACCAGCGCGTGCTGGTGCACGAGCAGGGCACGTTCGAGAAGCGCAGCAAGCTGACGCTCACGAACGCGCAGGAGACGGACTCGAGCGAGTTCTACTGCGTGGTTGAGAACCGGGCCGGCACTGCCGAGGCCAACTTTACGCTGCACGTGCTGATGCGCGAGATTAGGTTCCCGTACGATAACCACCAGATCATTGGGCTGAGCGCGGCCCTCATCATACTGATACTGTTCATCCTGCTGATTATACTGTTTCTGCTGGTGCGGTTACGACGGATCCCGATGACGGAGACGAAAACGCCAAACCAGGTCGAGGTGCTGACGTCCGTAAGTCCCTCTAGCAATGTAAATGGCAAGGTGGCGACGCCTATTAACGATTGTCATTCTCCAGATCGCACCAAAGCCGCCGGCGATCTGAAGTGCTGCCCGACGGCGGTGGCGGCAGCGGCGGCCACTGCCGCCTCCGCAAACCCGGTCCAGAAGCCGCCTCGGCTGACCGATCTGCCGTACTCGACGTCACACTACGACGGCGGCGGCAGCCTGATCGCGTCCGGCCAGTGCTTCGTGTCGCCGACCCACTCGCTTGCCGGCAACAATCCGGACCTGATCAACGACACCAAGCGGCTGGGCAGCGGGACGGACCTGGCGGCGGGTGGGACCGATCCGCTCGCCCACCTCACCCAGCTGCAGCGGCAGGCGACTAACGCCCTCAGCACCGCCCTCTCGCTGTTGGAGCCGGTCGAGCGGCCGGGCAGCGGCGAGTACAGTCGGGCCGGTTGCGACTCGCTCTATCCGTCCGGGCTGTGGGAAACGCACGGCTCCAGTCAAGCGGCGAGCGGCGGTCTCGAACACGGTGGCACCGCCGCCCACGGACCGTACTCCGACAAGCACCCGATCCTCGGCCCTGGCTCCTCCGCTGGTCCGGCGATGCTCAACCTGGACGACGAAGCGTCCTCCGTCGACTACCTTAGCCGCACGTTCCCCCGCACGCACCTTACCGGTGGTGGCCTCGCGCTGACCGCGTCCAACGCCACGTACGGTGCGACTGGGGCGCCCACCACCCACAGCAACACGACGACCGGTGGTGGCTACCCGGCCGACTACGGGCTGCCGATCGTGCCCGGCGCCGAGCAGCTGCACAACAAGCTGGCGAGCGGCGGACCGCCCGCCCACCACGGCAGCACCGGCAGCATGCCGATGAACGCGAAAACGCTGCGCGTGTGGCAGAAGGGCGGCGTGCCGGTTCTGCCGCCGGTCACCGCCTTAAAACGTGCTTTATCCAACAGCCGCAACTCGCCCGACGAAGGCTACCAGGAGGGCTGCGGGACGGACGTGTAGTCCCGCCTGTAGGCTTTCCGGTTGCTCCCGCTAGCGCCAGCCCACGACCAGCCACCCCCCTCCCCGGCACCCGCCAGTGACAACGACGACGACGTGGACGACCTGTGAGCGATCAGTATAAACGCCTGCCGGTAGGCAAACCGCGCGACACACAGCGACAGTCGGCGAACGAGCGCGACCTTCTTTCGTTTTCCCGTTTTCTCACGCGAAACACGTAGCTAGTACCAAAATGTATCCTCGCGAAGCAAAGTAATGCACCCTCGGTGGAGGAAAAAGCGCGAACAGGTTAGTCAAATTGTTAATACTTAAAAACTGACCGTCGAGTGAGATCGCTTGGAAAGGCAGAGGGCCGTCGAAAGGGCCGTCAGGGCCCAGCGTTAGGCGGCTATCACACCCGCAGCCAGTGCGTGCGTGCGTCAGCTCATCTTTGTATATGTGTGTGAATGTGTAATCTTGTGAAAACCAGGCAGTAGGGAAGGGAAAATGGTCGACGTTTGTGTGAAAAAGTTGGATTTTCATTAGCATGATGGTGCGGCGTTGGTGTTGCCTCGTGGCGGTAGCGATCGTCCCGTTAAGCTTCGTTGTCGAACGTTTGTGTGCGAGTGTGACCGGGAAAGGAAGGATATATCTGTAGGCTTGGGTGAGAAAAAAAAACAAACAACACACAGGGCTTGCTGGCTGAGGGCAACAGCGGAAAGTAATGTATGAATGTGATACTGTACTGTGAAAGGTACACCTCCTTTTTTGCGTCTGATTTATTTAATCCACTTGTGTTGTTTTTTTTTGTATACAACTAACCGTAACCCAAATTGAGTACGTAAGGAAACCAGTCCCCCCTCCCCTCTCCAACACCCCTTAAGGGCTACGGTACGGTATTTAGAGCATAAGTGCATCCTGATGTAGTAGGTGTCCGTGTTATCGTCGTCCTCCTCTGTGTCCCTGCGAATCGGCACACGTGTTGTTTTCCGTTGTATTTTTTTCTTCCACTCCCGAACGATCCGTTCCTAAACCCAAACGTGTGTGAGTGTGGACTCTGCGCTCTCCATCCAACAGCTTCATGTGTTCTGCATCCTTCGGGAACGCTTTGGGAAAGTACACTGTTCCAGGACAATGCTCGAAGCTGTCATTAGTGTAGCCCGAAAAAAAACCAACGCTTCTAACGTGAAAGCGAGCACTCTTGTGAAAGAGTTTTGAAACAAACTTTGAACACACGTTTGGTGGGTTGGGATGGAGGATGGAGAGCGTGGACGATGCGGGTACGCTGTACGGAAAGCAACACGAGGAAGCAGACCAGCAGGATGCAAAACCTACCGTTGAAAACCGAGTAAAAGAACTCACTCACTCTCTGAGACAAAAAAGACTTGTAAACTTAATTAATGAAGGTAAATACTTAGGTGTACAGAAAACTTTGTTTATATAATTATAGCGAGAAAATAAATAAATTATATCTATATACACGGGCGAAGACGTGTGGGAGGGAAACACATACACACCCACACAGACACATGTATGCGTTCATTGCCGATGCGGGAAAGCGTTTGCTCCGTGTCTTTATGAACAGGTAAGGTGAAGTGAGGTGTTATCGAGAATGGAAACCGAAGTCCTAAGAGAACAGATAGGAAACACACACACACTGTACAGTGTCAGTACGTGTGTAGGATGGGGTTTAGTTCTGTAAAGAATCGAAGTAAAGCAAACACACAACCGAAACAGAGAGGAAAATTCACACATCACAACACAGCAGAATGTCATTAACAAGGTAATGAAGGTTGCAAATTCAGAATATGAAGAAAAACATAACAAAACAATGAAGCAAAAAAAAACGTTAAAACAGCGAAAACATGTGAAACGATACGATCAGTAAGGAGCAGAAGAAAAGTAAAATCATACAAGCAAATCACACTCTTAGGCTAGTTTTATATGCTACATCTAACAGAGATCCAACAGAGCAGAGAAACACTGGAGCAAGTTCAGTCACCCATAAATTACATTACAGAAGTGAAAGAGGAATGAATGTACCCAAAATTCTGCATAGGACGTTTGTAGAAAACATCAACTAAATTCAGAACAAAAGTTGTAACACTTACGAGCGGAAGCGCAAATTGCAACACGAAACTCCGGGCAAAAAAAACAAAAAGATCCAAAAACTAGAAACAAAACGAAAAACAAAAACTCATCAGAGCAAAACATTTATCGCAAAATAAACACACCGTTTAAATACATCCCAAAAACCATTGACAGGAAACGCGTTCGAAACAAAATCATCCATACGGCAAGACAGAAACCCAGTCCAGTGAGGAGGGAAAAGGGCCCAAACCCGGGGGGAAAACCAAAGACTTTAAGATGATTAATGAAGATACGAAACTAGAGCGAAAAACATAAATGGCAACAAACAAAACACGTAATTGTGCAAAATGCAACCAGCTAACAGGACCGGTAAAGTATGAAGCAAACTAGAAAAGTCAAAGGGAGAAAAAAAACTAAAGCAAAGAAAAAGCTCAAGCTTGCAAACGAAGCGGGTTTAATGGTTGCATGATATGAGAGCAAACGCGAGAAAAGTGTAAAACATGAACGCATTGTAGGTGAATGCAACCGGTGAAGAAAAGCGATGAAAACGAGGGAGACATTTCCCGGTGTTTGCACCGAACGGGAGTTCTTGCAAGTGGTAGGAAAAGATCCCATGTGCAACTCACACATACCTTCTTATATATACATCTACCTTTAGTGAAAAGAAGTAAAGAAACGTAAAAAACAGCTAGCCCAAAAACACAAAAAATAAACAAAAAGACAGCTCGTCCCGGGAAAGTTCGTCCCGGGCGGAGTTGATGCAAAAAAAAAAAGAGGCGGACGAAGAAGGGCTGCTTAATTCTGTGTATAGTTAAAACAAAACAACGCGAAGGAACGCGAACGGGCGGCAATGTGTAGACGCCTCGGTTCCTCGGAAAAAAAATACTAAAGGCGCCGAAGCGCCCTTCTAGTTGCAGATGTCGAAAGATAAAACGATCTGTTGTTTACGGTAAGAGAAGGAAAGGAAGAGAAGAAGGAGGGAAGTTAAGAAAAACGGAAAATAAAGACATGAGTAAGTGAAAATCGAACAAAAACATTATCAAAAAAACCCACTACGTGTACAAACGACTACATTTACTTACGATTGGGTCAACAGTGGAAAAAGTGAGAAAAAAAATGTAAGAATAGAAAACGTTGCAGGCGTGCGGGAGCTTTTGGGCGGTCCCGATCGTCCTTTTGCAAGTTTTTAGGCTCTGCTGTTTGGTTGGTTAGGCT
Source organism: Anopheles epiroticus (assembly GCA_000349105.1). NCBI lineage: Eukaryota > Metazoa > Arthropoda > Insecta > Diptera > Culicidae > Anopheles > Anopheles epiroticus. The sequence goes on along the minus strand of KB670269.1, from coordinate 181,518 downwards.
TTGCCAGATGACTTTTCCGCTTTTTCGTTCGGTGCCCTAATTGATGTGTTTCTCTTTTGCTGCTTTCCCACCGCTTCGCTGTTTGTTTAACCCTGAACGAAGGCTAATTTGCTTTGGCCGGAGGTGAGCTTTCGTTTCGCTCGGTGAATAACGAGTAAATTATGATAACAGACGCTCAATGGCGCAAACGGAAAACCGGTGCCTGTACAGTGTTGCAGAAGTGAGTTCTTTGTTGTGTTCGCTCGTCCGGAAAGAAAACTGTAAAAACATCAAACTGCTTTTGGGGCAAAAGTTGTGGAAGAAAAGTTGGTGAAAATGGTGAGTTGGAGGAGGGTAAAAGATCGTTCGATTTTACCCGTTCAAAAGGATGCTTCACGCGTTTGTATTTTGTCTTGTTTTTCCGTTCATCGTTCCCTTCTTTGTATCTGTTTTCTTCTTCACTGATCCCATAACTCTCCCTCTCTCTCTTTCTGACCCTCTATTTCTCACCCAAAACCAAAGATGAAACGAGTCGGAAGGAAAGATCCACACCACCAGGCTCCTGCACAAGTTAACAATGCGAATTTTCCAAACAACAGCGCACAAATACGCTCAAAAGATTGGGCCGAAAATAGAGCGCCAGCAAACTTTGTCCAAGCTGCGAACACGAGAGAAAAAAAAACCCAACACACAAAACTGAAAGCGTTTTAAAACTGCGAACGAAAACTTTTAATTAGCCAGCCGCTATTGTCGGGTGCGCCGGATGGTGCGCTCTTTGGTCGAACCGCTCTCCAGCTATACCACCCGAAAGCGCTAGCAAATTCCACCTCACGAAAAGAATACCATCTACCGCCTTCTGGTCCGTGCCTGCTGGCCATCCCGTACAACAACAATGGACGGTAATTTATCCTACACGAATTGTTCTACTACAGCACGCGCTCCAGCCGCCCATTGTTGGTGGGCAAGGATCGCTTTATTTAATTCCACTGCCACCCCCCCACTCCCTTCCAAACCGACTCTTGCAGTGTAAAATTATCTCAAATGACAAATGATGTAACTAGCCTCGTACCGAATAGCAGCCACCGATGAGGATGGTGATGATCGTCCCAGCAAAACGGGAGCTTAAAAACCAACCGAGGAGTGCTTTTGCTTCCTATTGTTTACTATTGCTTTTTATTTAAATGAAAGACCGACTGGGAGGGAGTTGAGCATGATACGCGAGGGTGGAAAAAACAAAAGCTACCCTGTTCAGGGCGAAGAGCGAGTCCTGTGGTGGTGGTGGATTAAAGTTGGCATTTTCCCGCTGTGGGAAGGAGGTACCACGGACGGCGTTTACTAAAAAATCGGCGCCCTTATTCAAGCGAAGTTTAGTTGGAAGGTTTCCGGATGCTTACAAATCGAGAGAAAATGCCTTTGAGCTTAGTTTAACTAGTTTCTCAAAACCGGTAGCACTTATGTATTAGAACGGGGCTATAACGAGCATTTTGCTTTTAATTTTGGTTTCTTACTGTTCGTTTTTAAAAATGTTTGTTGTTATGAGAACATGAGTGCAACAGACTGGTACAAGGTCTCAAAGTTAAAAATGAAAACGAAAATTCAAAAAAGTACGCAGTTGTCTTTGCAAAGCGCCTAAGTGTATGCATGTACTTAGTTTGAGCTTTTAATCCTATTTTCGGTGTTAAATAAATTATAATTTTGGTAGTTTTTTGTGTTAAAAACAAACACAGCAACATAAGGGTACTTTAACTTATGAAAAAAAAAACATTTAAAATCATACCAAAACTTTTTAAAAGCATACAGCCTGATCATGAGACTCGAACGGTAAGAAAGCTTGCTTTAAAAGCTTCTTTGGTATCACAACTGTGTTCGAGCTGCCGTTCGAGCAATCACAGTAGCCATCGATTAACGAGCAACACATTTCTTGTTTATTCTTGTCTAAGTGTGGTTACATACATCGAACACAATTACTTTACCATTTAACTTTAAAAATCTATCAGGGACTTT
>KB670269.1:155346-175480 GCA_000349105.1 Anopheles epiroticus | reverse complement strand
AGCACTTAGCTGCAACTATGTTGTTTGCATTGTTTATGTTTTGAACCCGGTTTGACAACTGAAAAAGCTCAAAAAAATCGATGTTACATTCGTCGATTCGAATACGTTGCATGATACCAAATTTTCTGCCGTTCGATTCGACGCCTTCATTCGATTCGACTGCCGTTCGAGTCTCATGATCAGGCTGATAGTAAACTACCAGAATAAAAAATATTTTATTATTAACACATTTTACAAATTGCATACCTTTAGGCGTTTACTTGCTTAGTGCTACATATTTTACATAGTCTTCCCAAAACCAAGATACGTAGAAGCTCTTACCAGATTTTACAAGCCCACCACTTGAGACACAAGCTTAAGGCATGAAAAGCTAACATCATTTGTGGCTGCATTCTACGAAAAGTGCATATTAAATATTTAAGCCATGAAAACCCTTTCAGTGTATCAAAGCTGTTTGCGAACAGCGGAGTTTTTTTGTTGTTGCGTCTTTTCAGGACTATACCGTTCCATTAATTTATTTAAATAAAATCTCTTTTTATAGCTTCATCATGTCCTCAACAACGGCTCTTTTAAACTACTTGCCAACCATAAAAAAGCTGGTGAAAGTAATACAATAAAAAGACAGTGGGAAGGATAAAAACCGACACGTCCAACTAGTCCTAGTGCAACTTTTAAACCGATTCATTACGATGAAAGTTTTCCCCGTGGTTCGGGGGCGAAAAATCTTACACCCAGCAACCAGACCCAGCCCAACATCTGATTCTTTTTGTTTTTTGTCTCTCCAGTTCTCACTTCGCCGCCCCTTTGTGATCGTTTTGCTTGTGGAAAACTCAGCCACTGCCCGGATAGAAAATCTCGTTTTTACTCTCCGTCAAGCTGATGACTATCAAAACCATATCTACTTCATTACACATAATACCGGTTTAACATTTATGGTTTTGGTTTGCTGCTTCATCCTTTTTTGTTCCGTTCGCTTCATGCTGCTCCACTTTCATAGATTTGGGTTGACCATATACCGTCCAGTTTTTTTTTTATTGTGTTTCGAATGTACGTGTGTCGTGGTAGACCTTGCGCTCCTGCTGCTTGACCGGCCGTTCGAGTAAAAGAACGCATGAAAGAAAATAATGTTTCGTTATGGGAAAGCTCGTCCAGGGCCTCGGACGGTTCATTATACTCGGTCAAACCGTTGTTATCCGTTGTCGTCGTCGTTCTCGCCGAGCACATTGTCCTTCATAACTCCTTCAGCCGGTGGAGCGTTGCTGCCTTGCGTGTGGAAATCTATACCAACTCCCCCCCCCCCCCCCGGATTCGTACCGAAGACGTACCGCAACCCTGAATCTGCTTATTGTGTATGAGTGAGTATATTTTCACCCGGCATCGAATCCGTACATCACATTCCCACCTGGGCGCTGGCAAAACCCCCGATGGCGTGGCGGCGACGAGGGAGAGCGAGGAGGAAAAAATGAAAATCCAACAGCAACACATTTTCAGTGTCGATGGTCGCTTCCTGCTCAGGAACGGTAAGCGGCTCCATAGACCGTCCCCCACACCGGTGGCTCGGTCTGGGTCAGACCAAGCAGTCATGCGAGAAAATAAAAGCCGAAACGTTTCGTTTTTCGGTCGGTGGTTTTGCTTCAGCCCTGCGGAGTATGCTTGGGGAATGGTTTTGGTTTACGTTTCCGAGACTACTCGGCAGCGAAAAAAAACCCCTGGTCGATCGAGCTCTTATGGAAAGGAGTTCTTGCTCGTGGGGGAAGTGCTAGGGAAGCAGGAGCCACCACCATCACCACCGGAACCGACCTTTCCCCCACGTGCCGGAGCTGGATCGATCCGTTGGCAAACCCGTTCGGTGGAAGGATCTGGGCACAAGCCGAAGTCGAAAAGCGTGGCAAAGGAATAGAATAAATCAATAATTTATGTTTCATGTTTAAAACACATTTCGAATATCGCCTTCAAACACAGCCCACACACACAGTCACAGGTGTGTGAGTGTGTTTATAGTTTAGCACGCTTCCTCGGCCACTTTTGGCGGGAAGGGAAATGGCTGGAGGCCGGCCAGTGGGTCCCAAAAACTAGCAAAGCCCGTTGTCGGTGTCGAAGAATAAACAGCTTCTGTCAGTGGCAGCGTTGCGGGAGCTGGAAAACTCACAAACTAATGCAGGCCCGCCGAGCGGTATCACGTTCTGGGAATTCCAATTCCGAAAGCTTTTCCCAAGGATGATTTTTCTCCCTTGTTGGTGGTTGTGCACCGATGTGTTGGTGTGAAATCGGGTGCCTTTCATCGCGTTTTCAGTTTCCAAGAATTGGTCCCACCTTCCGTTCAAATCGAACGCAGCACTAGCAGAGGGGGAGGGAGAGGGAGAGAGCGAGTCTATACGACACCGGAGGGAAAGAGTTGGAGTGAGAGTTGGTGTGTTCGTTTGTGTTGCTGATTTTAACCCCACCCCGACGTTTTCCACCTTATACCATCCTCCGCCCTGGGAAAAGGACCTTCTCCACGAACGAGGCCCGTTTGCTGCTGGGAGGTCATCGGTTCAACACTTTTTAGCCGTTCATGCCTTTTTCCTTCACACGATATTAAAAACCCAACAGCAAGAAACCCACCAGGAAAATATTGTAGCACGGGAAAAATGGGATAAAAGTACATCCTCGTACAACCTCGTAACGGTCCGATCTAAGAAGGGAAGCGAACGATGATCCTGCCGCTGGAGGAAAGTGGTTGCAAACGCTTCCCGATAAGCAGCGCCTCCGTGCGGAGAGGAGGTGAAGCTTTAGCCATTAGCTGTGTTCTTGCTTTCACCTTTCACATTTTTCGGCTCTGCCTTGGATTCGGTTTCAGTTCCCTTTCTCCTCTTTCAACGGAAGCAAACATAATCGAAACCTTTGGTGGAGCGGGATACATGGCGAGCTTTCAGAAGGATCTCCTTCACGGTAGACCATGGTTCGAGGTAGGGACTGCCATCCAGTTCCTGCCTGTCCTTCGTTCGGTAGCACATTAAGTACGGCGAAGAATGATATTTGACGCCGGATTGCTGCCCGTCATTTTCGCATTCATCGATCTTGGGGCTGGCACGGTGGCACGGTTTTTCCGGCTGTATCTTATTTTTGCTTCACTTACACTTCAGCCTGGGTAGAGGAAAGTGGGAAAAATAAAAGAGGCATACCATTCCAGAAAGGGAAGGAAATTGGCACTTCAGCAAGAAATCTGCTACGAAACGAGGCTTCCTCTTCCTTCTCCCAGCGAAAACAAATCGAAAGAGAAAAAGCAGGACCACATTTCCGTACTAAATGCGCGTTTTCCCAGCTCCCGATGGTGAAGCGGTGAAGCGTGAACGACCAGCCCAGAAAAACAAAAACGGCCCACAGCGGCGGCTAAGAATTTGGCTCCCGTGCGGCATAAGGGGAATGGAAAGGAGCCAGCCTGGAAACACACAGAAAGACGATACAAATCTTCCCCAATCGGCCATCATTTTTTCCCGACATTTAGAACACCTTGGACACGGGGCAAGGGAGAACAGGCGTGCTGGAAGGCAAGCACCTCCTCAAGGTAACGAAGACAAGATACTGATCATTTTTCAGTGGCTTTCTTGGTTTGGGCAGGGTGACGGTTCCTTTCCCGCCATTCCATTCCGTTTTGTTCCAAATATTCTGTTTGCAGCTGTACGTCGGAAGCAGTCCGGACGAGGAGGGAAAGGCACTCTCGCGAGCAGAGGTTTGGCAGAAAGTCAACAAGAACAACGACGCTGCCGATTTTAAATAGCCACAACCGCAGCGAGAAGCTTGTCAGCCGTGACAGGGTGGCTTTCTTCTGCTTCCATCAAAACAAAAACCAACGACCCCTGCAGCTAGAAAAGTACAACTACTTCAAAAGTGAAACGAGCGACATTTGAGGATGCCGGAAATGTTTATCTATGCTGCTAGAGCACCCGGGCGATGAATCTCGACAGCCGTGGTGTGCGCGGTGTAGGTGAGCGGGGAAGGCGAGTGAGAATGTTGCCTGCGAGTCATTGCCAGGGCTTCTCTGGGCAAGCGGCTCCCGTCACAAACATTTAATTGAACAGCGTTTTGGGGCGGTGTTTTTCTTGGAGCCTTTTTCAGCGTAGGTTTAAAGCATTTTGTTTTGCCGCCACTCCCCCCCCTCAAGAATCAGCTATCCCTGAAGAGCAACGATGACGCACACACAGCGAGATGGAGTGATAGAGAGAGAGAGAGCGAGAAATGGAGACAACGATGATGAGGCAGTTGGGTAAGTAATCTGGATAGTATTATTTCTTCAAACAGCTTACCATAAGGAGTAAACGATTCATGCTTTTTAAAAATATTGCTACCTAAAAGGACAGTCGTCGTGCGGAGTAACGATTGCAAGAGCGATAGTGACTTCAGGATCAAGCACTGGAAGGTTGCTTTTTCTGGAGAAGAAAATTTTTCGAACTCCCTTTAAACCATTCCTCGAAAGGAGAGAATGGAAAAAAGATTCTTTATGTATTTTTAGACGGGCTCTTTTCCACAAAATGTAAGGTGGCAAATGTTTAATGCTTCTTAGTACCGGAACATACAATACCACCATTGTCGATTCCGCCGAATAAAAGCATTCTGCTCACTGGGAAGCTGAAACAACATTAAAGCTCTTTCGGTGAAATAATCGGTACGCACGGAGGCCGCAAGCGATTGGATTGTTGGATCACCTTTTCCACCAGCCCGTTTCTTTTCCAGCGAAGCACTGCGCCTATATATGTATAATGCTTCTTCGAACAACTCAGCCCGCTACAACCAACCCGAACAAATAGCTTGCGGATGTTTGTTTTATTGCAACGCTAATGGTATCACATTCGATTTCGAGTCTCTTCTCCATTCTCGTTCACTCCGATCAAGGGTTAAAATGGTGCGGAACAGCCCACAGCTTCTCTGCTGGAGAACGGATGTAAAGGGTAAAGTATACTTTTAGGCGCATCATCGATTCCACCGGTTCGCCGGCACAGGATGTGGGGCAGTATTTTAAAACCATCTCCACTGCTACCCAAAATAAAACCCAATGCCAAGTGGAAACAAAGCCAAGAGCTGTGAGTTCTTTTACTTTTTTTTCTTGGATTTCGAAGTAGGCTGAAAGGATTTTGCTGCTTTAAATAGCAAACAAACGGGGTAGGTAGCAGACGGGAATGTGGCAAAAACAGCGTTGGAGACACTTTTGAAAATCGTTCCGTTCGGTGAAAACGCACATCCGGGAAGTTGAAGGACTTGCCGCGAACAAACCATCGTCCCGGTTGGGAAAGTTGAATCCTTTCAACAGCCCTTCTATTTATGGTTTGCTGATTGGGAAAGTAGACGCAGCCGGTGTGCGGTGAAAAAGCAAAGTTTAGAACAAACAAGTGCCCCAACCGACAAACAAAAACGAAGGACCGAGTTAATGACGATGATGGTGATGATCCGGTACCGGGTACTGGATACCGGGTCTGTTTGCTAGTGAAGGGAACAACATGCCAACATCATCAGCATTATCATTACTATCATCAAGTGGGTGAGTGTGAGGCTAGGAAGCAAACAAGACAGAGAGGAAAAAAGGTTTCATTTTCGGCGTGACAAAACTCAACAAATTTCCTCCGCTGGCTGGCCGGCATCAAGCAGCAACTCGGAGCGGAAACTCGCCCAAGAAAAAAACTGCCTACCGAAAATGGAAAAGGAAAAGCTTTTCTCTGTTCAATTGCCTATTGCGCTTCGGGGCTGGAACCGGGATGGTCCCGGGTTTCGGGACCGGACTCGTCGAGCTCGGGGCAAATTTAAAACGATCCGGGCATAATGCTGATTACACTTCATCCCTTTTTTTTCGTCCGCTAGTTTCGGCGCTGTTTGTCTCGCCCGGCTGGCAGGGGCAGGGGCTTGTGTTTGTTGTGATCCGTCGGTTTCATTCGCACACACAGACACACACATAATGGCAATGGCACAAGCGGATGCCACTCTCTAATGAAGGATCGCATTCGCTAATGTTGGCACTTGGTTTCAGCTCTTTCCCAAGCTGTCCTTTCGAAATGAAAAAACGACAAAAGTGGCGGGGTGGGGGAGAAGAAAGGGTTGAATGTTGGCCATGAAAAAGGGTCCAACGTTCTCTGCTTGGTGTAGAATTAATTTTCATCTTATTTTGCCATAAATGGAGGATTAATTTGTATCATTAGACATGATTGAATTGTTTTTTTTTCTCTCTCTCTCGTTGAAATTCCGTCTCGCTGATGTCTTGAGGCTAGAAAGAGGATTTGTTGCTGCGGCTAGACCGTTTTTCTTTTTTCTCCTTTTAATGGAAAATAGATCCCTACCAAAGGGTCTTTTTTGGGGCAGTAAAAATCTCGCTTAAAGCCACTCGAAACCGACAGCAAACGGAATTAGGCAAATAAAATTGGAAGCATTCGTACAAAACGGTATCCACCCTTTCCTTCGGATGCATTTTCCATTGCATTATGAAGGGCGTGATGGCGGCTCATTTCGTTAGCTGTGCACCGTGGTTTGGTGCTGAAACGGCCTCATCGTCACCATCGTGCTATGGTGTCGCGAATCCGACGGTAATGAGCGAACGATCCCTTTCGGATGGTGTCTTTCAGCAGCACTCAACCCGAATACAACCTTGCTCTTCGTTTGCTTCCCAAAGCCGTGCCAGCAACTCGGAGAAACAGCGTGCAGCTACGAACGAACAACGAAAAGGCTATGCTGCTTGATTGTCCACCCGTTCACTCGGTTGCGCCATGCCACCCCCGGCCAGGGGTGGCTGATTAAAGATTAAAGATATCGCCCCGTCTTTAGTGGACCGGTATTTGTACCAGGAAACGGGAGCCGTTGTTTGTTCTGTTTCCTGCTAATTTGAAGATTTTCCTTCCAAAAAAAAAAAAGAAAAGTGAGGTGCAAACTTTTACCTTTTGCTGTGCAGCGACGGCCAACCTCGAAAACCGACCGTCAGTTGCCAGTTGCTGCTGGAAAGTGGCACAAAATTCATCATCCTGCCCGTCGACGCGGACGGGGCGATGGTTTTGTTGGACCAGCTTCGTAGCACAAACGGGCCCCGCTAGCTGCAGGTCCGGTGTGCAGGCATTTTCCACTGCCGAAAATTTCAAACGGCAAAAGTTAAATCACACTTTTCTCGACCCGGCAGTTGCAATTGGCACAATTGGTTCCGGGATCCGGCGGGAGGAAAGCTTGTGGAAAGAATTGGAAAGTTTTCACTTCATCTTTTTTTTTGTTTTGCTGGCCATGCTGCTCTCTTCCCGTTTTGCCAATTTTCCACCCCTTTTATGCTGAGCTCTTTGGGGCACAGGGGAGGAGTTGAATGACGAGGTCCGAGCCAAAAATGAAATGCCATCCGTACAAGCAGTGAACACCGAAACTTCTGCTCACAATCGTACCGTAGAGTGACTGTTTGGTGCGGAAAAACTTTCCACCATTTTGCACGACTGGGTACGGCTTGGTATGGCTGGGGCCAGTGGATGAAACATGTTGACGCTTTCAAGGTCCTGGCGCAAACGGATTGTTTCTTAGCTACCGTACCGTGCAAACGGTAGGTGGAAACGAGCGCACAAGGTTGGGAAGTATGAGTTTGACGGAAATGAAAGCAACACAGTAGCAGAAGCGGGGAAAAATGGTGGTGAACGTACGTGCGAACTGTACTGACGTTGCTGTGTGTGGAATATATATGAACAGTGTTTCTATGGTGCCAGACCCACGGTTCGATAATCTTTCGTTCAATATTCCTCCCTAACATGGTTATGGTGTTGTAAGCAAAATAAACGGCAGAGCTAAACAAGTGTCTTTGGGTAGTAGCATCGCTAAGCAAACAAAATTTTCTTAGTGAGATACTACATACTACTTCTATGTTATCATTAAATAAAGAAAGATTAAGCGAAATACTTATTCAAAGCAGTGAAACAATAGTAAATTATGATATTACGATGGATCTCACGTAAAAGATTCCACACTGACGAGGATTAAATCCAACGCCTAAAAGTATGCAATATAAATGACAAGCAATTGAAAAGCTCTTTGTTTGTTTCTTTCGTGTTGATTGTGTTAAGATTTTGATTATGTATTTGAAAAATTTATTCAGCTACGTTAGCTTTATTAAAGTTATTTGTATTTTATCTTCTTTTAACAATATTTTTCGAGATAAGGAAAAGCAACCAATTAAAGAACAAAAGTAACATGTATATTTTGCTTACTTCATTTCACTTCACTCAGACACTTTGTACTATCTGCATCAGTTTTTTTTTTTATTATTCAATAATTGAGATATGTTATCTTTTAGTTAAATATATTAATTACTTACTATAATAATTACTGAAGCATCACGCTTCAACTTTTTATTTCACAATTAAAACATATGAGATTTCTATGCGTTTATTTGTGTCAAATAAAAGGACTTTTCAACGTAAACAATATCTTTTTAATATAAAAAAAGCAAAAAACGCAAAATTATTTCACACATTTCCATGCGAAACATTCAAAAGAAGACGCTTCTTATGGAAATGTGAACACTCCTCCTATAGAGTAAGCATCTAATCAAATTAAATCCATCCGCTTTAAAGGAGAAGCTTTCAGGCCATCGTTAAAGCACACCGAGACCGAATCTCTAGTCACGTACCACTGGCACAGTTGCTAAGAGGACTTCTCACAACAATGTCGTTGACTTTCCACCGTCTTCCACCATTGCCAAGCCTTCCCCGGCAAGTACAGCAGAGAAGCGGAAAGAAATGCGTGGAATACAATTTATTGCAAAATTTTAATAAACTCACTGCAACTATGCTTCCGTTCCTTGTTTTGTACCGTGCCGTCCTTGTCGGCGTGTAATTTTTGTCCGTTTTCCAAGCTCGCTAGGGAACGGTTTCGGTGTGCCGTGTGTCGCCCGAATGAAAGGTACATTCGTTCGTTCTCGTTACTGGTCCCGTCTTACGCTCGTTGATATTTGTATTTTCACTCTCTGTACCGGGGGCGGGGTGGAAGGGCAACGTACCCGACACACAAACTCAACGACGTCATTTGAGCCGGCATTTTTCATCTATTTTTTTTTGTCAACCACGAAAATTGGGAAAATCGCTCTCAGGCAAAATTTCGAAGAAAACGAAAGGCGGCTCCCTACGCCACCACAGTGCTGCTCTTGCCACTTTGCAACGCCACAGTACCAATTGCGAATGGTTTCGTCCTATTGCGCTCCTTAGCTTCTTCTCACCGCTTCACTTCAAGTGTTTTTTGTTGTTTGTTTTCTTTCTGTTTTGTGGGGAGGGGAGAAGTAGAAGTGAGCGAAGAAAAAGGTAGACCAGCAAAAGATTCCAACCACAAAAAAAAAAACACTCTCTGGCGGAAATCCTTCCCCAACGTATTGACGGTGACGGTGGAAATTCGAATTCGAGTACGGGAAATAATTTGCCCAATTTGACATTCTTCCGCATCAAGTTGACTGGTGCGTCAGGCACGGCAAGGGGCATAAAACCGGCAGCTCGTGGAAATCATTTTCGCTCGTCAACTTTGTAGAAAAGCGGACTCCCGCTGTTACAACTCGTGAAAGAGTGCGGGAAAATAGAACCATACCACATGAATGAAAGCGAGAGGGAGATGTAAAACATGGAAAAAATACTTTCCCAATCCCTTCGCGGTATGCGCCCTGGCAAAGGTAACGAAAATACATTTTCACCCGGTTTTCAGCGAAGCGATACAAAAGACTTCCACCGAACGGAGTGTATCGGGTGGTAAATTATTTACTACGCGCTTTGCGATAGTTTTTCTCCATTGTCCATGGCATAAAATGCGCTTCGGTCCTCGTTTCTAGTTCCATGCCGTCGATTTTCCTCCTCCAAGCCAATGTAAGCTTCAGCACCTTGGTGGTGCTAGTGGGTCGTCATTTTGCCAGGAAATTAATTTTCATAGCCCAGCCCGTGCGATCGTGAGGAAAATCGTGGCATTTCCGCAACCACGCGTTCACCCGCCGTGGTAGGTTGCCCGTTGGTGTAAGTTGATTTTCTTCCATCAGCTTTCCGTGGCTCTGAGTTTGAAGTCGGTATAACGGCCATCATGTTTATTATGGTAGAGTGAAGTGCGACGCTTTCAACAAACCTTTCCGTGAAGACGGTTTTGCCAGTGAAAGGGAGGAGTGGCGGGAGAGAGGCATGTTGGTGGTGCTAATAATAATTCAGGAAAGGAAACAAGCTGCTGGTTGCCTTCGCGCATAGTTTATCGATGGGTTTGGGAAGCGCTATTTTCAACACATTAACGCTCTCTTTAATTACAGGTTGGTAGTTTGGGGACTCACAGAAAGGATTTAATTAGTGAGAAAAAAAAAACTGTTGAACGAATTAAAGAGACATGCGATAGTTGTGAAAACAGTGTTGAGAAAGATAATTAAATAGACCGACTTTTGTTAAGGATAAACAATAAATATTTGATACCATTCGACAGTTTTATTTTATCAGCAATTACGCCCAAAAGTATGCAATATTAAAAATCAATAAGCTTCTTTGTTACTTAACCGTTAAAAAACATTTAAATTGTCTTGCTTCGCATCTAATATTTCTGTTTTATTGAAAACGGCAGCACGAAAACACCACAAGACCTAATTTGTATTCTCCTACCTCTAAAACGTTGTAATTGCTACAGCAAATTATTTCATAAAACTAACGAGCAGCACTCTACTATCCTTTAGGCCTCATTTTGCATCGAACCAAGTGGTGGAACCACACAAACAGGCCGATTAAATTACGAAACTTATCACCCATTTGCGCACGAACATGCGAACGCTCACTCGAACGTGCACGCACTATTGCCAGCATTTCCTTCGGGACACCTTCTAATCCCATCGCAAACAAAATGTAATTTTATTCACGACCAAAACCACCGGAAAACCGTTGCCGCTTTCCGCTCACCACTAGGTACCATCCAGCGACTGAAGCGACAGACTTTTATCCCTCCGACCTGGCTAACGTCTTTTTTTCTATTCAAAGTGTAGCTGTCTTCCTGTCTGAGCGTAGCTTACAACCAACCCGTTTTGCAGTGCTGGAATATGGTGCAAGAATTTTCCAACATTCCGTGCAGCGCCAGCAATGGCATTACTTGGATCGAACCTGGCAAAACCACAGGCACTACGGCACGAGACAGACAGATGTGAGCAAAGCAGCTAGAAGAAAAAGAACAAAAAAACAACACGGAACGCACAGGCACACTCACATTACGCTAACCTCTTTATCCATTGCTCGTTTAGCTTGCCATTGCATTCCGTTTAGACCTTCCGCTTGTTTGCAGTTTGGTTTCTGATCGGGTACATTGGTTTTGAGGCCTGGGTGGTTGCTTCTGAGAACTTTATCTTACATGAAATCTTCAGCCAACGGCTGCCACGTACGAGACCGGGTGCCGTATGGAGATGGGAGAAGAAGGGTATCCCGCAGCCAGCCAGGTAGAAAGTTTATCGCTACAAACATCACTATCGTAACAAGTGTAATCTATTGTCGATTGCTTAGTACAAACGGGATTAGACGCAACTTACGTCTTCGTTCGATTGGGTGTTCGCTTTAGCGAATGATGCTGATGCGTTCTGGCTGGCTATGGAAGCTGGTTAGGATTGTTTCTGTGTGCCGGTTGCTTAAAAGGGAAGCGTTGAAGCTGTGAAGAGAAGACATACTTACACATCTTAAGTAAAAGTATTGTAGCTAAGGAAAAGTGCTACTGATTGCATAGTTTTAGGCGTAGAGTGACAGAAGTGCGATAAAACTTACAATTAAAACTGTATTGATTTATTTTTATTTGTAGTGTTGCGTTAAGATCCATGATTGGATTTAAAATAATTGGTTGGGACATTAAAATAAATACGCATACACATTGCTTCACAATACGTTAAAGATGATGGACGACTTTGAAGATTAGAGAGAGCTACCAGAGTCGTCGCATTCTTGAATTTGAGGAATTTTAGACCTATTTGATGTTATCAAAGAATTTCTATAGGTGTGTACCACATTTCTTCGACCTAACGTGCTTTTGAAGTAAGTGAACAAATTTATTCACAAGATGGTAAAATGCTTGCGAAACCATCAAATTGCATAAGGTATGAGGTATAAGGCGCAATGAACAGTCATTAGTTCCACCCAGTATCATCTAAATTTGTTCATTAACAGTTGGGACAGAAATACACGGCTTACAATTATAACATCATACAAATATATGCTTTTCTCTTTCGTGGTTACCACTTTTAGCGTGCTAATTTCAACACGCTGCTATTTCCTATTTCGGAGATGTACTCTGAACTACCAATTACAATAATTAAAGGAGAGCATATTGGAAATAGAAATACAGAAAAGGAAACTTTTATTTTAAGCAAAGATTATTCACCTTCTCCATTGTACTGCAACTCATGTAGCCGTCTTGTTTTGCGGGTTTTTCTCTCCCTCCCTCCCTCTTTCTCTCTCCGAGGGCAAGATTCCCTCAAGTGCTATTTCTATTTCTGCCATCGAGCGAGCGATAAAAACAGACGCTTCTGCCCTTCTGGTCAACTGCCCTATAAACCACCGGTACGGACGATGGTCCGAGCAAGCCTTCGTCCACTCTGGCCGGAAATGAGGTGCCATGAAACAAATACTCTTTTAATTAAGACAAATAAACACACCACACAGGACCGATGGTAACCGTGATCCTTGCCGGGCATACCATATCGACCCCTTCCGATTAGAGTGCAGGCTGTGGTATAGTAGACGACCGTTTTGGTACAAAGCAGAAACAAAAACCCTCAAGAAATGCCAAACTCGTTCCGGTCGAGAGAGTTGACCGACCGAACCCGCACGTAGGCTTTAAGAAAAAGGGTTTGCAAAAGAAATATATTTCCGACGGTGGAACGATTCGCTAGCTTCTGGTGAGTTTGCTGGTGGAAATGGGGAAAAAAAGGTTGCACCTTGGGAAAGTCAAAGATCGAGTACATATAAACAAAATAAACACATAACACAGGATATTAGACCAATAAATATGTTGCACTGCGTTCTTCTGCCTGGTGGAGGGAAAGGGCGAAGGATAGGAAATGCCCATTCCACGGCACATCGACTGACTGACTGACCTGTTCGTACTTGTGCTCCGCTCTATGGTGGTTTACTTTTTCCTTCAGCCACCAGTGAACTGAAGCATTGGAAAGTTTTGCTTCGGATCAGCGCCTAGCCGACACCCTGGGGAGTCTTTCCATTCGCTCAAAGGACTTTACGGTGTGCTCAAGGGTGGGTAAGAAATGCATCCTTGGCACGCAAATCTAATCAAATAATGCTCTCCAAACGTTAACGGTGCTCAACACTGTGGCAACTTTTTCTTCTTGGTGTGTGTAAATGTTTCTACGTGTGAATGCTTATTTTTTCCACTTCTCTATTCACGCCCCGTAACATATGTGCAATTCGGAAGGGAAACTCCTGAAGGAGCAACGATCCTTGCCCGTGTTTCAATGTGCCGGTGCTCGCGAAGAAATTATGGCACAAAAGTTCAGCAACGGTGCCGTGAGTGCACTTGTGTTTGATTTTTCGCCCTCGTTCACTCCAAGCTTTCGATTGGCATCCAGTAGCTGTGGCACAGCAAGCTTTGCAAAGGTCTGGCGTGGAAAATAATGCTTTCAATGCCACGTGTTTTGTATTTCCTTTTGCAACTGCTTGCTGCGCAACCCGACGCTCACACACACACACACATGGTGGGAAAGCGTGTTGTTTTATGATGTTAGAAATTTCACATTATGATTAGTCAGTTGCAAATAGGGTTCCCGGGTGGCATGCGTGGTGGCGGTAGCCAATAATTGATTGCTTGTTTGCAATCAGCGTCAGACGTTCGGTTCATGATTTTTAGTGTGAGCCCGGTTTGTGTGAGTTGGTGCAGTAAAAAGAAGGTTCGGCGGGCTGGTTGGTTTGTTTTTGTTCCATAGTGATGTTGGTTGAGATGGATGAATTGGATTTTTTTTGGATGTGTTGTTTGTTTACTTGTAATGTTAGTAACCACGGATGGCTGGTAACAACATTGCTTTTAGTGAGGCCTTTTATAACTGGAGAGTATTTGTAAACTGCAGCAAGGTAGGAAGGTTTGGCCTTTAACTAAACGCTTAAGCATAATCAGGCAAATGTAATCATTCATGGTTAACTCTCTATTTTAAAAATTCTGAAAAAAAGATTTCAATTTATTTTGACAGCTTATAAATCATTTATTTTTCTAACTTTTAGCCATAATCTTGAGAGGAAATAAATTATGTTTGTAACTCTATTTAAAAAACTTCCTCCAGTATAATGCCTAACTTTCTAGCAGCTTTCGCTGTTATTTATTCTCTAGCACACATTAACATAGCAATAACATTGAGTAAGTTTAATTTAAAACAGTTTTAAGGAAAAACTCTTATCACAATCTTATTTTATTAACTTAAATAAAAATATTGAAATAAGCTAACTGAGAAAATGTTCAAAAATATTTTGTATTCTATTTCCGCGTTGTAAACATTTTTTAAAGTATCAAAGAGTTGTACTAGTTGTTATGAACAACTTTAACGTGACTGTTTCTGGTCCTAGAGGAGAATTTTAGCTGGAATTGGATGTAGAGATTTTAGAAATCGATATGGAAAAACAGTAAATAGATTTTACAAAACTTAATTGAAATGATTATGTAGTAGAAACAATTGTGTAAGAAAAAGCGCTAAACACCTATCCGTTCAGCCAGCAAAATTATGACAGAGAAAAAGGTAAATGTTTTACACTTGCACTGCTATCGTACTGCATGGATCAACAAGAGCCACACCCATGCATTTCCACAAAGCCATACCAAAGCCAATAAACGTCGTAAGGAATTTTAATTATTCGTTCCGAACACATCTGGGCGACGGGAACAGATGCACTGCAATCTTGGTTTTTATCTTTGATTGCGATGTAATTTATATGCATAACAAGCTGCAACTAATGCTAAATTGTATGATAGTTTACGCTTCAAAAGACGTACCAGCCTGACGACTCCTTGCTCCGTTTGCGGTGCGCTTTTCTTCGTAAGTAACCAACCATTCCATCATGGTTATTTGCACATTACAAACGCTCCCCAGCACGCACCACCCCGAGCGACATTAAGAAGAGCGAACGTTTCAAATCACAGCGCACTGGGAGAGAGAGCGAGCCGGTTGGGTGGCCACATTCCGGTGTGACAATTCCAGTGGTTGGCTAACTTGCGTACAGTTCCTCCTGCGTCCGCTCGTGCGCCTGGGAAACCACAAAGCACGCAAGCAAACATAGCAGCCGGGGCACACCATGCAAGGGCATATTTTATTTCCCAATCACCGGGACCGGGAAGAAAGTTTTACTCTTGAGTTTGCGGGCATGTGTGTGTGTGTACAGGATGGTGTACTGGTGTGTGTGTGTGTGTACAGGATTCATGTGGTGCATTACCTTGGACAGGCGCCTCCGGAGGAAGTTCAATAATAAATGGTTATTTGTGAGCTTCATTCACCGAACTGATTTATGCTTCTGTGTCGGAGAGGGTGGCCTCTACTGTCGGCCTACCATGCTCAACCACAACCAAGGTGCTGGTGCGAAAGTCCGAGACTTTTCGTACCGCCTGGGCTATCCAGGGGACGGGGGGTGGGGGAGGCTTTGAAACGACAGACAAATCCAATAGATTAAAAGCTACAGCACTAAACGATGACCATATAGTCGATCTCTGCCGAAGTTCACCTAAATCCCCCTGGTCGTTGTGTACCGGGCACGCTGGAAACCTCAGCGGCTCCTGAAATGGTCACAAGGGAGTTTATCCCCCTCCTCCTCCCCTGTATGCCCACTTCCTTGGGAGGTATCGGACTTTAATTAAATATTTACCAGAAACGAGCTCGGCGCCATACAGCACCGTTCACTGCAGCTCCAAAAAGCTGTGCTTACTTGTGGTACGAGACTGGACGTCTTTGGAGCGTGAAAGATTTTCCCCCAATAGCGCCGGCGTTCCATTTCCAGTGCATTCTGGCCGTCAAAAGTGCATCTTGCGGTGGAAATAACTTGCGGGCAGATGGCAGGAGAGTGCGCAAGATTCAACATCGGCCAACGGAGCGGAGTGATACCGGCAGTCAGTGGAATTTCTCCACAAAATGGATGACTTTGTAACCGGGATCGAGATAGGACGTGTCTGTGGGTGCCTTGACGGAACAAACGCGGTACGATACTGCGTGGAGCTACTGGATGGAGCGGAAGGTTCGATTTACTTGTGGCGCAAATATTGTGGGAAACGTGTGGCCAAACAAAATGTTGCTAGTCAGTTGAACGTTAAAAGTAGTAATAAAATCATTTATTTTTTTATTTTCGTTTTATCTAAAATATTTTATTGTTTAAAATATTTAAAATATTAAAACAAATCTTTCTTGTTTTTGTAAAGAATATTTTGCAAAGCTAAATTTTATCTCTCTCTCTCTCGTGACACACTGTTCCACTGTATTGAACAGTGAAACGGTCAACCGATACTGCCACCATTAACCGGCTGTGTGCTTTATCTTCTGCACCCTTCCCAACGGAGACGAGGTTCTTGTGGAAAAGCACATCCTGCCCGAAACCACCCACCCACCCGGGAACCAGCGAAGAGCTTTAGCACATTCATAAACACTTTCCGCTGCGAAGGGGAAAAAGTTACGTTTCCCAAGGCTGAAAGGGATACTGTTTCCCGGCCCGGCGGCAAACAGCTAAAGGAATGCAGCATAATGTGTGTGTGTGTGTGTGTTCTTGGATGGGAAAATGGGTTCCGGGGTTCCACGCCATCAACGTTCGCCAAGCGCCAGTCTGTTAAGAAGAGTGTAGCCGCGTGGCTTCGACCGAGCACCGGCAAATAGATGGATGGATGGACTATAAATAAATAATCAATCAATTGATTGACCCAATTCTTTCGCACCGTCTTTTCGGCCTGACCGGGGCGGTGAAAGGGTGAGGGAGAAAGGGAGTACAGTGAAGAAGATGGCCTTGTTCTTTTGAGCCTGGCGGTGGGACGGTCGATCGGTCGGGGTCCCATCTCGACCGGCGGTCATTTGTCCTGTGCTCGCATTCGCTGTGCACGAGGCACGGGACACGTCACGAGGCCATGATTGTGTGCGATTGAGCCGGACGGTTGTGGTGTGGGGTGACCATGGCCTGAGCACCAGCCCATCCGTCTGGACGGGAAAACACCATCCTACGACAAGAGGGTTATGGATCTGTACGGTGATCAAGCACCTCCGCAGGGAGCAGAGGACACACAAAACGTGAAGGGAAAATGTATCGACACACTTTGTGTGACATGATTTAAGACCTCCTTGCCCGTTCCTTGCTGTTGTGCGGAGTGGAAATAGTGCTCGCGCAAAGACATAGGTGAACTTGTGCTTGCCCGTGCTCGTAGCTTTAATCAAAGGAGAATACCAGTATCCGATTTAAGATTCTGGCGTGGATTGGGTTGGATTATTTATTAAGTTTCTAAATTCTATCAGCAAGCTAAACAGCTTCCTCCGGCCAGCAAGAGAGAGGGCAAAGGACCGTTGATAGTAGTGGGGTGAGTGCTTACCCTTTATGCATTCGTTTGATGTTGAAATGGTTCCGGAATACTGATATCGGAGCTGATGTGCATGAAAGCGGTGTCTAGCAATAATCTGGCAAATCGTTTCACTCAAGGCACACATGAGGAAATACACATACACAGGGAGAATCAATTCGAATTCGGGAAGTTTCTTCCATGCACAACGTCAGTTGAAGTTTTGCTTAGCTTTCATGCCGAGCTCGACGAAGGAAGTCCTAGCGTGCAGATTAAATTATTACCAGAAATGGAGAGAGCGTTCTACGGGTTTTCTTTGTTTTGGTAGCTAATTGGGAAACCGTATCACAAAATCAACCAAATTAAGAGGCAGAGATTGTTTAAAGAGGAACCAGTTTCATGTATTTCAAATGGAGCTGTTTCAAGAACATGAACAACTTACTAAATTGAAAAATGAAAATTAATGCATTAAAATTTTTATTTTCATTTGAAGTGTAAAATTGTTGTTGGTTACTGCATGAAAAAAACTCCTCCGCCTCCTGAGAGCGATCATAACACGATAAACGTTCACAGCGTGTTGTTCTTCCTTCCTTATCAATCTGAGAAACGGTGACTTTAACACAATTTTATTCCTTCTCCACCCTAAAAGTGATTCAAAAGAAGTTGAAGATGGAACGATTGAACAAAAAACTTGCCTCAGCATTGCCTTCCTTCAGCGAACATTCCGAAGAAACATACGGTGAGCAAAATTAGCATTCGCCTCGGTGCGCAGAAAGTTGAAAACTTTTGGACATGCACAAGTTTAACTTTGACTCGTCTCACCTGCCGTCAAAAGTTTGGCCGTTGGTTTGCATTGCCCGCTTACCTACAATAGGTCGATGGGAAAAGAACAATCTTGCGGAAATGTCATAATTATCACCAACTTGGCGATTGTTCGCGTAAAATATTTCTCAAAACGAACCGGATGCAGCCAAACGATATCGTAGGCGGTGGTTTGGGGTAGCATTTGTTTTATTTTCTTTTGACGATGAATTTAAGACTCTTTTTAGTGGACTTTTGCTCATTTACAAAAAAAAAAAAGATTCTTTCTACTGATGGTTAACAATGTAAAACCAAATAGCCTTCAAGTTTATCACTTCTTCAAATTAACATCCAAAGTTTTGTTTGCTTTGCATTGCTTTATTTAAACATATTGTTCCATTGAATAATGATAATTTATTTTTGATTTAATTAACGGCAACACTAACGCGATGCATCCTTTTTTTTATACATAAAATCATAGCTTCCTTAACTCATACAACAGTCCTTTTAATAGCCAACCTCACCCTAATGAACTAATTTGAATAACTGCTGCTTGCAATTCATTTCCTTATAACACCAAGTGCAGCAGCATTTCAAACAAAAAGTAGTTAAAAAAAATCCTCATATTGCTCCTTAATGGAGCACAGCTGTAGACGGAACCGAATGGAAGCAGCGCAATGTGCCACAGGAGAACGACCATTCCCGATCCCGGGCGGTAATGATAGTACTTGTCACAGTGTATTTTTTTTATTCCAGTTCTGTCACGGCGACAGCTAACTACAGTCGCTCGCTTCTGGACGCTGGACATCGAAGCACTTTCTTGGTAGCAGCAGTGGTATCACCGAAAAAGGCACACCGCTGCAACAGCAGGATGGCTGAATGCAGCACAGCTGTTGGTTGAGATTCGCGTTTTCGGCACTTTGGCGGTTCCCGAGTGAGCCATCTGTGCTGAGTGGCCGCACAAGCTGCAGCACGGAACCGAAATGGCCGAAACTGGAAAATGGAGACACTCCGATTTCCATAATCTTCTTGCAGCTGCACAAGGCGGCAGAGAGCGGTGGCAGAGATCTGTGAGTAAGTGTGCGCTGAAAGCAAATGTGCCACCGGAGAGGGCCAGGTCAGGCCGAGGGTCCGGTACGCTGCCAGTACGTTTAATGTCAGCTCATCACAAATGGATGGTGTTTGGAGATGCAGCAAAACATAAGGGGCAAAAGTTTATTTAGGGAAGGTTTAAAAATAAAAACCAAGTAAGGGATGTGCTGCACAGTGATGCTGCAGCAATGCCATTATTTTAAGTATTATGGGGTTTGCTTGACTGGTACAATTTTTTTCACAAAAGCTAACCATGAGGTTGCCATCGAAGCTATTGTGAGAAGTATTTGAAATATTTTTTTTTTAAATTAGGTTGGAGAACAGTCCACATGCTTCTGACAGGATCTGTCGAACATCTGAAACTGGCGGCATGTTTGGCAATTGATGAGGTCTAAGCGTTTTCTTTTCAAGCCCCAACCTGTTGAAAATGTTATGAACGCTTAGAAAATATTCAAATTAATTGAAGATCAAATCAAAGAATTGAAATAGAATGAAATGAAAAAGAGAGAAATATTGCACACTATAGTGTTGTGATTTGATGTATTTTTATATTTGATAACCTACTTACTTATCGGGCGCTACAACTGCTTCGTGGTCTTGGCCTGTTGCAACAAACTCCGAAACCGCTCACGGTCTCGCGCCGTCGTCTGCCAATCCGTTATCCCGGCCTTGATGGCGGACGCCTCCACGCCATCTTCCCACCTCAACTTAGGCCTACCACGCCTCCTCTGTCCATGTGGACGGCCTAAGAGGACTTTACGGG
>KB670269.1:20836-151251 GCA_000349105.1 Anopheles epiroticus | reverse complement strand
TGACCGGCTGGCCGCCAGCATCCGTGCGCGCAGCTCGACTTCTATGCTGTTGTCGGTGCTGACTTTTGACCCGAGATAGGTGAAATTTGGGATGACCTCAAAAGTGCGTTCACCTAGCTGTATTTTGAAACTTAAATTTTAAATCTGTTTGAAAATTGTAGATATACCTTAACACCAATTTTTCTGTGAATCCAGAATCAAACACTTATACACTTGTAATCACTCCAACAAACTTCAGAAGCAACCCCTAACAGTCTCTAACTTTATTCCACCCATCCCTCACAGTTCAAGCTTTATGATCGTTTCATTGAAAAAAAGGAAACAAATATAAAGCCCACCAAAGTAAGCTAATTATCTGCCCATACTCGAAAGCACCCCAAAACTTTCCGAAAACAGCAAACCGAAATGAGCTTCGGCAGCTTGAGTTGACACAACCAACCAACAGCCGCGGGCAACCGGGAAGCGTCTTATGCGGCCGCCACGCCAACACACACTCCGTCTCACCGGGGGCCGTCCATTTTAGCGCCCACTGACCATCTTGCCAACTTTATGTACCTCGGCCAATTGCTGTGGATGTGGATGTTTATATTCTTTTTGTAAGGTACGATCCACTCATAAAAAAGTAACAGCTGAGGGAGATGAAACGGAAAAAGAAACGAACGAAAACGAACATCGGCGTCACCTGGAGCAAAAATCGTTTCCCTTTGCTTCTACTGTGCACCACAGAAGCAATTATTATTGTAGAACAAAATGTACAACAACCGATAATAAATCACAAACTTTCACAATAAAAAGTCCACACCGCCCGGAGCGGGTGCCACTTTTCAACCTATTTGCGAATACGGCCACGACATTCCACGGCAGTCCGCGAGCAAAGCGTCTGAAGGAAATGGAAAACCTGAGAAAAGGAAAAAGATGTTTTTTTTGGTATTTCTGTCGTGCACAGGGAGAAAAAAGCTCCCCAGCTTTCAAAGCATTCCAACGGTGCGACACACGCGCACACTCACGGCCGTAATCCTGCCAGGCAGCCGCCAAGAGGAACCGGAAGAATGCGTAAATCTTGCTGCAAAAGAAAATTATTAATAATCTTCGCAGTGTCGCTTTTCTTTCCTTTTGATTTCATTGCTTCCACCGGTGCTGTCCGCCATCTTCCCAGCCGCAGCTCGAGTACTTGCCAAGTGGATTCCAAGGATCCTGTTTCCGCTCGGGCCCACCGGCCGCACCGTGCCAGCCTTACTGCTATTTACCTACAGCTCCACCTCCCACCGACGACCTCGATTTTGGGCGAATTTACCTCCACATTCTGCGAAGAAGAGCCTGCTTCGGCTCGAGACTTGCAGGTCGTTTGTTTTCCACCGTGCGCTACGCCCTAAACCGTAGGTAGGAGTGTCGTTCGTCAGCAGTTCAGCACGGGAGCTTCCGGAGCGTTCTGGATTTGCAAACGGCGGCTCGCGTACCAGTTCACAGCTCTGATGAGCTCATTTGAAATGTAAATATTGTTAAATTTATGATAATGTGACTTCTTGTGCGCTTTTTCCCGCACACCGCACCCGGGCTGCCTCCGTGCGGCCAAAGACAGCGTGAGGAGCGGCGGCTCGTGGTACGGCTTCTTCAGCTTCGGAGTTGCTTTTGATGTCCTTACGGTTGGCGGGTGTGTGGAACATTTCACTTTCCCTTTTCGTTGTTTGTGGTAGAATGGTGATTCGACCACGATACAGAGATACGCGATATTTTTAACTTGTAGAGGTATCCTCAGGTATAATGTCTCTTAACTATTGGTTAAAAAATTACTCAAAACATTTTGTTCTAAAATTTTTCCTAAAAAATTGGTTACGCTTCTTCATAAATTCCAATAAGAGGACATTGTTGATAAAGCTTGAAAACTAACGAAAATGTTTAAGAATAAAATATCACACAGGTTCTTTCTGTAAGAAGACTTGTTTATTAGATAAATATTTTTTAGAACATTTTCTATAACCGCCATCTCGTTAAGACTAAAATTAAGTAATTAAAGCTAAAAGATTCGTTTAAAACTGGAACTAATCTTTATTTGCGTAGACGCTAGTCCTGCCAGCTCCTTCCATATCATTTCCATCCTTACACCCATTAATTCACTCCACTCTCGTCAGTTACCGGTCAGTTTTCTGCTCCACCGAACGTTAAACAGCAAACGCCCGCCTTTCCATCGGAAACGGACACCTTCCCGGGGATGAGTCTCCATCCAGCACGGAAACGTACTCCCTCCAGCTCGCCAGAAGATAAAGCGATGCGCGATGGAGACGAAAAGGACTAACCAAACAAAAAGGAAAACAAAAATAAAAACCAACCTCCTCAACTCGCCGAAAGCCGGAGCACAGAAAAACAAGTTCCCGGAAAAACCGGTGAAAGTGAACCACGGTCTGCTTCCTTTGCCAGCGGAAACAGAAAGCTCTGCAGCAGTCGCAGCAGCTGGGGGAAAACACAAACAAATAAGAAGTCTTTGGTGCACACAAAAAAAAACAACAAGCGGCAGAGACACAAACGTAAATGAAAGGCGCAGTTGAAATAAAAAAAAGCAGCGGCAGAGAGCATCGCACATCGGAACCGGAACCGAAACCGAAAGATGAATTTTATGAAGTTGAAGATTTGTTTCGATGTTAGCAGGCCGAGATGATGATGATGATGATGATGATCACGCTCGCGGCACACAGCGAACCCGGGGAAGCTTAAATTATGTTGCTGCTTAAGCAAATGCTACAAGGAGACAGATTGGTGTGCGCGTTCTGTCTCTGTTTTTGCCTTTTCCTGCTGGTTTCGTTTGTGCTTCGTTTGCTGGGACGATGCCTCTGCGCTACAAATCTTTGGCCTGGTTGGCCGGGTTGTAAATGCCAAGGTTAGATTAGGAACGGTGACAGCAAGGGATGCTGGCTGCGATGAGCCACGGAGTCGAGTTGAGAAATGGGCTTTGCGATGGGCACGGAACGGGCGCACACATTTCTCATTCCGCCTGCGACAGTCGGCTTAATAAGCCGCTGCTACATTCATGATGGAATTTTCATTGATTTGTTAGCATTTTTTGAAGGATGATGCGGAGAAGTGGGGAAAACCGGCGGTAGATTCTCCTAAGCAACCACTCAAAGTGGGAAGGGACACAGGTACCGTTGCTTTGTGTTTTGATTGTAATTTGTCATTCAAATAGTCACAATCAATGAGGAGCCATTTTCGTGGAATGATTTGAATGAGGTGTTCGTCGCAAGGTGAATGAATGAATCGTAGCAGTAAATGCGTTACCTTTGCAACTGTCTTTTATGGCTTTTTCAAAAGCTTTTTTACTGAATGTTAATGGCAACTTTAAAAACGATTTTATAACAAAACAAACAAACATAACGATACTGATAAGGCACCAGAAAATTCTCCCTCGTGTATCAATTAACATTTAGGAAAATAGAAACAAACAGAAACCTTCTCCAATAAAGAGAACGAACCCGATTTCAATCCGAACCATTTCGATGGCTCGATGGACGAGATCAGACGGAATTCTCGATTTGAAACTTTTGCAGCAAACGGTGGGGCTTGGAAATGTTTTTTTGGCAGCTGTTTGCCTGACAGATCTGCTTCGTTAACCGACCATAGACACGGACATTCGACCACTTTTAGTCGGATTGAACTAATCGGGGAGTGAATGGGCAAACGTTAGCAAACGAGACGGCTTTTAATAGTGTCAGAGGAGGAGAGAAAAGAATGAAAAAAGTAAGAGTAGAGATCCACGATCGGGCGTGTTTGGGACGTGATTGAGCTTTTTGCTGGTCGTGCAGATGGACATGAAAATAACGAAACTGTACGGCAATGATAGAAAGGAGAGACTTGGGTGTATTTTAACTTTCTTTTTTGATCGATAAATGACGTTGTGCCTAATGGTTCTGATGGTAATTTGAGGCTTCCGCTGCATGGTACTACTGCAAAAAAAAAAAAAAATAGCAGATGAGGTAAACAGTTCAAAGATGAAACCTTTCGCGTGCAGTGCTTTTGATTGATGTAAATGAGCAGTGATGGACCGTTAATGAAGTAAGTATTGGGATTGAGTACGAGTAAACGTTTCTCTTGGATTTTAAAAGGACTTTTGCTAATTAAAACAAGAAAAACCTGCGAGTAAAATATTGTTTTCGTAATAAATATGCTGTAAGCTGCATTGTTTTACAGCAGAAAGTATAATTTTACAACCTTAATGCGTTACAAACAATATTAAATCCACTCAAAATACACGTCTCGTAAAGGAAGCTGTGATTGTATTTCATTTGTTATTATTTTTAAACACTTTTTGTATTGATTTGAATTGAAGTAAATTTGTTCATGACACTCAAACAGCATAATTAGTCCTCTAATGCTTTAACACGCCTAAAAGTATGCAATTTCGAACTTTTTCCATAATTATATTATGTTTGAGTGTTTTAAAGCAACGTGTATTACCTATCGGAGAAAGCCGTTTATTTATGTCTCAGATCCCCTATCCATGAAACATAAACAAAGGATTTGAACCCTTATTTGAGGTCGATAGATTTTATCCAACTTATTTGGCTACGCCTGAAAGTATACATTTGTTAGTATTTACAGGCATTTTTGTGTGATTTGAAGCAGCGTGTATTAGTTTCCTAGCACGATCCTTAAATCGCTTTCCGAACACTTCTTTAAACGATTTCAGCTATTCCCTACAATCTGTCGCACTTGAATTCATTAGTCATTCACACGCACATACGCGCCACCGGAAGCGAAAAGAATGAAGAGGGAAACATAGCATAGCCAAAACAAAAAAAAAAACAGGAGAGAACAACCCGCTTAAACTTTCTCAATTTTCACTAGCTTCCCTTTTCCCACTACATATCCCTCTCTTTCTATCTCTCTCTCTCTATCCCTCGGTCTTCCCAGAACCCCTTTTACGTGCCACGGGTGATTGGGAACTGGGTGTGAAAAACTTGTCCCAGCAGGTGGTCTGACACTTTTGCCAACAAATTTTCGCACATTTCCCACTCGTCAGACGGGATGGTGGTTCTGCTGCGCGCCTCCATCGGACAACGGCGAGCCAAAATTGTGGATGTGCCTGCATGTGTGTGTGTGTGTGTGTGTGCGAGTGTTTGTCGAAATATTTTCACCCTCGAATCGGTCGCTCCAGCTTGACATGGGCCTCTTTTGCGGTTTCGGCTGCTTGAAGCTCCACGGGAAATTGATGCCAGGGATTTAACGATCACCACGCCGGACGCCGGAGCGTAGTGCCGTGAACTGTGGGCAACCTTAACGACAGGCCGTGTGGTTTTCCTTTGTGTGCGTGTGATTCGGTGTGTCTGAAGTCCTACATTTTCCTGACACTGTCACGCGGGCCATCGGTGCGGCCTCCATTACCATTCAGTGCCAAGTAACGATGCTGCTGGGAGGCCGTTGAAGACATCGAGATGGTGATGATGATGGAACCTGGCGGACGATAAAGTTTCCACTTTTACTCCGCTCACCCATTGCTACGAGCCGACATTTTGTGTGAGAGAGGGGAAGAGAAGGGAAAGAGGGGAGGCTAAAACGTGGGGAAAATGTAAATACATTTTAAGTGGGTGACTGGCGTTGCCGGCCGCCAGTGTTACAATGGAATGTTAATGAGAAACTTCAACGTTTTCTTGCTGCCCGGCGCAAATGCGCCCGACACGCGCATGGAGGACGGAATGGAGGACGTGTAGGTGGAGTGCCAATGGCCACCATCCAGTCAAAATTCGATGTCACACGACGTCAAAGGGGCCTTTTTTTGCTGGTGGGCACGAGTGCCGGCTTGCCGAGCGCTTCGAAATAATTGAATTGATCCGAAAAAGATGGGCATGACTCCCATGGTAGCACGAGTTTCGGAGAAAAACACATCGGGCAGTGGACCCCGATGGACTGGTTGCTGGTTTTCACTTTAAAATGCCTTTCTAGCAGGAGTTTTCTGCCCTCAGCTTTTGCTATGCCCCCTCGGGAGGCTGAAGGCGATTAGGGGATGCCCATTTAAACGCAGGGCCACGTGCCTAGGATAATGTGTTTGGCGAGGAAGGGACGAGAACGGAAACGGTCACGAGGGGGTGAAAAGTCGCTACACGGATGACAGTGGTATAAAAAATTGATGCACCATCAGGTTTACTTGGTTCTGTTCTTTTTTTTTCGTTTTGTTTCGCCCCACTGTGAGTTACCGTGTGGCGAGCGTAAGGCGATGTAGCGTGAAGAAAACAGAACACTCCACCGTGCCGAAAAGGGACCAGAAACACACTCATAAATGATGAATCAATATCCGTTTCGCGTAAAGTGGGCGAAGCTTTTAAGCAATGGTTTTGCCGTGGCACGACGATACGTTCTCACATGCTCCAGCTCAATGGAAAGCGTTCAGCTGATGTTCGTGTCAACCTGTACAAGAGCTAGTGGTGGAACGTTCGCTTTGTACTCTACAACACTAGAACGGTTAAAGTATGATTCGTGATTGACAGGGGCATTGTTCTGGAATGGTTATTATGTTACCATTTCTTCAATCTCTCTATTCCATTTTTCACCTAAGTTCCTGCATGTACTTTGAGAAAAAAAAATCATAATTTCACATGAAAACATTGATACATCCAGTACAATAGTTAAAAAATTGGTTAAAAATAAACAGAATAAATGTTAGCGATTGATTTGAACCAATAAAGAATTCTTCACTCTAACCATAAAAGGTTTACAGGACACAGTTATCCAATAAAGAATTGCTTGGTCAAGCATCTTAGAAAACAAGCACGATTAAACAGTTTAATATGGAGCTGCACAGGCAGACTCGCTCGAGCATTCAAATGTTAATCATACTTTTTGTTTCCCAGCAGATCATGAAACATTTTAAACATTTAATATTCACAAAAAAAATCTCATGTGAATACAAAAAATTGATGGTAAATAGAAAGTAATTTTGGCATAAAAATGAGGCAACAAATTATTCTTTTAAAAGCTGTTGTAAAATATGAACAAAACAAAAGTAATGTGAATTTTACTAAAAGTCACTTCCCTCTAAAGTGCAGGGCAAAGAAAAACAGTTCTAAAAATATTTATTTCAGCAAGTATAAAAGCTCTGCCTCATACACTCGTATAACACTCGTCGATAGTGTAATAGAGTAATAGTGTGATAATTATTTCATGAACACTTTTTTCAGTTCCTTAGAAGGCATAATCTGTTATTTTCACCTCATGCTCTTAACATCACATCTTTTTTTGTAACATTTTATTTATTTTCCTAAAGACGATATGTAATGTCTCTATCATTCCATCCTATTTCAGCAAGAAATAAGAAAATTGTTTTACAAAATTTTTGTTATTATACTTTTGCAAACAACAATTGAGCTCAAATGTGCCTGAAAAGCCGTTCTAGTGTTACAATCCACGCTACATAAAGGTAAAGATTATTCTCGCACTAACCCATAACAGTACTTTTATCTTCCCAAATTTAACTCCAATACTCGCTCCCAGCTTTTCAGTGTTATGATTTCCACCAAAAGCAAAGTTCCATCTCCAGAAAAGCGTAAAGGCGTTACTGTGAAATAATAATGTTTGATTGCTTTCCCCTTGCAACTGGGACGACGGGATTTTACTTCCCTCATGTGGAAGCGGTAAAGGTAATCGAAGACGCGTAATGGTACTATTTCAACCAGCTGAATGGAGAGTAAAGGATCGGATAAAGGAGTGTTTCTGGGGGAAAGGTAAGCAAAATAAACGATAACTTTTCGTTCGACTTGTTTTACAGTTTTTCTTCCCCAGATTGTGTCGCCTTCCGTTGGCGACCCGCACCCAGCCACATGAACAAACTTGTTTGTGAGTTTCTCGCTCACTGTACTTATATTCGTACGTCAGATCACATGCGGTGTAGAATTTTTCGATCAAAAGTTGTTTGAAAGAGTGATAAAAAGCGTCTGCCACTGCTGCTAGCAACCAGAGGGAGAAGCATCGCCTTAAGCGTATATAGCAAACTCAATCCAGTACCTAATGTTTCGGTTCACGGGTGTTATTGAAGCTGTGGATTTGAACCATTTAATCAATCCTTTCTTAAAGGAAGGAAAAGAGAAAGAGTCAGCTGAAGCAATATCTTCTATGGATTAGAACAGAAAATACTTGTTTGTGGACTTGAGAAGATGAAAAATAAGCTAGAACCTACGTATTTGTCAGTTTAAAAAAGTTTCTAAAATTTCCCCAAATATTTTTTTTTTACCGTAAGCTTCAGCATATCAAAGATTTATTTCTTAATTTTATCAAATAAACCAAAACCTTACATATTTGAAAAACAAGAAAATGAACTCCCTATGGTGCAGCATTATTATAAGACGAGAGAGAGCGAGAATGCGTGAGTAAATATTTTATTATCGTTTCCTGAAACATCTTTTTCGCATCCTCCTTTCCTTGAACTTGACTTTCACGCTGCGACACCGAACCCCAATTTGTGTCAATATTGAAGAAGTTTTACCCGTCGTAGCAACACCTAAGCCAAGGCACATTTAACCGCACGTTGCAGAGGCTCGTATTAAGCAGAGGGAGAGGGAAAAATTGATATTTACTCTCCACCAAAAGCGAGCGCACTCATCCGTACATCCAATGATACAAGCTACCGTTTGCCCGTGTCGGTAAGTGTACGGTGCAGTTTTCTGCCCTGCACCTTTTACCCCTGAATTGTCGCGTGTGATTTTATTAAAGTTAAACTTTTTATAAATCCTCCCCTTTTTATAGCACGAGGCAGAGCAGCTGGCTAGCGGCCCAGAGAGCTCACCATAAAATGCACGATGTACGACAATTTTCAATATCAGGTACTTATCTGTTTACGAAGATCTGGCAGTATTAGAATAGCTCGCTTTCTTTCTTTTTTTTTTCTGCTGCTCAGCTTTTTTCTGGATGCTCCTGTCGTTGTAGCATACTAGAGATAGGGCAAAGCGGGAGGATAACTTTTGGCCATTTTCAACACCGGCAGATTGTGGGAAGCAAGCTTACCCTAGCAAAGACCTCGCGTTCGAAATGCTTATCCGATTGGAAGGGAACGAAAAAGCGCAAGAAACATAAAAAGCGCCAGCAGCGGCAAGCAAATGAATGTCATAACAATATGTTTTAATACATCCATTTTTTACTCTGAAGAAGAGCGAAGGAAAGGGCAGTGATTTCTGCTACCGCGCGTACCCTCTCTCGCTCTGTTTTATTTTTTGATAAATTCATTCGCAACACACTTTACATGATGGTGCCGTTCGGTTGGCGGTGGTATTTGCAAGCATTCAGCCACTACGCACGTACGTGTGAGCCCACGGGCAGCATCTCATCACGCGTAACGCAATAAAATACATTGATTCGCTGAGGCGTATCTGGTTGTAAAAAGAACATCCTACACACCCAACCACATTCTGCAAACTAGGCAGCCCACGCACGGTGAATGGATGGTTTGTTTTGAGTGATTACCATTCACTCGAAGGATCAACGATAAGGACGAAACCTCTTCCTACTGCGCACGTCTTTCAACCGCCCCTTTCACCACGCTGAACAGTGTGCGGGAAAAGTGAACATTTTAAGGAATGGAAGGGAACGAAAACCGGCGCGTTGATAAGTGAGCCGTGCGAGCGCTTGGAAGCAGTGTCTGGGACGGAAATTGGAAAGGTGCAATCGCACAGCCGCGCACCGAAACACCCCAATAAATCAATCAAACGTACTAAATTTGGTATAATTTGAATAAGCCTTCACAATCACGGCCCGCCAAAAGCCTTCGCGCACCGGCCAGACAGAAGCAGGCTGTCCTGGCTTAGGGGGAAATTGGGATGGATTTGCGAAACCGTCTCGAAACTCCTGCCCTAGCGAGGTGGATTTTAATTTCATTTTACAAACCTATTCCCTGTGCAATGCACACACACACACACACACTCTCTCTCTGTCTCTTTCGCTTCATGCACAAATGTACAGGATAATTGACAATGTAAATCAAATTTTATCGTAACCAATCAACCCGGGCGCAGCACCGTGCGCGCTGGGAAAAAGGCTTTCCCCGTAACAGTTAATTAAAATACTGATAAATCTTTCACACGCGAATGATTGATGTGCCGAACGGGGCCGGGCCGGGGAAAATGGTTTAATTTCATTGTGCTTCTGCTACGCCTTTGCCACAAATCGCTCCAGCTGCCGGCCGTGTCAATCTTTATCAAGTAATTGTTTAAGCAATACACTTTCAATACCTCCACATACACACACACACACACGCATACTGCCAGTCACCGAGAGGGTGGAATTGAGCCGTGGCTGAAGTTTAAATTCGATAATCGATACGGTGCATTGGCGCATACGCTTGCCGGTGGGAAGTTATTTCCTTTATTTGCTCCTGCAAAAACAGGGGGGGGGTAGATGGGGTCTGTTTGGAACCAATTCATATCATCTCTCGCTGTCGAATGCAGCACAGAGGAAAACCTTTTTTGCCCTTTCTTTCCGTTTCCTCCTCTCGTCTCGGTCACTTGCAGCCCTTCCTCACACTGTATAATTGTTCATCGATCGAACCAAACTCGGGAAAACGCCCACTCGCCCGATATGCTTGCTGGCCTAAATCCAGCAGGCCGTGATTCTCAAAAGCGAGTGCTTGGTACGGATTGAATGCCTGGAGGATATTTTTCGACACTAGCAGGGAAAAAGGGGTGCAACTCTTCCGAATCAAAATGTCCACGCTCGGTAACTTACTGGGAAACGGGAGGGTTTCGATCACGACGCAAGCGGAAGGATTGAAAATGTCGTCAATGCATCGATTCATCGCAACAGGATTAAGCGGGGTTCGGGTTTCGGATTGGGCAGAAAGGCAGAGTAACAAAAAAAAAACACAAACTCACCCCAACACAACCACTGTTCCCTGTTTTCCCATCTCTTTTTTTCACACTCCACACCTGAAATGGAAAAGAAGTGGATCCGGATTCTTTTTTTCCTTGCCCTCGCTTGTTGACGTTGCTGTTAGTTCACCCGTCAGCTCGCTCGGAACGTAATCGAAGGCCGAAACTTTTCCCCGTTCTCCCTCAAAGAAAATCAGAGAAAACATGTCGCTGAGCCCGCTAGCGATGCGTGACGGAACGGTAGCCAGTGAGGTGGAGGGGGAGGAGGGGGAGGGGACTGAATCGAACGTGGACATCTACGTGCAATCGATCAATTTGACAGAGTGTTGATTGTGTATTCATACGTATCTGCATGTCGAGAGCCCGGGAGCAGCTGAAGGCAAACGATCTGTAGTTCCGCTTGCAGCAATGCGGGTGGAACTTTTCATCGATGCGTGGAACATCGATACTGATCGTTTCTTAAAGGGTGCCGAGGCTCGGTTTGAGAGGGTCCTTCGCGTGAAAGTCCTCAGACGCGGTTCGTTTGGCATCCCGAAACTCGGCGAGCTTGTTCCCGCGCGGTGCAAAGCAGATCAACCGTGGCTGGTTCTATTCGGCACCGAATCGTGTGACGGCTGTGAATGGGCGAATCTGGATACTTGAGTTGTTGCCGAGGGAAGAAAGCTCAAAGGTTGCCCTTCCTTTCTCAGCGATGGATGTTTATAGCTGTTGTACGCTAGGCATTTCGTTTTATTGCCACTGGAGCGTTTAAATAATGTGAACAAATAATTTGACGTCCTTTAAAACGTTAATTGATCATCGTAAAAGGGAAAATGTGGCGTTCAAAAGACATGAGTGTTATTTTACTGCTACATTCATACAGTGCGTAACGGAATGAGACAAATTGATTTTATTTCAACGGTACTTAGTTCATATGGAATGTTTAAAATCAATTGTTAATTTTTATTGATTTGTTTTTATGCTCATTAATTGAGATTGCTTCCCCTGATTGATGGTATCTTTACTGATGACACGTCCATTTTCAAATAACATAAAATTTTTCAAAAATTTCATGATATACAATTATGAATGAATATTTTACTCGATTGATAGCTATAGTATTTTCGATGATTGAAAAAAGAATTTTTTTATCACGCATTGGACCAATTGTTACACTAGACTGATGGGTTTTTTTGCAAGTTACAAATGTAAATAAATATTGTTGCAAAGAAAATATCATTAAAAATAGTCCAGCTGTTTTGAATAAAGATTTTGCGCTCTTTCAACGTACTATGATTAGTTTTTACTTTACGTTAGGGTACTTACAGTACCAGGCCTTTGTGCTTGTAAACGTTTGGAGTATATCTATCTTTTGCATGTATATTAAACCCTCTACTTAAAATATTATTTAAAATAGGACCATGCCTAGATGATTCAATTGTAAGTTAATATTATCGTCAGGTATTTGCAGCACACATTTTAAGTTGATATTACTTTACTTTACTTGAGGGAAAGTAACACGTTTCAAAGAAGTCAAATAATCGTCTCTTTTTACTGTGGGACACTTGCCGTTTCGATTTAAATCTTAAAAATGGCGCTTCTGTTACTTGGGGTACCCAAAACATCAGGCTAGTGTTTTATCCTACGTAGACAAAGACCGGCATGAGATTCGAAAAAACATCGGCATTTGCCTTGTCGTTGGGTGAATTAAACTCGTTTTAGGACAAGGTTGCCAAAAATCCTTTTAACTTCGTTAACTCACTAAACGAAAAAATAGACTATATTCGAAAGTTATGAGATATAGAATCAATTCTATCCCTCACTGTAAAGCAACACCTAGAATGGCAACGAATGATTTAATAATGCTTCGAAACGTCAAGAAATTTTCCTCATAAAACAACCGAATGCACGCATTCCTTCTTTCTTACCGGGGAAGATTGTAACGTATTAAATCTAAAAGCCACACAAACGACGTACGCAACTCCAATAATCCAATACGAGGGTTGGCATATTGTGATAAATAAATTTTATCATCCTTTCATTGGCACTCAAGCACGCTCCCGGTGAAGACGCTCCAGTCTACTTCCGCAGCTTACCTTTACCCACTTCACACATAAGAGAGTGAGAGTACACAGCTTGAGTGGGATAAAAAAGTGTCAATGGGAAGATTTTGTTGAGTTAAAAATTGTGCACCCCACCAAGCAGACGGGCGGTGATGGATAAGGGCATAGATGATGGAGACATACCCTCGACAGCGAAATAAAGATATTCAATTTTCGGGAGCCATAACCGTCTCATCAGCAGCCCGTGCGGGAATGGAGGGAAACACAATTTTGGCTCGCTCTCAAGCCGGAATAAAACATTTCCCTTGCTGTTTCGTGCTGCGATGGGATGGTGTGGGGCGAGCATGCTGGCAAGCGCCAACAGATGGTTTTAAGCGCGCGTGTGTTAAGGCAAAAGTCAAGAATTTTCCGTCCTCAAAATCGTGAGCCCGTGAAAAATGTCTGGTGAAAGTCGTACATGCCAAATAGCTTGGCCGTGTGTACCGGCGGTGGTAGGAATGCTCTCAACCACAGCAACGACAGAATGCCTACGGTGAAAGCTCACCATTTTCATGCACTAACACGCAACATGGGCACTGGTTTAGGGGTGGGAAAGGGTGAGTTTGGGGTGAGAAAAAAATAGAAAAAT
The DNA here is from genome assembly GCA_000349105.1 of Anopheles epiroticus. Taxonomy (NCBI): domain Eukaryota; kingdom Metazoa; phylum Arthropoda; class Insecta; order Diptera; family Culicidae; genus Anopheles; species Anopheles epiroticus. The sequence goes on along the minus strand of KB670269.1, from coordinate 137,743 downwards.
CGGTACGACACGTACATGCGTACTCAGGCCGCCCCGAAAATGGTTGAGGCCTTCGAGCAATCGATCATTTCAATAAATCAGAAGTGACAAAATTATTCGTTTTGCCCCTTTTGCCTCGTAACCGGAGGGGCAGAAACGAACCAGCCTGGTGACGGGGGTTTTGGTTTTGTGGGATTTTGTCCCCTCGATGAGCGATGCGATGCTCTGGTCTGAGCTGGGGAGGAAAAAACGAGCCGGAAAAGCTCATCAATACTAATGCCGCTGGCGGTACAGCATGTGCAAATGGAACCGCCGCCAAGTGCTTCCCCGAATGTATGGCGAAACATTCTTAGAATTCCATCCTTTCCAACTCCATTCCAAACGCGCACGGTCCAGACAGCCTGAACCGACCTGATCCAGCGCTCCTACATGTGGTAGGTGGAAAAATCAGGCAAAAGTCGCCGGAAAAATGCTTTCCCATTTTGCTCGCTTTGATTGATTAATAGGGGGCCAAAGTGATTCTTGAATACAATAACGCGAGGCAAGGGTTTGGGGGCAGCGAATTTGTCCCTTTTTTCTGCCCCTCATACCGATATCCTGTCATGAAGGGTATAGTTAAGAATAGAAATCATGTGGGCAGGACATTTTGAGAGCTTGCATTTTGTTTTTTTGGTTGAGGAAATTTTCATTTAATTTCTGTCAAATGAGGGATAACAGGATGGCAGACTCTAGGAGCACCCTATGTCATACCCATTTTCCCAGTATGGAGGGGCACACACACACACACGCGCGCGCTGTTATTGGGACACGGGTTAGCGAACGTAATGCTCTGGATCATTTGTAATCGCTCCGGCAGTCGGAATAGATGAGGAATTTAGTGCCCTTCCGGCACCTGACCTGGCTTTAAAAAAGCTAACAAGGCGCAAAATGCGCTCCCCGGGCCCACCGGGAGACGGATGGGGCAGCGGTGCCAACGCACAAGGCAGCAAAAGTCAATCCATCATTCCAGCGAAATCCAATATGTGTAAGCGGGCTTGCGCCCGGCACAAGATGGAAAGGTTTCTCATTCTTCATAAAAAGCGAACCACTTCGCCGTCGACTTACTTGGCATTTGCAAAAATCTCGCTGCCCTGCTCGGCTCGTTCCTCCACCCCGTCCCAACGCATCCCACCGAGAGGGCAGCAATTTATCAACGCATATTTCATTCTCACATCCGCACCCGCGTGTGCTTTGCTTTCTTGGCAAGAATTTCCATTTTTCCCTGCCTGTCGAGATTATTGCGCCGTGCGCATCTCTCGCTTGTCGATCCCTTAAGCAGAACGCACTTTGGCTGTGCCACACATTCCGGAAGCAACAAGCAAAACCGGATCCCACTGCTTCGGAATGGTGTAGGCAATATTACTATTATTATTACTATAGCATTCGCTCGCTCCCTCACCGCCCCCCCCCCCCCCCCCCCCCCCCCCCCTCACAACCAAACTGCTCACCAGGGCACGCTTTCTTTTGCATGTTTCGACGTGCCATCCTTCAGGTTTCTCTTCCGCACCGGAGGGAGCTGCCAGTTTCTGCGCTGTTTCGCATTTTTGCAGCAAAATTTTCATCCATCCATTTTCCGCCGTTTGATTGGAGCTGCTCCTTAAGCACGGTACCCAACATTCCAACATCTTTCCAGGCCGAGATGGGACAGACGGATTGGGGTGTGGGTGCCGGAATGGGCTTTACTCTACACTGACCACTGTAGGGTCAGCTTTTGGGTGAGGCGTACGGGCAGCTCCTACAGTAACAAATGGCTTCGGGGTCTGTCCAATTTCTCAATCCTCAATTTGTTATCGATGTACTGACTCGTACGGAATTTTTCGACCAAACCCTTAAGGCCGGAGCGGCTCCGGGGGTAGAATTGAGCGAATGAAAAATTAATGGACTTTCTAATGATGGGAGTGAAAGTTACAGCTTCCGTTATGCGTTTTTTCGTACTTTGCTTTCCGATGGCAAGGGAACAGAAGGGTAGCTTGAACCCTTTCATTCATCCTGAAAGTGTGGGCCAGTTGTCGAATGTAGGCTTTCGATTTTGACGGATGAATGCACTTAGTTCGTTTCGGTTGATTGGTGATAGGCGTTTTTACGCCCATTTTGACACCTTTTTGTGCGCCGTTCTATTAGTTTCATGGAAAAATATGTCTTAAAATGCCGAATTTCTAAGCTTACTTAACAAGTTTGTTGCAAATGCAATAGCACTGCAACCAGTGAGAAAATAAGTTCGGTTAAAAAGAAAACTAGATTAATTTTAAAATATATATTTCACGTTATTTGATAAATTCATATTGAAATAGAAATGAACCTCATTCTTTCCAGACATAATTATTATTTATGTTTTTCAAAAAAAAAAACTGTTTTGGTAAAGTAAAACTCACAAAGTTTCCTCAAATAATATACACAAAGTGTCTTTGGTGTTTGACCGTCTTGCTTCAAATGACAACCATTTATCAAAATTCTTTTATTACCAAGGTATGTACAGTTCGAAAATACTGGAGTAATTTGTTTTATTTACCTTTTAGAAATGACATGTTTATGATATTCGAATTATTTTTTTACTTTATCGTTTATATACATGGTTTGTGATAACATTGAATTTTGAAAATAATAAGTAAGTTCAAAAGTTTATTTCCTTAAAATTGCTTCACTACAAGTTTCTTTTAATTTTTGTGATTCAATCCTTAAATCTATTGTTTCTTAAAGATGACAAAATGTTGTGAAACGCAGTGATTTCTTGTGTAGTAGCCAAAATCACTGCTACAGGAATAGTTCAAGTTACAAACAAGCGCCATAATTTGAACTTTATTGAAGCAATATGCTGATATGACAACAGAAAGGGCATATTTTCAATTGATGCAAATAAATTCCTTGAGCTTTACTGATTGCTTATTCCTACAATAATAATGAACATACAGTTTGATTCATTTAAGGTTTGAAAATACTGCTAGAAGGATCAAAAGTAAGACAAAATTGCAGGTAGATCATAAAATAGCTGTGGTCGTTCCATAAAACAGAGCGCCTCAACTGTCATTTCATTATGCTTGTTTGATTCTTCGCAAGCGGCTTTGCTGAGATATCCCTCCACAAATAGCTCTATAAAACACCACCCCAAAAAGGTACTATTTTTCACCACACAAAGCACATCTTTTATTCCAATGGACAGTTTGTGGACACTATTGCCACCCGATTGCATCCATTCTCATGCATTCTACCAAAACAGAAATCTAACAAAACCATAGCAACAAATCTTTCCCACAAAACGAATGCACTTGGGACAGGGGCTCGCTCCTTTAAATGAGGATTTATGGAACACTTTATATCCGATCGATAAATTACTAGCCTTTCAACCAGTGCTTCCACTTTACGAACGTACGACAATCGAGCGTACCGATCCGTATGTCTTTCGGAATAGCTGTTGCGGTACCATTGATACTGAGATTTGAGCAGGAATGCGTCTGATTACTGCACTGGGGGCAGGTTCGCTTGCTAGTCTCCCTCGTACGAATGCTAATCTTTGAAGCTTGGTGTGCTTGAGAAAAGCATAAAAATTCACCTTACGGTACCGTGTGGTTAAACAAAGCTCCGGTTCGGAGATTTTCGCACAGGTAAAGTGAATAGTATCACTCGATACCGGTTTTGGCATTTGTACAACGAAAAAATTCAATCCGATTCGGCAGCACTCCGCAAATCCATTTAGACGCTCGGAAAAACATCGGCATGTTTGTGCCGCAAATATCGCTCACTTAAGCATAAAATCGGCCCTCAGCCAGTACAGCTTGACAAGCAGGCGGTCTTGGTCGCCCTCCATGCCAACCGTTGCTTTCCACCATTTTTTTCAGAATGCCTTCACTTCTTTGCCTCTGCTCAGTTGGGTGCAAATGTGTATTTGCTTCGGCCGTAGATCGTGGCGACTCATCTGCAAAACGACTCACCGACTACGTGATCAGTACGTCGTGGCTTTAGCGGGGGATGAGCGTATCCGCACCATGTTTGCCACACTTCGGCACCGCTACTTCCTCTCTCGAAGGAACGCACCCGTCTTTCAGAAAGAATGTGTTATTTGAAGATAAAATAATGTCGAAAATCGATTGATTTTATTTTACCCGCCCGCTTTGGCTCGTGCGGAAACGCCCCCCCCCCCCCCCAAAAGCGGGAACGGATTTCCCGGAGTGTTTCTCCCGAGACGTATCGACCACAGCCCCGCAGCGGAGGGTGGGATGAAATAAGCCCACTCGAACGTCGAAGCGCCTCGGAGCGAAATCGCAGCTAACAGCATTTCTGGCTGCCGCAAGCAAATCCCTCGCCTTTCGCGTGACGTGCGCTGTGAGACGGATCGGAAAATCGCGCACTTCGCTATGTCGCCGTGCCGATGTGTGCTGTTTCTTTTTTGTCCTCAGCCCCTCCACCCCATCCCACCGCTGGCCAGCTGTCACACGCGTGTGGCCTCCGGCGGGAGTGCAAATCCGGAGGGGCCGGAACGATCTCGGCTCGGTGTTCGATCAGATTTGCCGAGCACCCGACATACATACATATTTGCCACGGCAGCATAAATTCCTTCGGCTTATCTCGTTAGAGTGACGAGTGTGCCGATGTGCCGGCGAGCGCGGGGCAGCTTTGAATTCCAGCCGGATTGCCGGTGGAATGTTTGCTCCAATTTTCGAGGAAATCGCCAACTGTCGCTTACCAACCTCCCCCCCCCCCCCGGAGCCAGGGACGTGGAAAGCGTCATCGGGAAAAGTGATGGCAGAACAAAAAAACCGAACATTACGTGACCTTCTTGCGTATGTGGGGCGCAGCATGTGGTCGCTGTGCGCTTCAAGAGTTGCGTGACAATTTGCACAATCGAGCACAAAACGGGCTGCCAACTGCATAACCAAATCCCGGGCAGCACTGCAGCCCGCTTTTCACTGTGCCGGGGGAGTACCTTTCTTAGGCAAATGAAAACATTATAATTCCCCCATCGGTAGCGAACCGAAACGATGCGTCCAGAAACCTGCTCGTGTCGTGGGAACAATTCAATAAAGGAATTGGCAATCGGACGGGACGGTGTACATGCGTGCCGGAACGATCAATAAATCTATACAGCGAAACGCAGGGCGGATGGAGCGTCAGTTTTCCCCACAGGGGCTTTTGAGCTTGTCAGAACAAAAAAGTACAGAGAAACAAACCGTAATTAACTATCACTCTCTGGATGAACTCCGGACGGGTGTATCGTCACATTCATTGTACTCATGAACCGCTTCGGCAAAGCCTTACGTGATCGTTGTGACACGACAGCGCATGTAGTGTGCACCGGGCTAATGATAGACTGCTGGCCTGGCCGGTGCGCGTTCTGTTTACAAGTAAATTAATTTGAAATCATTTGGGAATGCAGCACCGAATGGACGAGCCACTCGTGGATGGTGGTGTATTTAGCCGCCGTTTAACTTTTTACCCTAACCAGCCAAACGATGTCGATCGGTAAGATAAGACCGGGGGAGGTTCAATATTTAATTGCGTGATAAATGGAGGCGAGGCTGCCGCGGGGTTGCACATCACGAACTGTTAATCGTGTGTCCTTTTCAGCCGGGGCAGGTGAAATGGAAAGCTCGTTGAAGTTGGTTTAATGAATGCTGTTGAACGCGGTAATTAACTATGATTCAGTTTGAAGGTGTACATGCTTCAACCGTAATGAAATCGATAGACTACTGGGATGTACGATAGACTGCTTGCATGGGAAAGCAAGATGTTTTTAGTACCGTACGTACAAAAGAATCAAAGTGAATTTTTGGTTACATCTTGGTTTTACTTTTATCACAAAAATTGAATAAGTGTACAACAGTAAAATATGAAAATGAAGGCCTTAATGTGTCGGTTTTTTAGGATAAGTAGACATTTTGCTAGCAAAGAAACCGTAAATTTGTTTTCGAAAAAGCATACATTAAGTATGGTTAGTGATTGAACGGTCTATTTGTGCAAGGAAAATATTTTTTGTTGTTCTAATGTATACCAGAAAGAGTACTTAAGGACTTCACCAATATACATATATACCATATTGTTTATTTTTATATTACTTTTTTCAATACTTTATTTTTTATTGTTACCTCACGGGTTCTCTATTGAAACTTTTTCTAATATAAAATTAAAAAAAAATATTATCTCTGCAAAACAAAAATATTGGTCGACGAATATTCACATAAATTTATACCCAATTTGTAAAATATTAATGTAAATTGTAAAATATTACTCTAGACATTTTGCTATGATTTTTAATTCAAAGTAATTTGCTTCTTCCTTTTATAGTATTATTTTTAATATGTAATTATCATTATTATTATTCTTTTTTATTTTTAAATTTTTTAAAAATTTTATTACTTTTGTTATTTTTTTCTATTTTAAAACAAAATAAAACCATCAATTACATGAAAAACGTGTGTAATGAAACGATTATATCACTGCATGCCAATCTTCATAGCTTTGTTTACTGTAAATATTTTTATTTTAATTGATATGATTTATTGTAAAGACACCAACAATTTTGCAGTTGATTATTAAAATGATTGGCATGAGAAAATTTTTTTTTTGATATTTGCGAGCATTAAAATAAAATGTTTTAGTGCCAACTCTAGTCTTTACTGATCATACCGTAAAGCATGCCGCTCTGTAAGAGATAAAATAAAGGTCTCACAACAAAAAAACTTCCTTACTGAGCTCGCTTCATCCGAACCCAATTCTAGCACACAACGAAAGGAAGGTAACAAAAACCGTTTCCTTGATCCCTTTCAACGCTCTCGTATTTTTTTTCTTTTTTTGTGAACTCCACCGGTGTCACCTTACTACAATCATCCACCAGAGACCGGTTCTTTCGTCTTCCAATTTCTTCATATTGCCTATTCCACGCTCCGATCCCGCAGTTAATTTCTTCCCCCCCAAAACGGTCGAACTGCCCCACCGGCTACGAGGCAACGCACGGCTGCCTTTCCTTCACGGTTTTCGGCAATCGGATCGGAAAGACACACGCGCAAGAATGCTAACCGACGTCTGGTCGCCCTACCCGGAACTCGGCCCCGGCAAGGTGCGGCGGGTATCGGTGTCTTCCCGAAGATCCGAATCCTTGCGGATAAAGTAAATCAACAACAAACCCAAGAGTCATATATCAATCATGTTGTCGCACGGTTGCTTCTTTGCTGGCCACCGCTCCCCTTCCCACCCGCCCGTCGGGCCCGTTGCCCTTTTCCGTCTCCCTTTTGTCTTCGCTCAAACTAATACTAACCGAAGCAAATCAGGAAATCCGAGCACCGGCCGGAGCCGCACAACCGGCACGGAAAAAGCAAAATCGACCAACGTAATTTTATTTGCGAAATGAGTCGACCAGGATCGCCACGCCGACCGGGCGCTGTACGGTGTGCTAACTGGGACGGGGTTAAAAAGGCAATCCATCGAAGCGGGGAAAGAATGGGTAAAAAGAAAATATAATCAACTGGCTCCACTAGATAAGGGATGGCGTCCTTTTCAGCAAGTCGGACTAAAAAGGGGGACGCGCGCGCACACACACACATACAGGCAAGCAAACCGGCGTACTGGCGGATGTACGCACACGGGCCTCGATTCGAAGAATTCGAAGGGCATCGAAGGCAAAACCCCAAATAAAACCACCCCGGAAAAGGTTAACGAAAACAAAATCCCAGTCCCAGAGCCAGGCATAAGTGATTTTATGCTATGCAAATTAAAAACAAACACACAAAACCACTCCCGGTGAAGTGTGCCGGACATGCAAGGAAGTGCAGGAAGAAGGAAAAAAAAACGAAAGAGCCAAAGCTGTCCTTCCCGAAAGACTTTTTGACAAAACAAAAGAGGGGACAAACCCGTAGATGGGAAGTGATTCTCATCCAATTGCATTTCTTCCAAATGCGGGGTTCAGTTGAATTGTGGTCGCTTGCAATTGATTTGATATTTTCTGCCCTCCTGCCCCCCCCCCCATCTCGTGCCCCGTCATTTCGGTCACGCGTGGTCGGGAGCCGTCTTTGAATATTTTGATTTTCTAAAGCATCAAGTCAGTTTGCACTGATTTTCCGATCCACCCCCCCCCCCCCACGCCCTTCTAAGAGATGCTGGCTACGCCACACAGTGCTTCTCGATTATGCTCGATTGCAGAAAAGGCTTTGCTTCTTTGAGGATGCTTTTTTTTTCTTCCATCACTTTTGGGTGATATTTTCGGCCGGCAGAAACGCTCCCGGGACAGCATCAGCGGCATATGCAGGCAGCACCGGTCGGCGTTTGGGCGAAAACGCGATTGATTGCTGATTTGGAATTCAATCGCATAGCAGCGTGATCGTGACAAATGCAGCATAACGAGCTTGCACTGTGTGTGACAGACGAAGCAGCTCAGCAGAGGGCAGGGAAAGGGACCAAGAACAAAAGGGATTTAAGACTGTCGGACGGCGGTGGCACCGGCAAAGAATGCTCTCGTTGCTGACCAAAACTCATCACGGAACGCCAAAGAAAGAAAAAAAGCAACCCAGAACGGAACGGACGTGGCAGCGTTGGCAAAAGGAAACGATAAAGTTAAACCTTTTCTCAGTCAAACCTTTTTTTTTTGCGTCGATCAAGTTTTGCCCTTTGTTTTCAAATTAGTTTACGGCTTTGTTTGCAAAGTGCATACGGTGTTTTTTTTTCTTGCTGTGTGTTGATTTGTTTCCGTTGCGTTTCTCTCCCACTGCTGCAGTTTCTGGCCGGTGTTTTGGGCAGTGGATCGAACACGCTTGGCTGCAATCTTGAGGCCGAGGTTTGAAGTTGCTTGTAATTGAATTCGCTGAATTAACTCAACCGAAAGGCTGGAGCGATTGTTTGCTGTGGTTTGGGAAGCCAGTGCAGCGGCATAGACGCTTTTGCTTATATTTTTTGTACAAAAATAGTTATTTGTATCTCTACAAGAGAAAGACATGGTATATTGATTTAAAAAATGATTAAAAATAACACTAATAAAAAGCCTCAAAACTATGATAATTCTAATTCAATCTAAATAGAAATACAAAGAACTAAAGCTTGAGGTAAGTAGCGTTTTACTGAACTTTTTCAACTATTCTGTTGTATTGCAAGTATTAGTTCAGTATTTTGATTGGATAAAATGATACCAAAAATTCCTCGAAAATAAAACAGTAATATATTGTTAAAGAAACATATCCTACTCAAATTCATTTTTCATAAACTGAGCATCAGCAATAACTAATTTGTATATTTTGAAAACTATGATATTCAAGCCATAAAAAATGAAAAAAATAGAAACGTATCATTTAAAATTTTTCTTTGAATAATTCAATTACTATGTTTGTTTTGAATCAACAAACTTTGTTTGTTTTAAATTTAAAAAATAATTGATTGACAAAATAAAGGGATAAAGATATCAATGATGTTTAAGTATTAAGGAAGCTCAAACTCACCTAAAATTACCATTCACAATTAATTTCAATAAAGAACATCTTAGGCAATCGAACACGTCTTAAAGATTATACTTTAAAATGCCTATAATCTGAATGATAAGCGGAGAACATAATTTAAATCATCAGTTTGTATTGAAGCAATTGCAGCGCCAACTGTGGTTTTATTGAATATTTTATGTCAATCGCTTTGAATATAATAAGCTTATAAAAATAATTAATTTTTATTGCTATCCCCAACGCAGTCCGTTCAATATAAAACTTATTAATCCGTATATCTGTGGCAAATACTTTAACCGCACTGCTCGAACTACATTCCAGCAGAACAAAAGAAATAAAGCTTCCTTTCCAACTATGCTAAAATTACCGTTCAAATTACGTCTTTTCTCAGGTAAGCGGTATGCTTCTCCATTTGTGTTGCTTTCCATCAGCCGACGGCACTACCCCCGAAACGCCCCACCGACCAAGCGGGATAATTTGCTGGGACGGTACCGACCGCAACACAAGCAGCGGCGTGATGGCCACCATTGAGGTTAGCATTTGCTTAGCCGATGTCGTACTGTCACTTGTGCGAAAGTGATTGGTTTTCCTTTGCCACGGAAGGGAAAATCGATTGTGTACTAAAATAAAACGACGACCCTCGACTTGCGATGCGGTGTGTTGGGTTCGTAGGAATGAGGGTGAGCAGATAAAGTGAGTTTCTTCGCACACCTTGCGCCGTCTAGAGTGGTTTCGATAAGAAGGTGTGCTGGAAATTCCTGCAAGCTTTCATTGCGTCATTCTTATTCGTTGGTTCCATTGCGAGGAGGGCAGATCGAAGAAGGGAGTAAAAGGTTCGTTCGGTATAGTGAAGGCTCGAGCTGGATAATGTCCATTGGGAGTACGGTTACACAAATATCGCCAATACGAGCGTGAGCGACACGTTACTAGATGGCTATAAATAGGTGTTTTGTTGTTTTTAGCATACAGGAAAATAACATACTCATCTGTCCCCATTTTCAGCCATCTCCAAGGAATAAAGCATAGATGGTTAAAAATGGGAAATGAAATGTTTTTGCCAGAAATAACATCTTTGACGCTGACTGTAACATTCAGAAGAGGGAATTAGCTGTGAGAAAGCAGTTGAAAATTTTTTATACAGTTTTCCATACAATGCAAATTGGGGTTTTCTACAGTAGAGCTGCCATGCTTAACAGAAAGCTTCACCGCTAATAAGGAGCTGCTACAATGAAGCTCAAAAAATTATTGTTGCACGATAAAACTCATCCACCATGCACGATAACCCCCGGAGCACTTTGAAGGGCTCATTCGTACAATGGGCGGTAGATTAACACAGAAACATCGCCACACACAACACACACAAGCTCTCATACCAGCTGCACGACGGAAGCGAAAGTTTGCATAAAAGCTAACCCCCTACATTGTCGTGACCCTTCAGCAATCGGAAGCACCAACGGGTAGGAAACGGCGTGTGTGTGTGTTTGCCGGTCAGCTAACGAAGCGTTTCTAATCTACCCTTAGCCAGCATATAAAGTGAACCAATTTATGACAAAGTTTTATTTTATCAGCACATTCAAATGGTTCCTCCGGGCGGGTGAGAGATCGTCAGTGTGGTTGAGAATGGGGGGGGGGGGGGGGTGCACGCAGTCGCTTCGCCGAACGTCCCATAATGAATGCCCCCGCAGGCTGGACTTTGCCACCTCTCTGCTGTGCTTCGTACATAACGTGAGACACATATATATATATATATATAGAAAGACAAACACAAACACAAACTCACACACACACACACACAAACACATACACACACTAGGAAGCCGGAAAAGCTATTGCGGAAAAAGGGCCACAATTTGCCTTCCACCGTTCGATGGGACCGTTTCCGGGAGTCAATCAAAATTTTACTTCTTCTGGTTAACTGGGGGGAACTTCCCTTTTCATCCATTTTCTCTTGCTCTTTGCTTGTGTTTACATCGTTTCCCTTCGAGCAGTGCATGAATTGACCACAATTCTATGGTTTGGTGGGGTTGAAGATTGAAAATGTATTGCTGGCTTTTTTATCCGTACACAAAGTTTCACTATCTCTTTCTTCTGTGGTTTAGCGTTGGCTAATTGATGACAGCATTCATACAATTGAAATTGCGCCATACTTTAATGAAAGTAGCGCGCGAGAAGATTCAGTTTACTTGCAATGTGGGTTTTGTTTGGTAAGTTGGTTTGACAATTACTTTATGAAGTAATAAATTACGACCGATACTATATACTAAATAATTAATTTCCAAAGTTTTTCCCTCACGCAAAAATGCAAGCCTAATGCAAATGCAGTTGAACAAATGCACCAAAAGGAACAATAGAAACAACACTATGGTTTTAAATGAACTAAACACACAACAAAAGTGGGGTAGTTTTTTATGCGTGAAAGAGTGTACAAAATAGACAAACTAAAATATGAGCTCAATTTAAACAAAGAATAAAAATCAAATTACAGCAAGCTTAACAACTTTGTAATACATCAAAATCAAACTACATCAAATAAGGTTTTTGTTAAAAGTCACAACATTTTTCGGTACTTTTAACAGTAACTTTAAAGAAATGAAAACGCATCCATTTTTGGGGAAAGATTTTCTCGCTTAGCATTACTGTTTTTTTAGCAGGAAATAAATAGTCGTTGACTGAACAAAGTTACTAAAATTTCACAAACAAGATCCGTGGAAGTATTTTACGATTAAACTGAAAATACTGCAGTTCAAAGGTGTAAAGTCTATTTTAGGCTAGACTAAAAATAGATCCAACTGACCGCCACAAACACACACTTCGCTTCCCATTTGTACACCATTACTGTTGCAAATACAAGCACACATGATTATTGCCAAAACAGCACACCGAACGCTTGGGCTAGCTCGAAAGGAAACGCGTACGCATTTCCGCTTTTCAGTTCAGTAGTTTGGTTCTTCTCTCCCTCTCTCTCTCTCTTTCTCTATCCCCCAGAAGCCAAAGCCACTGGCAACGCTTGCAAACGATGTTTCGCATCCGGCGCTGGTTTCGCTTTTATGACCACACCTTTTTCACGACCCTCACCGCCCTGCAGCAAAACTCGCAACAGCAATTTCAATTGTTTAGAGAAAAAGTTAATCAGTGCTCGTGCGGGGGGAGGGGGGGGGGTAGTGAGTGTGCTGCACGGCATTAAATGAAAGCTCATTCGCGTGGCTTTGGCTCACTCAAAAACCCATTTTCCGCTCTCGCTTCAAGCCTGCTGTCCGTTCCCTGTCTGGTTAGTATGGTTTGTACCGAATTGGAAAGTAACGATACAGGAGCACCTTGCCCCGGCCCGGAGGGGTGGTGTGAGCATCCTCTGTGGGAGATAATCGCACTTAAAGCTGCGTGTGCCGAAGAGCCGAACAGCCGTTTGACCGATATCGTGCGGAGTGTGAAGGCGTGTGCGCGCTTCACGAAAGTACCGCAAAAGGTGTGTACGCGTGAAGGTGAGGCAGTCGAAAAATGAAGAAATCTCTTCGCTCTCTCTCTCTCGCTCGAGAACGACCGGAAAAACGAGGTGTACGAGGGCGTTGAGCATACGAAAGACAACGAGGAAAAACGCGTATTCCCCACATCCTTCGGGCCGGTTGGTTCGGAAAGCAAGTTGTGGCGTTCTTATCAGAGGCACATAAAATAAAGGGTTACCATGAGATGGGAAGTAAAATTTTATGTGCACTTGTGCGCTTCTCACCCCGTGTTTGTTTGTGTTCGCTTTCTCCGCCACCATTTCCCCTACACGCCACCAGCCACAGCCCAAAGGATCTACGGTTGTATATTGTTATCTGCCCGACAGGATCTGGGAGCATTCGCTCATCATCGCTTCGGTTGCGGTGTGTTGTTTTGTGTGTATCTCCACCACCCTCTTCCCGCCCCACAAACACCCCATCGGCAGGTTAGCCTATTTTATGTTGCCTCTCACTTTTTTGCACCGTGCGAAGCTGGATGCGAGTTTAGCCAAAGCTCTCATAAAACTCACCCACAAACGATGGTTTTTCGGTAAGGATGAGCGGCTCACTTTTTATTCACCGACACCTCGGTAAACGAAACCCGGTTGCGATAAGTGTGTCTGTGTGTGTGCTGTGGTTGTTGAAGCGATTCAAAGCAGGGGGCAGAAAGATGGTTGAGAGTGGGTGAAGTATCGCCCACTTCTTGTGCATACCAAGGATACTGCCGCAAAGGGGTTGCAACTGTACCGCACCCGAAGATGATATCGATTGACATTACCCGTTTGGCAATGCGCAGTAATCATTCGAAACAAAACGGTAATCGCCTGCCCACCCCAAAAGCTGCATCCGTGAGTTATGCCTCGTGCAAGATAATAATTTTATAACGATTCGCCAAATGTATGCAAATGCGATTTCACCACAAATGCACCCTTCGTACTGTGCTTGTGTGCGATTTCGCTTTATCCACCCTATATGGGAAGAAGGGTGAGGAGGGAGGGGTGAGAGAGTGCTGGGGGTTTTGTGGTAACACGGACACGGTGCATAATGTTTAATTCAAAACTGTCAAAAAGATGTGGGCTGTAATTAATTTTACACTTCTCGTTATTGTTGTTGTTGTCGTGGCCCTGGGAAGCATTATGATGAGTGTGGGTGTGTGCTTGGGAGGGGGAGAGGGAGAGGATTGGAAGGGATGCACCGGTAGCAACAACTCAATTATTTGCCGTTGTAATGGAGTTTGCCACCGGTAGCAACGCTGAGCTCGATTGCAAATGGTATCGAAAACTTTCCCTTACTTATCGCATAAGCTGTCGTTTGGAATTTCTCGATTTGGTGTATGCTATTTTGCCAGTTAGTAATAAAGGAGGGCAAGCGTACCTTTAACTGCATATGTAAAATTATATCATCTGCATCGCTACGCGGTTTTTGAAATTGGTTCGAATAAAATGGTTCTATTTTCATAACTCACTGTTATGGGATAATTTGAGCGGCTAAATATAGATCTTGTTTCACTGCGGGTAGGGCAGGAAAAATAATTTATATGTTCTAGTAAATTTAAAATGGTGCATGAAATAAACAGGGCCATAGTGATTTGAGATTTTCTCTAGAGAACCAACGCACTGTTAACCAAGTGTTAAAATCGCTAGCAGTTATTAAACAGAAAAATTAATAGAAATAAGGAGGAAAAGGAAAAAACCTATAAATAAGAATTTACATCTTTGCATTGCTTACATCCGCGGATCATCTCAGCTGATGGACCGGAGTTGAATACCTATCCAGGCCGTTCCCCTGCAGTGGAGAATATCTTTTCAACTACGTGGTACCAATAAGTCAAATTACCAAGAACTGCTTCTTGAAAGTGTTGCAATAAGCTTAATGTAAAACCCAAAAATATACAGGGTTTTCGAACATTTTAGTGACATGTTCAGAGAGTGTTTTGTTCAGGCAAGTTATTAACTCTTTTAGTGAGTTGTTGAATTGTTCACATGTAGGCATTGATTTGTTTGACAGATCTATTGAAGAATTCACTTGCTATGGTAGAATAGCGACCAGATGTTCGCCTGAATTTCCCGGCATTTGAAGTGCTGAATGGCTATTTAATTTTACCGATCATAAAATGAGATAAAATTAAGCAGGTGAATGCACCAATTCATACATTTACCCATGGGCGTTTGATTCACAGCATCTATCAAATTATCAAACACAAATCAGGTCGCTATTCTTCCATAGCAACGGAACGGTTCAATAGCTCTGTCAAACAAATCAATGGCTACATGTGAACAATGCATTAAATCACAGAAAAGATAAATAACTTGCCATAACAACTAGTCAATAAAATGCTTGAAAACTCTCTAAGAACAAATAATTTGGAAAAATTTGGAACTGTTGCTTATGAAAAGTTCAATTAATTCCAATTTGAAATGGATTTGGGCCATATGAATGATTTATCTCGGAGAAGAATGGATAAATCTTCAATGTTGTCAAATTTCGCTTGTACACATAAATTCATATGGCAAAACCAAATCAACCAAATAAAAGCGAAAAGTCTTGGTGTTGCGTTAAGCATGAATAAAAGCCAGGGCTGATCATGACAAATCATTTAAAGCACAACATTTAATAATATTAAATTAAATGAAAATAGTGTTTTCATATTTATGATGATTTCGCATAATTGATTGTGTGTCTAGTCAATACTTTTAAGGGATTTAAGCTTTTTTAGGTATACCACTATTTTAGCTACAAAAGCCTACAACAAGCCTCATTCGATCTTAAAATTTTTTAATTTTTGTTTTTCGCTGATAGAAATGGTGTACAAATTTAAATGTTAAAAACAACATGCCGCTAAAGTTTTCCTTGCAGTCTAAACGTTTCTATCTTTCACGCTAACGCAACCACCGACACCAGAATAACCTTGCAACACGCCTCAAGCTCAAATGGAAAAGTACGCCTAACTGTCCGCCAGTTTTACGGTCGTTTAAAAATCAGTTTCGATCGACGCTTCGCAATCACCAAAACTGGAGCATCGCAACCTGCTTAACATTCTGCCAGCGTTCGATTGCTTGCAACAATTCTGCGACAGTCACGATTTCCCTCCCATCCCACGCCCTACATTCCCTCTTGCGCTGTGGTTTTGGGAGGGTTGGGGTGGAATAGAGAGAGCTTTTATCACCAACGCTCAAAACGGTCCCATCCAGTGGTCAAGCAATGAGAGGCCGGTCCGACCGTTCCTGGCTTTTTTTTTTGGGAAAGCTTTTCCACCGTCTATCACCGACAGCGACCGCGCGTTGGCGAACAGTGGTGGATGGGGTGTTGCAAAGAAAATCAAAACGACACACACCAGCACCAGCAAAGGACATCAAAAATCGAACACCTCGCCGGTGACACCATGCGGGCGGGTGTGTGAGATTCCTTTCGGAGCAATAAATGATGGATGAAAGCATACATTATTAAGGCAGCGCGCATCTTTAATATTAGAATAGTGTAGCTTGCTTTGGGTAAACGGGGATGGGTAAAAGGGGGAAAAAGAGGCTTCTGATGGGAGGCTGTGGGCAAATGTATTCACGCTCCACGCTTTCCCTGCCCCCAAGGGGACGCTCACTGTTCCTTACCTTCAGGTCTTGGCGAACAAAACGCCAAGAAATCCATTTCTTCTCCACTGACGTGACTGTTACACCCGTGTCATCATGAGTGTTTCAGTTTTTACCTTCACGAGTAACCTACCCAACAACCGACCCGTCACCCTGCCTGCGGGCCCTTGGGCTGCAACACGCCTTCTGGCAACTGCTTGGGTCACGTCTCGGTAGCAAATGGTGAAGAAAACAGGCACAACAACAAAAAATGGAAATCTTTCAGTGATGCCAGGTGCTGTGAAGGTGAAGCAAAGTGGGCTGGCCGGGCCAAACGTGCCAGGTGAAAATGAAAGGTTAGAAACGGTCCCCCCTCCCCCCCCCGCCAGCGATTCACCCCCGTGGATCCTTTTCTCAGCCATCCTGCAAACACACACTCTAACAAGCCTACACAAATTCTCACGAACGCACGATAATGGCTCCTGGGTTTCGTATCGCACGCACTCCGGTCCCTGGCTGGTGATGTCGCTTCTGCTTCACCTCTAGTTGCGCCATCACCTTCCCGAGATGGAAAATCGTACGGAAAAGTGCTCCCTCGGGGGGCACTTGGCAAAAGGTAAGCGCTACATCCAGAACTTCAAACCGAAAGGCGGATGTTTCTCGGTGTCCGTGTCTGCTAAGAGTTGGCCAACAATCTTAAGACCAAAGAATTCAAGCATTGTAAAACTTCTTCACCATGGTAAGCATCGTGCGGCCGGGTCTGTGCGTGGAAAACGAAGTGAAAAGACGCCTTTTCCACGGCACGGCCTGAAAGGAGGAGTGTGTGAAGAAAATGGCAAAGAGAGGCCACTTTTCTGACCTAACCTAACCACCCCGCATTTCTCTTCGGCAAGGATGAGCAGGCATCGTGTGGATGAAGCTTGTTTCCTTTTTTTTTTGGCTCAATCCACCACCTTCTTGGCCGGGACTTGAGACTCCTCTCCCTCACGCTCTTTCCTTCCTTGCCGAATAAAATTCTTTTGATCTTCCACCCACTTCCAGGCGTTCTATATTTGACCGGGAAAAATACGAAAGAAAGGTGGCACGAAACTCCCCTCCCTCCCCACTTACGCAAGATCGTTACAAGGTGCCACTTCTGCTGCTTTTAACCGGCCGCACGCTTTCACCTTCAAAATTTGATTTGAATAGCAGCTGCAAACGGGACACATTGCCTGGCACCGTTTTGCGCGCCGACCGAGCGTACCGAGGTGCGCGCAATCGTTATCGCGGACGCGCCCGGTTGTGAAACGGTTTGTGGAAATATTCATGACTTCAAATTTGTTATTTTGGTGGGTGGAGTGTGGCGGCGCGGCAGGCGGCAGGACCGTGATCGCTTTTCCGCACTGGCCGGTAAGCGCGTTTGCGAATGTACGGTGGGGGAGATGATTTGCCTGCGATGACCCAACACGGTGGGCCTGCGTGGTAATGGTGCTGGATGTTGGCGCAGGGTGATTGTGTTTATCAGCGGTGTCCTTTTGACGCTGCTGAGCTTTCGTTGCGATGAGTGGTAAACGTGGAAGTGGAAATTATTCCAACATCTTGTGTAAGCAGGCAAAGAGTCTTGACATGCTTTCTATGTTTACTTCTTTTTTCTGTTTTTAAACACTTATTCAGCCCGTTTTAGAATCACTTTCTTTGAGGTACAGACACTTTTTCAATGATCAATTCTTTGCATCTAATTTCATACTCTCAAATTTGCAAGAAAATTTAAAAATATTTAATAGAATAGCTCAATTTGACATTTTGACACTACTCTCATGTTATCTAATGTACTACACGAGATTTTACAACACATGTAATGAGAAAACTAGTAAAATGTTTCAAGTTTACGTCGTATCAGCGACTTGCTTTTGTTTTTGCATACGGTTTTGGGAACAATAGTGTTGGTTAATTTCTACTAAAATCATTTGATGAAGAATAGTAGTGTAAAATAGTTCATTTTTATTTAACTCTTTTTTGGCTTGATATCTTCATAAAATTAATAATCAGGAGAATTAAAAAAACTTGTTTCCCAATGGTTCATCCTCATAATGCAACAAGCTTGTCCTAAATATACGTAACTAGCATTAAACTTCGGCTTACTAAACGCTCCAATATTTTTCAAAAATTTGCTTTTGGATTTCGATGGTCCTTTTAAGTTTTCTTTTAGGAAGTTCATCCTCAAATTAACATCATAAAAGGTGTTTGTATGCATAATAAAAAAAGACTTTTGAGACCTTAGAGAAAACTATGATTTTGAAAAAAATAATGACTTTCGTGGCTTTTGTTAAAATATTAAAATGAATTTAAGTACGTTTTAAACGTGCACACGCTCTAACAAGTTCATATATTTGGATAATATCTCCCCCGTTCATGAGTTTTCCTAGAACGTTAAAGAAATATTATCAATCAGCTCAAAACAAATTTTCTAGAACATTGACCAACTAGTTTAAATGGAAACTATCACACAGAATCAATGTAAATTCCTGTAAAGCTTCAACTTTGATTGAAACGTTATGCAAACATACCGTAGCAATAAATCCCTAACGACTGAGCCATCAATAATTGCCACCGGTTAACGAGTACACTTTCCATTAGCACGCAGCTATACTGCTAGTAGTCTGTATCGAAATGTTTACCTTCAGCCATGGCTTTCAGTGAGGTTGTCCTTTACACAAGCAAAAAACATAAGCATTCAAACGATTGCAAATTCAAATCCATTATACCGAGAACGGAAACCACCGACGGCTGCTAGCGAAAAAAAAAGAGCCAATCGATGGCTGGCCCCTCGGTATACTTCATAAATAATTCCATCCCACGGAAAAGCTACCCTTTGGCACGGGTGCCGGTTTTGGTATGGTTTAGGCCCTTTTCTGAGAAATACGTTCTTCCGAAGGCCCCTCTAAAAAGGGGTTGCAGCGAGCAGCCGGACCAGAGAAGAACAAAATTCGCGGCCATGTTAAAGGCTTGTAGATAGTATTACATGCTTTCTTTAAAGAAATGAAATTACTTTACTTATATCATTACAACATAGCAATACGGCCTGGCCGTTACTTCCGAATAAAAAAAATATCATTACAACACATCTGAGTGACAGAGAGAAACATTCTAAAGCTGAACTTCCCATCCGAGAGGCTTGATGCACTCATGGCCACACATCAAACAGTCGTAACCCGAAATTTTACTTCGGTTTTGCAAACTTCCATGGCCAGCGTTAAAACATTCGAGGAAGAACTTTCCCAGCATTTTCTTGCACGTGAAAGACGATCGTTTAAGGCGCTTTCACTGAGCGTTCCATCTTCGACTAGCATCTACGAAACTACGAGTACAGTCTTTACGTTTGCCCTTCCGTTAAAGAAGAATATACGGCAAAAGTAAGCCGGTCGGATTAAGGCTCCTGCCACCAAATGCTCCTGTACCGGAAAGATCATATGTACACGGTTCATACTCGTTGCCCACACAGACACACGCGCACATAGTAGCACAATCAGCAGGGCTGGAATGAAATGGGCCGTCATCACGTTGCCACCTAGCCGGCGAGTGTATTTGAGGTAGCTAGGCGTTCGCTTCAACACATCCACCACCGGGTTTCGCCCGGTTTCGGTACGGTTTCGGTCGGATGTCATCGGAGAATTAGGTATTTAGCATAACGCGTGTGCCTTTCCCGGGGCCAGGTGTGGGAAATGCTGCGCCTTTCATCACCTGTCCCTCGATGCCTGGTGGTCCCTGGCAGTTGCGCAACTACTACCGCCGCCACGCGTATGCGTGTCTACATTTGCCGCTAACAAGCGCGGTGCGGCGGAACGTCAAAGTAGGAGGATTATGGCGACACCTAATGACAAGGTTTACTTCGTGTCATCGGCAAAAGTCGGTGGGCGCGGAGAAGATGCGCGGATACGTTGAAATGATAGCAGGGCCCATCGGACATGTGGCATTCTACGGGCGAACACGCGGTAGTAGCGGGAAATAGATTTCATTTCGCTCGCAAAATGTCGTCGGGCTTAGGCGCGATAGTAAATGAATTTACCTTCGGAATTCGCCTGCTGAAAATTCGTCGATTTTTGTGTGAAGATGTGTGACACGTGTGAGCTGATGCTGCTGGAAGAACTACGGAGAGGTAACGTCCGCTTCCCAGAAAAACTCATCCGGCAGGAGCATAAGAGTGCTTCTTGCATTAGGTTCAGAGAAAGGCAAGACCCAATACTCACGCTCTGTTTTAGTGGCTTCTTCCGTTTGCCGAGCAGGTCCACTCGGTTTTCCAAGTAGTGGCTTTAATTCTAACCAACCCGGCAGCAGCTCACCATTTTGCGGGAAAATCAAACGAGAAGCTGGAAACGCCGGTGTGTATCGCTTGAATTCCCGTGCAGAAAATTCAAGTGCAAGCCTTTAGTGAAGCTCTCCACCTCGGGACATTTCACCCAGTAGGGTAGCATTTCTTTGCTGCTTCAAAAATCACTCACCTGGCTCGAACTCCCGGTTGCGCATTGAGTGGACTCGGGGTAGATTAAAAGAATTACACCGTGCTTACATGGACCCCGCCAAATGCTGGGCTTTTCATGCTACACACAAAAAAAAACTAAGGCTTGAAGCAAATGGAATGAGGCTCGAGTGGGGAGCGAAACGAAAACAAAAACTCAACAGAAGGAGGGAAACCGGAAAAACGGCAGAGGTTCTGTTTTTCACAAAAGCTTCTTGGAACTGGTTGTGAAAATAGGGAAATGGAGAAAATACTCTCCGTTCGCATTCGAAACACACGCGTGTGTGGCCAATGACAAGGCGCCCGATCGCTGATGCGTGATAAGTGGTGTTCCTTTGCCAAAAGTCCATCTCGGTCTAGACGACAAGGGGTTTGCGCTCCTTAAAAAAGAAGTCCTTTTCATTAGCTCTTTTTCTGCCACAACGAGAATGGAAAGGTAGTTTGATGATAATTTTATTGTGTCGTTTGTTCCTGTACGCTTCCAATAGAGTTTGAAGTTGGAAGAGGCAATAGCTCGAAAAATCTATTGACCAAAGTCCTGTTTTTTTGAAAAATTGACCAAATACAAAAGTAAGGTTGTAAATAAGTGTATGATTTTTGTCAACTTTGTTGAAAACATTTGAAACCATTGTCTTGTAAACTTTATCGATAGCACCTCAATAGTACGAGTTGCTTTTTCTTGTCATTTTCAGTTAAGAAAAAGTTCAACGAAAAAATTAAAATCGTATCTTTTTTACACGTATATTAACTTCTTCAGGTTTATTAGGTGTTTCATGAGGATACTTAAATGAACGTTATTTTGGAGACAATTTAGATGATAGGTTAAGATTCTAGATTCATTACAAGACGTTATAAGGGCCCATAAAACGGTGAGCTTTCTTACATCGGTATCATAACAAAAAAAGATACGACAAATCGCCGCTGTCTTGAATCACCTTTTTATCTTTTGCTCTGACTATAATTAAATATTCTTCTATGATTTGATGTTTCAACTTAAACAATCAGTAATAAAGTATTTTAAACCAAAAGTATCTTGAACGTTATTAGATTCCAAAATCTGCAGGCTATACTCAATATAAATATTTCGATTAAAACATTCAGCAACTCAACTTAGTTAAAGGCGATTTTAGGAAAGGACAGTTCTCAGGTGAAATGTAATTGACCATTTACTGGAACACTAATTAAACCCATTGGTATTTCAATTATGTTGATACAATTAAACCATTTTTTGATTAATTTTCAATCAATTTTAAATGCTACTCTAGAACACAATCACTCCATGGATAATTGAATAAGTACACAAATGAATAACATCTGAATGTTCAGGCATGAAGCCTGTCCTGTAAGCCTTTCGAAGTAGAAATAATCGCCTAAATGTATGCAATTGGATGACAAATGCACATGTTCTCATACTGTGCGCATTTAAAAGCAATAAATTGTCTACAATTATGCTATTGATGGTTGAGGTACAATTTCAAAACATTAATTGTACTGTAAATGTTAAATTCATTTAAACAATCCATAGGACGTATCATGGTTGACAAAAATTGCCATCGAGCAATGATCTAGAAGTGTGTTAATTTACATTTTTATTAATGCTTTAGTTTTCTGGAAGTGGAATGAGCAATCGTTTTCCTGAGTCCTCCTGTATCCATAAGGCTTATAGAAAAATACTTCAAAGAACCTTTTGTCTTGCAATTATGAAATTAAGGAACCATAAAGGTGTAAAAAATAAAGCCTCTTTAAATTGTGAAGATGCAAATAAAAATAATAAGTTCAGATGTTTTTTTTTTGTAAATGTTACAAGCAGCAATCTATGCAATCGTTTAGAATAACATTACAGCTGATTTGCTTTTTTAAATTACAGGCGTAACACATCGTCACTCACTTTACTAGCTCATCGAAGCAGCACAAGTGTAATCCGTAAATTTGGCGTGCAAATGTTTCCAATTCCACCGATTAAAAACACATATACAAAGGCCCCGTATCAATTATAGCGCACATTACTCGCGGTAGTCACGTTTGATTAGTTTTCCCAATAATTTTCCGAACTCGAAATAAAACCCACGCTACCGTGGTGAAGCACCTGATTACGTACCAGCCAACACCACGGCTTTAAATTGATCGATTCGCGTGTGTGGGAATATTTCATCCGCCAAAAAAAGGGATGGAAACATACACCACAACCACCCCGTTCGTTGAAATTTTGTACGTGCGTGCATGTGTGTGTGTGTGTAATGCCCGGAAATGGTGGGCCGTACGCATTACATATGTTTTTCTTTCCCTCATAATGCTGATTCAATTGTACTTTCCATTGCTGGGTACGGCGTAAGGGACGGGATGGAAACTGAAAAGGAACCAAACGAGCGAGCCTGCGGGGCGGTCAAAGGTACGGAGCTGCGAACGGCGGTGCGTAAATTAGTTGCGCCGTGTACTGCGCCATCCCGATGCCGCTCCGTTCGTACGGTGTGCGTAAAAATCGTGACACAAAACGATAGTTCTCTTTCGCTTCGTTCCCTCTAGGTGGAGGTGGGATAGATAGAAGGGGCTGAAGTTTTCACACCACTCTGAGCTTGGGCTATGGCCGGGGGTGCGTGCAATCACTGAATAATTAATTAATTATTTATTATATTGTTATTACTCTTATTTATGGTTTGACCCCCAAACGGTGCGCACGGCTCATGTTGCGGATAGTGTGCGTCTACTCTTGTGTGTGTGTGTGTGTGTGTGCCTGTGCTTCTCTCTGCTATACGTATTTTTAGTCGCGGCCGGGCGGTTTTCTTTTTCCCACTTCTTCCCACGGGACCACGGCAGCCTAGCCTATTAATTCCGGGAAAAACAGCGAGTCCCTTCCATGCACAGGGCTCAGGGTCTGCCATTTTGGAACACTCGCCTTTCAGCTCGCTGTCTGTCAGCCACCGATCGATTCGCCCGTGACAGTTTGCAGAGCACTCCACACACGCGGCTGCCCACCGCAGTCGGCTCAAATTATTTTAATTTAATTTAAAATCAATATTTTAATAAAGCGTAATTTATTTATACGCACCTAGCGCGCTGCCACACCCGGTAGCATTCAGGATTGCGCTGCACTGTGCTTGTTTGCATATCGCCGCACAGGACGGAAAAGGACACTGTCTGGTCGGTGCTTTGCATAAACAAAAATCACCTCACTTCCGGCACGGCAGGCGAAATGTGCGGCAGGCTAAGGCATTGGGGAAAAGTTACCACCTAAAAAGCCCACCATCCCACTTCCTGTCCAAAATGTGAACTCAAGGCAGGCGAGCATCAGTGCTGAGAGGGCTGATTGAAGAGTGGCTTACACGTTGGCTCAAATCAAACAAAAAAAAAAACGATAGCACGAATGGCCTTCCATCTGCAAAACACATCCCGAAAAAGCTGCCTGCCTGGGAGAAGGGGCGGTGTTTGAGATTTGTGCGTCCGTGTCACCCCTCGTGGGAGCGAACGCCACAAAACCGGAAATATCGTATGGCCCTCTGGTTTGCGGGAATGCGTTTTCGAACGTTCGTTCTGTTGCACACCAAGCGATTGCTTGTCCTCCTTCTCACTCTCTCCCGAAGCCATAACTGATTTGGACATCCACACAAACAAAGGAGGGAAAGGACGGGAGGAGATTGGGGTATGAAAACCGCCAGAAGCTGGAACCGTTTTTGGGCAGCACAAAAACCATCAACATGATGATTAATCAGTTTTTAATGGTGCAACGGTGTTGCGCAGAGCGCGTAGTACACACCCAGCGCAAACCCTTCTGAACGCTGGTGGTACATTTGGATGCCGCATTGGTGATTTGGTGATTTGCGTGGGAATGGTTACGTTGTGGTGGAAGGTATGTGAGCTATGCTGATGGGGGTTTTGATTTCATTTCGGGTGGCCGGCCGGTCGAACGACGAGCGTTTGGAAGTGGAAGGTACGTGCTTATGCGTTTTGCGTTGTTCGGATGCACCGTGCGGGAAGGTCGGCCACCGAGCTGCTGCTAAGCTCTGATAAAGCTGTTTATCACACGTGCTGCGTGTGCCGTGGGTGGAAGTAGTTGGAGCAATTAAAATGACTGCTTGATGGGGGCGGGAACGGTTTTGTCGCCAAACAATGGTAGTAAATGCGAATAAAAAGCACACCTTCTGTATCAACTGCTAATGACATGTAATGACATTAGATTGATTAAGTTAAAAACAAAAATTTGATGATTTTTCAGGGTGTTAGAAAACACTACTTTTACTACCTTTTTTGATTACATTTTTATGGTTCGCTTTGTGTAAGTCTGCGTCGAGGCGTTTTTTTGTAGTTCATATGAATGTTATTCTACGTATGTTCATGTTCATAATTTCTGACTTTTTATGGAATTTTAAACCAACTGAAATGAATGAGCAAAGAAATAAATAAGTAACTGACTGTCCAAAACATTATTTAAGAATCTTTCAGTTGCAATGAGATATTGAACAACGTAACGATTCTTTTTTTATTTTTAAAGGTCTCTAGTCGCAGACAGATTCACTTTTTGCTAGTAAAGTGCCCCTTTTATACCTTTTTGAAACCAGGAATGCGTCAAGCGTTGAATTGTTTTGCGCCTAGATTATAACGATTATATAATATTTTTGCGTTAATTTAGGCAATTTTGTGCAGAACATTACCAAGAACTGAAATAATATTTTATAACCAAAATGGAAGGATGAAATACTAAATTAAAAAATCCAATATTTGAGACAAAAATGGTCTTGTTTAAAGCATTGTTATTTACCTAACTATGTGATACAGAATACTAGCTTACCTACTTATTTATCGGGCGCTACAATCGCTTTGCGGTCTTCACCTGCTGCAGCAAACTCCGGAACCGCTCAAGGTCTTTCTCCCACGCCATTTTCCCACCAAACATTAGACCTACCACGCCTCCTCTGTCCATATGAACGGTTTAAGAGGACTTTACGGGCTGGGTCGTCCGGGTCCATGCGTATAACATGGCCAGCCCACCGGAGCCGGGCGAGCTTAATCCGCTGCACAAAGGAGAGGTCGTTGTACAGCTCGTACAGCTCGCCGTTGTTTCGGCTCCTCCATTGTCCCTCCTCGCGTATGGGGCCAACAATCCTCCTGAGCATCTTCTGAAGGTGAAATGCATGTGATACATATTTTGATTGATAAATCGCATAATTAATTAGTTGAATGTGTATCATTGTTTATTTTTCATCATAAGAATTGTGTTTGCTTTAAACTTCAACTTACAAAGTTTGTTAATAAACAAATAAATTAGCACTAGCCCTTTCCGTCATTCCAAAGATCTTATAGGAAATGGTTCAAATGTTAATTGCCACATTAATGGTCCTTGTTAGATGACTTCCGATCAAGAATGTCAACCAATGACTCCTCACGCGTTTCACGCTCCTGTTTAATTGAACAAATAAAAGTTTCGTTTAAAAACAATCAAACAATCTTTGCAACTTTTACTTACTGTCTCAAAAAAACCACACTGTCTAACCTAACGCCGAAAAGCACTTTCCTAGTGCAGCTTGGCCTTGTCTTTTTGTTTCACCGCCATAACGAAATTAGTTTCTCATCTCAGAACAATTTTGCCAGCCCTGCGCTCCACTCCTTCCGTTCCATTGCGTGTTGCGGAAGCGGTGGCAGTCAAAGCAGGAATTTAATTTGCCCAAAACCTGGCCCACCTGCGTCCTCCACCTCATACTCCTTACCTTCTCCACAGACAGCAAAATGTTCAACTTTTTTACGGCCAAAGCACACTTAATTCACTACCGTTTCGCACAAGTTTTGATGCAATTATTATTTTCATAAACTAACTGCATTCCACCCAGGCCTCCGTGCCTCCGTCTTGCTTATGAATAATTCAAATCTCTTGCCCTGCTTGCCATTTGCTTTTTCTCAAACTTTGAACCTGCCCCGGTTCAGGCAACTTCCTGTCACTTCCGCACACATCGATTTCCTTCCCATAAAGCACACTGCGGCTGGTCTCAACTGTGCTTTTCGCCGGGTGGAAAGGTTGATTGTTGTTTTTCTGTCGCTGTGATTACTTTTTAAAATGGTGTGTATGCATGCAGAACGGTTGCACTGTGTTGCCTTGCGTGTATGTGTGCGTGTGTTTTCCATGATGTCCTTGCAACTGCTGGTGCAGCTGACTTGCACTTTGCCACGAGTGTTGAGGTTAGAGTGGAGAGATTTGTACACGTAACACACGCATTGCAACATAGTGTATGCCGTACCAGGTTAAATGCTCGGAAATTGTACACCATTGCAATTAAATGTTGCCAGCCCAGGTGGTTGGGGAAAAGCGCCTGGAGGTGAACAGTCGAGTGTGTTCGCGTTTTCTCAACCGTTTTCCATTTGTCCTCTTGGAGAAGTAATTTTAATGTACAATTAAAAATGAAAACGGGTAAGCGAGGGGACTTCTTTTACACGATACAAGTGTTAATATTTCAATTGAGTTCCCCATCAGCAGGGTGAAACGTGGTGTTTAGGAGGAAGGAGGGTACTTTGTGTGAGTATGTGGCATCACACGAAGGGGTTTGGCAACAAGTGAAAGCCTTTAGCTAAATGGCTCATTCGGGTGTACTAATGGGACGAAAAAAGAAGAATATGAAACAAAAGTTAAGCTTTTGCTGGGCAACTTGCAGTGGAGAAAATTAAAAAGTGCATGCACATTTCTTCATTGTTAGAAAATCAAGCATTTATGGTGGTGTTGCTGGGAATCGGTTTTGCTTACCATTTCCTTGTATGTAGCGCTAACAGTTTGTGAATCTGCTTAAATATTACCATATCAAATCCACTATCATCAAATTTTACGATCGATTTCAATTTGTGAAGATGGATTTTGAAGCATAAAATAAAAATAAATAAGCTTCTGGTTTTAACAATCAGTGTTTGCCTGTGAGTTTTTGTTAAATTGGTTTCATAGTAAAAAGAATTATAATCATTTCTAAACATAATAAAGCTGCAATAAACTATGTTTTTATATAAAGGAAGGCTAGGCTAGGAATACCACAATATTTTCGTGGAATAAGGAAAAATAAATTTTATAAGGTACCTTTTTCAGCCGAATTCACTAGGGTTTGGACGGCTCTAGATGGGAATTGCCTTCTTCCAAGCATGAAACCGTTCTGCACGTCCTTAACCGTTTAGAGTCGTACATCATAAGCAGGGCGAATGATTCGAGCTCGGAACCATCCCGAACGGTCTGGAACAACCCGGAGTCGCTGGTCGGCAGAAAGAGCCGTCCAGAGCCTTTGGGTTCGACGGAGCCATTTGGATCCGCCCGGAGCTCGTTGCTAATGAAAAAAATGCATTATTGCTGATATAGCACCAATTTAGTATCTATCACCGTATCAAGGGTTAATTAAATAGCACTTGTAATTGAAGCGCTTCGCAATTTCAATTCTCTGTGATGGA
This sequence comes from Anopheles epiroticus, assembly GCA_000349105.1. Taxonomy (NCBI): domain Eukaryota; kingdom Metazoa; phylum Arthropoda; class Insecta; order Diptera; family Culicidae; genus Anopheles; species Anopheles epiroticus. Next base: position 109,371 of record KB670269.1, on the reverse strand, counting down.
GAGCTTCGGTGGTTCGAACGGCTCTGGTGGTCTCGCGTGGCATCTACAGCTTCGGCTACCAACTAGCGGTTCTGGACTACTCAAAAGGTTCCAAAGACTCCAAAGGCTCCTAAGCGTTCCAATGGTTCAGATGGTTCCAATGACACAAGCCAGCTCCGACTGCTGACTATGGGCTCAGGACGGCTCCGGACGGCCTCCTACGACTCCGGGTAGTTTCAAACAGTTACGACGGCTGCAATGGCTCTGGACTGCTCCGGATGGATTCGGTTGCTAACTAGCAGCTCCAAATGGCTCTAGACGGCTCCGAAAGACTTGAAGTGGCTCCGAAAGGAACAGGGAGTGACTTTTAATAACTACGAACGACTCTAAACATTCCATTTCAGATATCTCAAAACAGAACAGGAACTAACTGTTCGATACTGTTGCAAGGTGCAGGTGCAATTTTGAGGATCAGTAAATAATACAATAATGCATTTTTATAGAAAAACAAACTATGTGTATGGCCAACCTGACGCTAAGCTCGAATAAACTTACGGCTTTTCGGTAATTTAGCGTAAATACAAGAAGGAATCCATTCTTGGATGTGTAGCAACTTAGTCAGAATGAGATATTATGAGTGCCATAGGGTCCTTAGTAGATGTCCTTCCCACTCAATCATCGTCTTAGAAAGAACTGTGTAATTTTTAAATATAAAATAAATCTTCCTCCTAAAGATTCACACGTAAGAGCCCTGGAACTTTTTCGTTAGAATGTTTATTTATACAAATTACCTGAGGTAGCAAGGTCTAGATTCCTATAGGTGCATCATTTAACATCTGTTTTCTGACTAAGGTTTGCTCTTCAGTCAAAAAACTTTGCATCAAACAGTTGACTGCTTTAATATTCTATGGCCTAGCATGATAGTCTTTCCAGGATTTTGTCCAATGTAGCTACATTTCTTGAAAACAACCAGTCGTTGAAAACTAAAACTGTTTCAACAGAACAGTTTAGTTGTTTACCGTTGCAGAGCATCAATACCGTTGGAACCTAAAGAGCAAACACCAAACTAAACCTTTTTCATAATTATAACGCTTCCCAAACATTTGCCGGCAAGCGAGGCAAGCTAAATCACACAACTACTAGTAAATTAATTATTTTTCCTCCGTTTCATACTTTCTGCCTTGTGCGCGATTGAAAAGCTGTCCGACGCACTGCTGTGGTTACTGTTGCCTTCTACCGCCTTCACTTCACTGCACAAGCAGTCCACCAGGCGACCCGTCCAAAGTTTGACTAATTCATGAGAATGATGTAGTGCCCGGTGGTCAACACTGTGAGTGCTGTTTCTAGCAGCTCCGCTTCTGCTGCCCAACCACTGCGGACCACCGTTCGTGCCGTTGCTAAATAAACAAAAAAGATTGATTCAAATTGTGCGTGGCCAGGCGATGCTGCCGGCACTAACGAAGCCCGGGACGGACGCCCGAAAACCGATGTCGAACGTAGTGAGTGTCCGTGCTTTGTCGCTCGTTTGCTGGTGTGTGTTATTTTATTTTTATTTTTCCTGCCACGCGCATGGAATGTGTCACAAATTGTCGCTTTTTGTCTCTCCATTGCCACGCCGAGGTCACTTCCAGAGGGACCAGAGCAGCCTAACGGCAGAAAGTGGAATAGAGAGAAAACATTCGCTTTTCCTTCCACTCCCAGCCCTCCGTACGCGCAGAGCATAATGAGCATTCCAATATTCAGGCTGGCCAGATTTCTAACTATTTCCGTCCATGCAAATAAAGGTAGCCGCACGTGTAGGGGCGGCTCGACGAGTTGAATGCTCGATTTGATTGATTTAATTTATTTATGCTGATGCGACCGAAGGTGACGGCGTAGCATACGGTTAAATTATAGTTATTGATGTTAAAGGTGCCGAATGCCGCCACCATCATCCGCTCCTGTTGTGTGGCCTGTGAAATCGTATCACGCGGAAAACAGGACAAGTGCCTCAGCTTCACTGCAACTGTTAATCTCTTCTCATTGCAGGGAAGCCTCTCAACCAGCCTCTCGTGTCAAAATGCCCTTTATGCAAGGAGAATAACAAAAGCCGAAAGGGGCGAAACACAAAAAATCCGGTGATAAATCATCAAATATCAATTTCCTGGTGATGCAAAATGAAAATTTGACGCCATTCAAAATTCATTCGACCACGACCGCGGATCGCCGCGCGAGGGAGCGTTCGTTTGCCTGCGGTTCGGTGCATCCTTTTTTGATCGATTGTGGCAGGATATTGCCGAAGGAGTGGGCTTTTCTCCATGTGCAACACACAATAGGGTGAATCGATGGAAAGCTAGGGGGAAACAAAGCGGGGTGAAGCTCGTTGAGGTCGGATTGGCGAAAAGCTGTTTGATGAATGTCACTGAAAAAGTCAGCATGTTCCGGATCATCCTCGGCGATAATTTATCTCCAACCATCACCATCTACTCGGTGTCGTGGAAAACAGTAACAAAGCGGAAGCAGCAAAACAAGCGAGCGAGAGAGAAAATGAAAACCAGAGCGTGTTTGATTCGGAGGGTTTTTCCCTAAAGGTCAAACAGTTCTTTTTGGTGGGTGCAGATTGATGCATAAAAAATCTTTCTCGCTGCACTACGGTGCAAGCGTGAGGGTGGCACGGTGGTTGAACGGGTGCAAGTATTAATTATATCGTTTCAACTTTAACCTTCACACACATTGTGCGGCACAAATTAGCGTGGAAAGGCTCCCCGGGATTGGGTGGATTTAAGATTGATTGATTGATCTCAACCTACCGGGGATGGGGAATGCATTCGATTTCAATTATATCTCGCCCTCCGGAACGCTGCGCTATTTGTTGCCAGCGTTCGGTGATTTTGGATTGTTTTGCAGTGTTATATTTTTACCACCGAAATGCATATACAAAAACTCACCTACCAACGCTCCGGGACAATAGGAACTTTTCCGGAACAATTTCAATCACTCCAGGCCGTATCACTCCGGTGACCGTGTTAATACTTATCTTGTCAACGCCTGCCTGTTGCTGCAAAAGTTTAAATAAAATTGCCCTGCTGTAAATCGGATACAATTAGCAAAATTGGCTGTTGGAGAAATTTTGACGAAAAACGGTCGCTTAATACCATTCATGTGTGTATGTCCTTTTCCCTCGCTTTGGCTGTAACATGGTTGTGTAAATGAACAGATTGCTAGCTGGCGTAAGAGCGGAAAAGGTCTGCTATTTCCTGTTTGTTGTATTTTTTACCCAATTTGTAGGTTTGTTTGAGTATTCATCCCGTAATGAATAAATATGCAAATCGATAGATTCGAGAGCAGAAAATCGCATCACGACATCGTAAGCTCCCGTTAGAACGGTGAGGTTATCCTGTGATGGGAAGAAGGCATTGTTCAAAATTTTAAATGATATACAGATTTCTTTGGTGTAGTAATTTTAATTTCTGATTTCACTATTTTCTCATTTTATGATTTTGCATACTTGTTGTTGAAGCGCAGAACTGTTAGCTAAAATACAGTAAATTAAACATAAATGAAGCAGTAAATATAATTTACGGTAGATCATCTTCTCTTTTCATTTGTTTTCATTTAATCCTAACCTTTTCACAGATTATTTATATACGGATATCGTGTTTACTGAGCTCTTGTTCATTTGAAATACTGTGTTCAAATTTGTTATTGTAATTTCAGCTTATTTTAACTACTTAGGTTTGAACTCTTATTCTTTTATACTTTAAAATGTTTACATTTCTCCTTTTCTGTTTTTTTATATTTCGTTTCAGGATATTTTAACCATTATACGATTCATTTCACTCACCGTTGTAAGCTTGCCTTTCTTTCGCACAGTCAACCAAATCGAACCATATCCATCAAAACTAGTCACTTTGCATAATTCATCTTGTCCGGACAACAAAACACAAAAATCCCTTCGAGCAACTTGTTCAACCCTACAATTATGCACTTTTGTGTGTATTTTCCTTTATTGCCTAACCTTCCAAACATACACTCCAAATCAAACCCTGTGCGAATGATTATTCTAAAAGAAATAAAATACGACAGGAAGGGAATGGTCTTGGGGGCAGCATTTCCCTGACCCTGCGCTTTCGCTCTCCGCTTTTCATGTTGCTGATTCTGGAGCGTTAGGCAAATAGGGTGGGTGGGGAAGGAGAGAGGCGGGGGGGTGGGTGTATAATTATTAAAATTACCAATTCATTTATTCCGCATCGTAATTGTTATCAGGCGAGCTCCCTTCCGCAAGGGACTGTTTTTCCTTCTTTTTCTCGACTGTGTGTATGTGTATTTGTGTGTGTGTGCCTTCTGTTTTCCCCCAGCCCGGCCAGCAGCGAAAGAGTTGTCCTGTTTCTTTCACTTTCCCTGTTACTTCACCCCCCCCTACCCCTTTGCCATCTCGCTCTCGTGTTTCGTTTCATTATCTGGTTCTCCCAAAAACAAAAAAAAGGAAGAAACGAAGAATTGGAAAACAACAGCCCAAACGGGTCAGCCAGTCAGCTAACTCACAATCGAGAGCAATGGGCTTGCTTGTCCGTCCAGTTAAAAATGTTATGCAAATTATTGTTGTCCTTTTTTCCGTTTGCTTCCGTCCATTTTCGCCGGCTACGTTAAGGGGAATGGGTATTTTCCCGTCCATTCATTCATTTGCATTTTTGGGGTTGGGAAAATGCGACCGAACTAGCCGGAAAATGGGAAGCTGCCGGGCGGTACGTACAACGGCGCTCCCAATACACGTGCCGGTGGAAGTTATTTTTACATTGTTCTACAGTTATTTAGAACATTTCTTCTTATTTGCCGAGCGCAACACGGACCGTACAGTTTCTTTGCACAGGGCAAGCAACCGTCCAGCCATGTCATTTAGTGGATGGCTCTTCTGAAGGTGTGTGTTTGCGGCTTTGAGTGCCTTATGTTACGCAGCTTTATTTTGGATGTTCATTTTTACAGCCACGTTAACACACGGGCCGAGTATCTTTTTCGCACCGTTTGCTCATCTGCCGGTCAACGAACGTCACACAATTTGGGCGAGCATTGGACGGTTCCATCCTTCTGCCGGTCAACGCCTCGAACCGTGCCCATCCTTGAGAGCCTTTGCGGAGTGCTTGATGTTGACGCAAATCCCACCCGCTCCAAAGCTCCCGCCTAATCCTGCCCGAGCGCCGTGCCCCGTTCAGCCTGTTTGTTGAGCCGTTTTTATTAAATATTTTATTGTTTTCCGTACAAATTAGCAGATTGAATTAGACGCCCTCGCGTCCCGGTTGGGTCTGTTTACACTCGTTCGTTCGGTCGTTGGCAGGGCTGCTATCAATCCCTCTGCAACGGTAACGGCATGGAGAATGGAGAAAAGAAACCAGAACGACTTCTCCTCTTCGCTCGGAGGCGAAACCAGCGAACTTCCCCCCCCCCCCTCGAACCCAACAGTGAATTGTAACCTAATGAAATGGAAAAGAAAAATAGCAACTAGTAATCAGGTTGGCCAGCGTTGCTGATTGTCGGTAAACACTGGGCGCACGGAGGTGGTATACATCAGGCTTACCAGATACAATCGAAGAAAGAAAAAAGCGAACGGCTGGATGGTTTGCACGGCACAAATGCGGAACTATCCCGGGCGCTGGGTTTAACCGATGATTCGCGCGTTTTCTTGAGGGAAATCAGCACCGAGCCAATCAATGCCGCGAGCTGTGTCCGGCGCTTGGTGCAGCGCTTCGGTAGGAAGTTTAATGATAGTTACTGGTCGAGCGAGGGGAAGAAAAGTTATCTTTCCGAGTAGTTAGCTCGGGAAAGTGCAAATGGTGTTGATAAGCGAGAGAAATCGATTTTATGAAGTTGTATTAGCTTGAAGAATTTAAATTACTAGCAACGCTTGCCAACACATTTTTTATTGGAAGTTGGCATTTGTTTCCTTTGGTGTAGAGTTCCTTAAAAGCGGTATATTTGTATGTTTTACAAAGGTCGAAAAACAACGAAAAAATCTCAGCCTCATCCAACCACACCGCAACCCCGCAATGGACATCGGTATCAATTGTTAACCATTTCCAACGCCCTCGTTGGCAGTGGTCAGAAACACCAATTCCAGGCACTCCAATAGACAAGCTCATAAAACTCACATCTTACGCACCGAACGTCTCCATTTGCAGGGAAGAGGAACCCAAAGATCCCCCAATCCAGGCGACCATGTTTCCGTGCACCTAATCGGCTCAACCATTTTGGGACCGGTCTGGTAGCATTACCAGCCCGAAAACCAGGGAACAGAACAGGGGCAGAACATCGCACACAAGTCATAATCGATATCGTATTGAACTCGCATCCACCTCGCATTGTATCACCAGCTCCAATCTCGAGACATTCCTGCCCCACACTGATCTCTTTCCCGATCGATATTTCCCGCCCGACCCAGTGTTCGCCTCTATGGATAGGAATTTCGGGCTCTAGTTAGGCTCGGCTGTTCGGCGGGATGAAGAAGGACGAGCTATAACAGGAACCTTTCATTTCCCGTCTTCACGGTACCGCCAACGGTCTGGGATATCCTTCGTCCCGTTTGCTGGGGTGAATTTATTGGAAATTGAATTTGGGACGTTTTACGAGTCATAACAATAATTGTCGATAATATTACATCATCATAAATATGGGACCCGTAATGGGGCCAGCTCTGGGTTCGCTTTGCTCGTGGTCGGAATGAAGAGAGGCCTGCGAATGTGAAAAGTGTGGGCATTTTCCTTACACCAAAGATAAAGCAAACGTACGCACTTCCGCCCATCCTTACATAGGGATGATGTTAAGATGCAGTGTAACGGCGTTAGATCTTTCCGGCACAGGCGGAAAGTGAGAAGTATTCTAACGCCCTGCAAGTGAGTGTACTCCATTGAATGTGTGCGAGAGTGACGAGTGTCATAAGACAATGAGGTGCACGAGCGTCTCAAGGCAGTACAACGTTGATGTACAACGGTTGAGGGCGGTTGATTGTAAATAAAGATTTTATGCCTTCCGTAGTGTCATAAGTTACAACAAAAGTGGGATCAGGGGTTTGCTCAAGATGATCGATAGGTTTTTTTTGTACTGCGTTATGTCTTCTTGGCTTCTTCAAAACTGTGTCAACGTGCACGCTTTGGTGCAATGTTGTGTACTGTAGGTCAGTGAAGTGCATAATTAAATTTATGTCTGATACTTATCTGATAAATAGAGTGCATTTCATTGAAGTGCGTACTCTCTTGTTCATCGATTAGTTATTTAAATGCCATCCGAATCGACCCTTTTACCTGAACGTTAGTGTAACGTTGAGCAAACACAAAAGAAACCAATTCTGATCTTGAGAAAAAAAACACCGATACAAACCATGTATCTTCAGTTTTATAAACAATATAGCCATTGCAGTTGTTGTTCATTATAATTTCTCATCTTTCAAAACTGCAAGAGTGATCAATCTGATTAATCTGATTTCTGATAGAAGTATTTAGTTGCTTTTATCACAAGGTAGCTCATCTATGAATGGCAAAAATGTGTTAATATTTTTGAAAATTATATATGAAATAATTAGTTTTAGATTATAATCTATGGCATATTGCATACTTTCAGGCGTTTTGTCTCACGACTTAGAGGAAGGTGCATAGCTTGCAAAATTAAGCTTTACTCAGAATAGTAACCAAACATAAAATTGGATAGCACTAAAGGACAAATAACAAAAGAAATGCTTCGATATAATTTTATATTAACGACAGATAGTTTTGTTAGATTTGGTCGCTTTATATCAGTTAACAGGTTGCAGTACAAAATAAAAAATCAAAAATAAACGTTTTTTGAAGGTAAAAGTACATCAAATGAACTTTTCATGAAGTTAAGTGAAAATTTTTAAAAACACAACAATTTGTTTTTATTACGTTAAATTTTTATTATCGAGCTACATTCAAGCATCCCCATAGCAAAAGTAACAACTGTTTAATCATTTCACAATCTCATCCTACCTGATGCTCTCACTTCACCTTGAAAAGTGAGTAAATGGTATCCACTGCCCACTCGCAGTCGTAATGCTGTGCCGTTATCCGAAAGCGTTGACATAGGCAAAGTGAAACCGCCCACATGCTTCGTAGCAAAACAAATCACTCGTAAAAACGCCTTACATACGCGGCTCGTGCAACCAACCGGCTAGGTCACAAGGACAACCCCGGCCCGGTCGGGCAAAGTGTCTCCCCGCTCCTTCCCTGATCCTTTACACAGTCCTTCAGCGTGTACTTTTCTCCCTTCCGCTGCATGTGGGCAGGAAGGATGCGTTCGCTATGAATAAGGGCACCCTTATTTGTGGTCTGTGGCCTGCACGAGATGTTTGCCATTTTATTTACCGACACTTAGGTTCCCCTCTGGTCCGGGTGACACATTACGCAAATGTTTTGCCCGGTCGAGGAATTATTTTATTTCTTGCTTTTCCCTGCCCCTTCCCTTACTCCCAACCCAAAGTGTCGCCTCGGTACACGTACGGCGTACAACCTTTTCCACCTCGGCTGCAACGCACCGTGGAGGAGAAATGGAACGAGTGTATCACTGTGTGTGTGTGTACGCTTTTGCGTGAGTGTGTTTATTCATCAAAATTTATGCACACCCTGGATAAGAGATATCGGAGTGCCAAAGATGCTTCTTTCCCTCGAACTCACACTCGCACAGCAAACCACTTGCCACCACGTGGGAAAGGGGTAGAGGAAAGCAGCACCGCACAATGGTGTGATGGTGGTGATGGTGTGCCGGAAAAAGCTTCCGGAAAATAAATAACAAGTTCGCAGAATGCAGAAACGACCCGAAGCATAATAGTTGCGTATGAGCGCCGTGCGGTGACGCACTCGACTCGGCTAGGCAGTGCGGGAAAATGGGGCCCGTTCCCCTCAAGGGCATGCTTCTTGCGCGGGAAATATTCTGCAGGGGAAAAGGCTGCTGGCTGGCTAGGGGACAACGGATTCCGCTGAAGTGGCCACGGATTCAAGTGCTGGCGAATGTCGGGAGATTACGACCATGATTCGCACAAACGACGAGTACGATGACGATGACGCCGCGGTTACGTCGGGAGCGAGCGTCCGTGCCTCGTCGTCTCGTGTGACAAACATGACGGATTCTGGCGGGCACTCGGTGCCGTGCCGTAGCCAAGAAAGGCAAGCGGGACGAGAATCTGAAGATGTGTATTTACACGTTCTACATATGTGCAGTTTCTATGGTAAGACGGTAAACAACGGCTCTGCGATGACGGAGACGACACTTACGATGGCGGAAGGGGCGATGGCCAGGAGTGCACCATACAGCTTGTACATATTCAAGAGAATGTTGAAACAAGCATTTTTGCTTTGCAAAGTGAAAAACATTTTATCCCCTCGGGACCACGATCAAGTGGATGAGGGTATGGGAAAAGGTGAAATAATGCACACTGAGCACATTCACTACCATACACTACAATGTTACACGAACAAGGGAAGAGTGATAGAGAAAAGGGAATTAATGGAACGATTTTAAAAAATGTGCTTAAAGCTCCTGTGCTTTTTTGTTATTTAAAATGTTTCATCTAACGCACCGATTGCACCATTTTCTCGGCTAAGGTGCAAATGTAATAATGTTGATAATTAAAACCCTAGAGAGCGAGCAGCCTATTTGTCTTTCCTCCCAGCACAAACCTATGGAACCTGGAAGGCGATGCTAAAAAATCTTATAGCAATAAACCAGAACCGTACAAACCGCACTATTCCAGCCACCCACCCTCCCGTGGGGCGAAATGAAGCAACACAAATCGAAAGAAAATTATTAACAGCTTGTTTATCTTGCCTCATCACGCGCATTATGAATTCAAAAAAACGGGAAAGCTTGCCAGTTGTACGCTTTCCCGGCCCCGGCAGAAGGGAATTCAAATTAAACACAGCGTACGCAAAACTTTACCGAATGAATATAGTTGTGAGTGAGAAGGGAAGGAAAACAGGACGCGCGTGTACACACGAATAAAATTGAAACGCAGGGAAAAAAGGAAAGACTGCGATTGGACGCCTTGGTTGCTCGCGAATGTTGCCCCAATTGGCACGATAAGGGATAATTCGCGCGCGCGTGGTGCAAATTTCGACTCACCAACTGGAAAAATCCAAAAATCCAAAAAGAAGCAACAGCTGAAATGGCAAAAAGACAGAGCGAAGAAAACTTTGGTGGCAAAACTGAAATCGAAAAAATAAGTTCAGTAAAATACGATTATGAAGAGCATGCCGTGGAGAGAGTTTGATTGTTTGTGTGTGTTTGGTTTGGTGCTGTTTGTGACTTTTTTTGCTGCGCTATCGTAGGTCGATTCAAGTTACGCAGTAGTATTGCATTTATTTGGCAGTTACTGCATTTTTAAAACAACGATTTCAAACATACCTTCATTTTCAAAACAACTATCTCAACACTGCCTAAATTGAATCACTTGAACATGATAACACCAATGCCTGCGTTGCATCGTCGGCACGTTGAGGTTCACGAGGTTAAAAATAGCGTAGGGCAATCATGAAAAACGCAGCACAGCGCAAAACCCATCATTTGCAGCAATTGCGTGGCGCCGATCGTTGATGACCTTTCCAGCTTGTATTGCTCGCATATAATCCTATTAAATTGTCCAGCAGCAGTGCTGCTGCTCTGACGCACCGATGCATCGCAGGCTGTTCATAGATAATTCACAGCAGGACGATTATTGCTAAACCAGGTGGAAAATACAGAAATCGGTGTACATCATCGGTGGCCGATGAGGCAAGGTCCACTCAGCAAGGGAATGATTTTTATCGACTCAATCGATCGGATCGAAGGGGTGGGGAGCATTGCGTTTGAGGACAATCAGGGAATATGTTTGGATTCACTTAAAACAAACTTTTCTGTAGGGCTTAGAAAAAAAGGATTTAATGAGGAAAACAACACTTAAAATTGTTCAATTCAAATAACTGTAATGTCAGTTATTTTTATTTGAAAATGATTTGCTTCATCAAATTCTCATACTGACTGTTAAAGTATCGTTATAAATGAATTCACTCCAACGGTAGAGGTCATAACAGTAGAGGCTCCACACTGCAATGATAGTTACTTCTTTTGTTTCTTTGGTTAGTGTTAGATATATTTAGAGCTATTTTACTTCGTCAGAAAATGTCAATAAAGCACAATGTTTATAAGCATTTGTTAAGTACATCATCAACATGCAACAACAAAAAACAGTTTTAGATTTAAAATTAAAATTTAATCAAAGTTAAAATAAGTTATATCTGAAAAACAATAAAAAAAAATGTTTTCAGATTGATGTTCCTGCCCTTTCAAGCACATACCCAGCATTACAAGAAAAACTCTTAAATAAACGCAATAAAAAGCAAAATATTTACGCAAGATAAACTGTTTAAAATTCAATCATTGCTGCTTATTAAATCCACTCAGCAGCGCACGGCTCTCACAAAGCATCCTCCCACGAGTGCCGTAAAATTTAACTTATCGCTGTATCAAAATAGCAAAATGGAATGATTAGCCGAAAAACACGACACCCTCTGCCCATGTGAAGCCAGCTGAGCGTAGGAGGAAGATACTTTCCTCCGTTTAGCCATTGTAGCCCACAAACGTAAATGGCACGATAAAAGTCGCTCGAGCTGATATTAAACTGACACTCGAAACGCACCCACGCAGAGCGTGTCTGCTGATGAGCGCTTCTGTCCCTATCCAGGCTTCCCCGCTTGGAAGCCATCGTTCATCCGTGACGCACCGAGCCCGAACAGGCACATTAGCGTGCCGCACGTTGCAAAATATAATTTAAAGTAAGCATTCTGACAGATTTTTCTCTTTGGAATTGCACTGCTTTTTTCAAGTTACATGCAATTACATCGTTTTACCCTTCAGCTATTTATAGACAACTTCGACTAATTGAAGAATCCAGGCGCAACTAATGAGCCAACGTGCGACTTAACGTGTGATGTGAACGAAAATATGCCCGTTAAGAGGACATCGCTTGTCAAGACAAAAGCAGTAGGGGAACCATTTCGTGCAAATTAAACCATTTCCGGCATACTACTAAAGTCGGTGGCCCTTTACCGTGGAGTTCGTGGAAGGACTCTCACTGCCTCTGTCATCTTCAATCACGCTGACAGCTTGGACGAAACCGTCACACCGCGGTGCACTCTGCGTTTGCAGGATTAACTTTAATACAAATTCTTAAAATTATATAAAACCCAACCGAAGCGTACAGTCCTAGCGGCACAAAGAAATCTTCCGTAAATGGATAAAATGAGGCACTGAGTTAGTGTCTTTTTTTACGAAACATCCGTTGGTTTTATTTATTCAATCAGCCATTCCCGCTCGCCATTTGCGTTGTAAAATGTGTCACGCAATGGAGAAAAAGAAAAGAGAGCCAACGGTTTTCACTAATCCTCGCCTCATTTCCATGGAAAACAATTTCCTCATCATTTGGACCACCCCGGTATTGACGACCGTTTCTTGCACTTGGGTTTCCCCTTCCTTCGCTCTCCTGAATGAACTCTTACTGCTACTGCTGGACCTGCAATGGAAAAGGGGGCGGAAACAAATGAAGGAGAAAAAAAAAAAACAAATCATAGCACACGCACACACAGAGAGGGACAATGAAACAGACATTTCCACACGTAAAAACAAGCCCCCGAACAGAGCGAAACAAGCCAATCGTTCCATACCGCCATGATTTCTGACGGGCTTGAGGCTCTTACTGCTTGCTTCTTTCCTCTTTTTTGGGGTGTCTCCTTGTCGAATCTGCTTTGTCTAACGTACTTCATTCTGTGTGTGTGTGTGTGTGTGTGCGTGATGCTATAAATATTTAATGCGGCTTATCACGCAGTTACTATCGCATGATATCAATCACCGACCGGTGGCGGTTAGGCAGCGCTGGGAAGAAAATCGTGGACATACACTTGACACAATAGTTACCCACACTCCCGGGATTAGTGACACCCATAGCTCCCATCCCACTACCCGTCAGGTGGACGCTATGACTAAGCGGACTTGGTCGAGTGGACAGCAGGGTCACCGGGCTGTGTATGTGTGATTGCTACCGGGGCTACCGCAGGACAGTTCCGCAGTGCGGGCGAAAATCTTACCCCTGGCTCTTCTGGCAAGCGTTCCAGCCCCGAGTCCGAGCACCACTAATTCGGGCCTGCTGAACATGCGGGAGTGATAACGCGGTGCGGTGCGGAATGCCACTATGAATAAGGAATGAATTTGGCACAAAATTGGCCTCCACTGCCCCCGGGGGTGGCGTGTTCGCAGCGTGTTGTAACGGGTGAGCTCATTGTACGCTGTTGTAGGTGAGCAATGATTCGTGGAAAATGCCCTACACCTTCGCCACTACCACAGTCGATGCGAAAGGGACGGGTTGGGGAGAGGCGGCAAATTAATAGCGGCAAGTGATTAGGGGGTCTAGAGTGTGTGCGTTGAGGATTGTGATAGGACAGAGGGAAGTTCACATAGTTAGCTCCATCGAAACGGGCGTTAAAGTCACTATTCAAAAAGAAAACCACCAAAGATGACAAGTTTCCTTTTCAACAAAAACTTTTCAAATTATTTTACAAAAAAATTAATTTCAAGCTCACTGTCCTCAACATGCACTTTCCACATCATCCCAGTACACCCTAAAGACCCCAAGAAAGGAAGCACAATAATCATAACAATGACCTCGCACTCACAACACAACACAGCCGTGATTCGTGCGTTTCCTCCAACAATTTATTTGTCCTTTTCAGCTTCCGCCACCGAGCAGGAGGAAGGAAGTCTCCCTGCCCCCTGATTTTGCTCCGTTCCCCATTGCCATTGAAAATCCCGGGAAAAGCGGGGTCGATTTCCGCACGATTTGAAAGCGGCCCCGGCTGTTTCCGGGTGAAGGGACTCGAACGATGAATCTTGCACGATGCGATAGTGGAGGCAACTTGCACTCTGAACATGTGGAAAATATGTATGTGTGTGTGTGTGAGCTTTTTTGCTTCCTCATATATTCACTGCATGTGATGTTGTCCCACTTCGCAATATTGCTTCAAGGAATTTTGCACGTGAGACTCGACGCACGGTGGACGCGACGGGCGGACAAAAGTTTGTCATACACGCGCGCACGAATCGATCTTGATATGCGGCGTAGTGCAATGCAGGCGTTCGATTGCTTTTATGGGGGTGTGCAGGGAAGTATGCACGAGCAATATTGTACCGAGTGTTTGTGTGTGTGTGTGCGCGTGATGATGTATTCAAAGGAAGGCGTAAAGTTGGCGGATGTGATTGAGAACATATTTTCCATTCCGGCTTTTTTGTTGTTTCTGTTGCATACCTTCCAACGTTTCACAGCTTCGAGCGAAAGGACCGAGCAGCGATGTGTGACAATGTGCTGCAATATTCTATAGCAGGTTATATCGCCTCGATTTTACAGTGCAAGTTGTGCAATCCATAAATATATTGTTGGTAGGATATACTTGCCTTGGGAAATAGGAAATAATGTTCATCAAACTTCTTCAGGCAAAAACTAACACATTTTATGCTAAGGAGTCTTAAATGTTGTAAGTTCTAGTGTCAATGCACAATTTCACAAAAAATTTACATTCGATTCATTAGTTTGTCTTAAAAGTGCTAAACACTCTGTTACGTCCTGGAACTTTCTTTCTCGTGCTAAAACTTATCTTAAGAATCAGCGGTGAAAAACAGTTTTTCTTAAGCACTTGGTTTTTATTTGACGTCTTAAAAAAAAAAACAACTGTCTTTACCGATGATGTCACGAGAAAGGGCTGGCTTTCACTCATCCTTGCGCTTTTATCCTCTCGGTTGAGAGAGCTGAGAGCGGGAGAGAGGACCCTCGCCCAGTGCTTTCTCCAGCTTAAGCCTTTTTGACGACAGCGCCTTCTCTTGGGTCTTTACCGTACTAGCACCATTGTATGCGCTTTCGCCGCGACATATGAAAAATTTAAAACAGAAAAAAAAATTCAATTCATTCAGAATAAAACATCTTTTTCCATGATTTTTTTTCCTGGCAAATTTATCATATCCTGTAGTACTATGGAATATTTGTTGTTAGTTTTTGGTAATTTACTTTAATTTTTGTTTTTTTTTGTTTTTTTTTTCTAATGTTTTATATTATACATGTTTATACATTTTTTAAAAAGATAAAGGAAGTATTTTAAAGAACAATTTACGCTTATCATCTTCAAAAACTGAAGGAACTCTAAAAAGATAAATAAAGAGTTTTTAGAGAAACCCTACTGTACATGATTTCTTCCAGTTACATCCTCATGCAACATCTTACATGCCTACATACTTACTTTTATATTTTAATTTAGAAAATGTGTGCTTTTATCGCATCTATATGACTTATTTTTCTTTTTAAATTCAAATTATTATCTCTACTACTATTAGTTTGAATACTTCCTCCACAATAACGAAACCCTTGAATGAGAGTCAAATAAGATAAAGGAAAGAGCAACTACAATGCAATGCTCACTTCAGTGGCAGTCAAAAACCGCTGAAACCGCTACAAGTCATACCCGAATGAATGTTTGAAACCAGCAAAAGGTCATCCGTGTGCATGTCCGCCTTACCGTAAGGGCTGAGCTGCTGCTGTCGCTTTGTCTATTCTCATCCCTCCAAACCTCCCAACCCAACCCTGCAAAACGATTGGAAGTTTAGCTCAAACTATACTTCCTGCTAGTCGCATCGACGACTAGTTCCGGTGGTGTGTCCGGGACGGGAGCATGGGTACACTATTCGTTTACCAGTTGGCTTCCCAAACACCTTTCCCTCTCCCCGCCACTTCCGAACACACGCTGAAAGCCTGATTGACGGGCACCGTGGATGGGACGGACCCGTACCCCGAACGCATCGGAACGTCCTATCACCCCCTTCCCCCGAAGGTTTGATAAGAATACGGGAAAAAGTTTATAAAATATTTACCATCGTATTAAAACCGACAGTTTTTCATGAATATTTTACCCAACAACAAAATTACGTACGAATAGTTTCAACGGGTTTTCTCACACTCCGGCCACGATTACGGCACGGCTGTTGCTGAGCCATCAGGGTTGGATGCGGGCGTACTGGAAAGGATTCACTCTGACCGATTCTCTCTCTTTCTCTCTCTCTCTCTCTCTCTCTCTCTCTCTCTCTCTCTCTCTTTACTTCTAAAGGTATGAAGGGTTGTGGGAAAATGTGGTGACATTCTAGTACACAACCCGACATAAACCTGTTTTCGCTGCAGGTGGATTGCCGTTTGTAGAATAAAACACCGGCTACTGGCTGGTCTGCACCAGCACTATTGACATTTTAGCTTCTGCTGTAGCCGTGTTGCTTATTTAGCGGTTTGTGGCAGTATCTTGTACCTGCCGCTTGTTTTAACATGTTTTCAATGGTAGAAACACTTAAATGTCAAACCTCAAGGGACTATGGAGAATATTAATGGATGTAGCGTGGATTCGAGTGCGAGATTAATGAGTCTTTCTCCGTATCTGGCGCGGATGTGAATGGAGCTGGTTTTTCGTGGTCACTAATGACGGGAGGGGGGAGGGTGGTGAGGGAAGAAAAAAAAACAGGTAAGACGGTTGAGTGGCGAAACATACGTCACGATTGACGTTTGATCTACCATTAAAAGCGAAGCAATTGCGGTCTTCTGTCTGTTGGGTAGCGTGACGTCATTATCAGCGTATTTGAGGCATAAAGATAAATCACTCTTCGCTTGATATCGACACGTGCCTGAGAAACCATGAATCAGCTCAATCAATAAGGTAGCTAACGAACCTTCAAAGTTTGGGATGATAGATTATCAATTTAATTAAAACTGCATTTTTAGTGATTTTAAACGAACATTGTTGAGGATATAGCGTCACTGAAAAAAAAAACACTTCATCCTCAAATATTCAACTTAAAGCTTCCTGCTACAATAAGAGTTACAATGAGTTACTCAAAATTGAAACATTTAATGATTGAAATGATAAAATCAACGTGCATTTAGGAAAATACATGAGGGACTGGTGACACATCAAGTATAGATTTTTAATTGAATTATATAATTAATTATAGCAGATAAACGCATGCATTATACAAAATGAACTAAAGCTTGTATAATAGACTGCAAACCGGACAGATAAATGAACATTGCCATGAACAGCACAAGTTCGATGGTTCTGTAGGCAATTTAGACTTTCCTGAAAATATTACAATTTTCTTGAATTTCAAAACCAGTGTTAATTTATCCGCAAAATTATTGTAAATAAAAAAAAAATACTCCTGCAAAGAAGCGTGGCACCATAAACCATCCCCATTCTATCAGTCCTCTTAAATCGATCGCAATGGACACTTTGTCGCGTCCAACCACACCAAGCAGTGGAATTGAATTCAATTTAGAAGCCATAAATTTCGTCCCGGTTCCGGTCCGATCGCTATCACTCACGTCAAAAGAAAGAAAAGGAAAAACATCCCAAGTGTAAGAGCAAGAATGCGCGTTATTAAATTAGATTACATGCACGATTAGATTTTAAAGCATAATGTCGAAAAGCGATTCAATTCATCCCTTCGTCGACCTCCTTTTAGTAGCATTGATTTTTAACTCTCTAGCGTTCGCTTTCGTTTGCTTTCGTTACACTTTTTGCGTTTCGGGGTTTTACCTTCAGTTTGCTCCTACGTTGGCTTGACTTTTTACGCTTTTCCTGCAGCCCATGTGCAGCACGCTCGAGAACGTAGCGGAATAAACTGTTCGATATATTTTAGAATATGGAAAAAAGGCTTTCTTTCCTTTCCCAGCGTGGTGCACCGCTCGAAACTGCATCCGATCGAAAAAGTTCCCTTTTTGCGCTGCACCAAACATGGGCAATGGGAAGGGGTGGATCGGTAAAGGGAAAGCGAGAAGTAAAGGGGAACTTCATCACAGATTCCACCATCGTCGCTGAGCGGGCGGGGCGGATGGTTTTGGGTTACGTCCGAATTGAGTTATATCACGTTACGCTATCCAAAACTTCATGCGCTATGACAAAGTTTCGGCCGGGATGTGCATGTAAAATAAAATTTAACCATCCCACAGTCCACACCGGCGGTGTGATAAGCTTGTCCCCTAAGCGCGAACGGCTAAAAGTAAGATGCTGGGATGAAGGGTTCGCTCCAATCGCTGGAAAAACGAAATGTGTCGAAAAAGTTTTTCCCTCAGCAGGGATCGGGCATGGAGAGAAGAGTACCAGTGTGCATGAGATTATGGGGCCGTTTTTTTTTGTTACTGTTACACACTATCTCTCTTTCTCTTTTCTCGCTGCACGCGTTTGTAGCTGCCTGCTGTTGGAACGTTCAGTGAAACGGTGAAGCTTGCAGCCCGGCATGAGATTGATCAAATTACGGATATTAAAAGTACGCTACACGGTACGGCAAGAGGGTGAGAAAGGCAGAAAGGCTTGTCAGTGGTCCGGAGAGACAGTGTTTTTTTGTTGCAGCTACCAGCATAAACTGGAACCGAGCTGGGCAAAAAACGCTCGAGAACCGTCTGTCAGAAATTTGACTCAGTAATTATTTTTGAATTATTCTGCTCCTTCGGTGAACACTCGCAGAGGCAGAATGATGAGTTTAATGGTATGAGTAAAGCTGAACCGTGGTAGTAAGATTTTATGACTAGGCTTTATGTAGAGACTAGTGATGTGCGTTCCGGAGCGCACCAACGGCTCCGGAGCCGGCTCCGACTTTTGCCCGGAGCCGGCTCCGAACTAACGGCTCCGGAGCCGGCTCCGAACCAACGGCTCCGAACTAACGGCTCCGAACAAACGGCTCCGAACTAACGGTCGGACATATCCGACATAAGGTGTGTCATCTTTTTTTTTTGGTCTGTCAAACTGTCAAAAAACAAAAATGTAAACAAAACCAAAAGCGCAGCAAGCCGGTAGAAACAAGTGTTCAGTATTTTAAATACGTGTTTACAATATGCTTTTTTACCTTAGGGCGTTTTCTAAAAAACCTATGGATTTTGACATAATAGCATCGCTTGCGTTTCTGCAAATCCGTGTCAAGCCCTAAGGTCCGGAGCCGTTAGTTCGGAGCCGGCTCCGGAGCCGTTAGTTCGGAGCCGGCTCCGGAGCCGTTAGTTCGGAACCGGCTCCGGAGCCGGCTCCAAAATTTTCCGTAGCCGGTCGGAGCCGGCTCCGGTCCCGGAGCCGTTTTTCCCATCACTACTAGAGACATATGATCTATTTACTTTTTTTTTAATATCCTACGTTCGAAGTAATCATTTTAAAATTATGAAAAATTAAATATATTTACAAACGATTAAATTCAAAACTCAAAACTATGTTTAAAACTTGATAAAGAGTTGTGATTTTCAAAACCATATAAAAGGAAAAACGATCTGCAATGGACATTTTCATAATGCTTCAAACGGAATACACTTCCATCTACAAAGCAAAAGTTTCGAAACATGCAAAACCCTAAAATAGATGAAACAAGCAACAAAACATTAACCAGAGTTAACTTCATCATTTCCCCACATTTCCAATGATAAAAAGGAAATCAGAAAGGAAAAGCTTATCAAGCTTAAGCAAACGATACCTCACCTAACCGAACACTGCCAATGGTTTCGCCAACTCACGACGCCGCCAAGCAAAGGTTTCAACCAAGGGAGGAAACTTTTTCCATTTCCTATCCTGTCGGAAATCGATCATTTGTTGTGCTTCTCGTTCCTCCGGGCAACGCTCATCACTCTTCTCGGAGGAATCTCAATTAAAAAAAATGAGAGCAAAGCACGGCCCACCATGAAATTCATTGGACGGCGGGGAAATGAAAGTTCAATAATATTTACTTCTGGAAAAAAACGCCTGAGTAGACCCTGGAGGCCAGTTTTAAGCTAGCGGCTAGCGTGGGTATGGTTTTCTCGGTGATACTACCACCCGGTTGTGCATTGTGCTTTTAATTAATTCACTGATCAAAATTCATGATTTACTGGGAAGGATAAGTGGACGCAAAAAAAATGTAGAAAAAGTATCCTTCGCTGAGCGGCTGATGGAAATTCTGAAGTGATTCATTTAAATTGCTTCCTGTATTGGGGAAACGTTAGACTGCGGCGTTCACTTTCATCTGTTTTTAAGAAGAACTCACTTCAACGATCCCACTTTGCTCAAGGGAATCGAACAGTGCAAGGGAATGCGAAACCATAATTTAATTTATTTCTAAGATTTCTCCCCTGAGAGAAAGTGGTTCTCATAGCTTAGTGATCAGATTAACAAGAAACCATTCGAGATTGGAACGTGAGAAGCTTGCATAAAATAATTAAACATTCACATCGTTTTCACTACTCGTTAACGATTTGTAGAAAAATATTTTAAAGTTCACTCACTGCAACGCGTTATCGATCTTTCGCAGCAGTTAACAGAGCAATAGACTAGTCACAAGAGAGGCATGATATCCTTCCACCAATAAGTAACGTCAACATTCGATAAAATGCTATCCTTGACGGTCATATCACCGTCCTTTCGTCTATGTAATCTCATTATTATGCTAAGAAGGTTATCAAAACCGCGTCAAACATCAACGCAAACTACTATTGCGCTTTTCGAAAACGATGGAGACGATCGGATTATCTTATTATCACAGTGATGGTGAAGAAGGTTGGTGAAGCAAAACTCGAAACGACACCGATCCAAGTCCCACCAGGCAATCGAAGATAGACTAGTTTATGTGTGCTATCAATATAAAACCCGGCACGACTTTTTTTGTTGGATGGAAAGATGCTAAAGGAGAAGAGAGAGCACAAATCTCTAGCCCACAGGTACAACGTGGCCACTGAACCACAGTAATACGCTAATAATACATACTTTTTTATGTGCCCGAAGGGGCAGCTTGAGAAAAGATATACCCAACAGCGAGGACGAAAAATCTAGCGATTCTCAGGGGTTGCTTCTGCTCGAGCTAGATATCTCATAAATTTACATCGATACAAATGGATTACAAATGCTTTGCGGATGGAGCTATAGTTTAGTTAGTAGCGTTACATGTATCACGCAAGAGGGTTTTAAGATGCGAAAAGGAAAATTTTCCGTGGAAAAAGATCACGAGACAATGATATTTAAAGCTCCAATTGAAGAATTTAGGACTTATGCACTTTTTGGTCATAAACGTATCCAGAGAACTATTGATTACACATATCTCAAAGCCAACTAAATCTGTTATTTAGAATATTAATTACCTATTAAATAGAACTAAAAGGCTATTATGTTTATGGGATCCTTCTTTTAATCAGTATATCAATTACTTTAGGAACAATGAAGAGGAGAAATTGATGTGGATTTAAGGCAACTAGATTAGACGAATCAATCGTTCCTATGAATTGTTTCTTAACCACACGGATTTAAGAATATCAGACCTTTGAAAACAGTTACAACAATCTGTGCGTTGTTTTTCTTACTGCTACTAAAATTGTGCTTTGCGTAGTGATTGCATACCTTGGGGTGTTACCAAACGTGATGCATACCTTCAGGCGCAAAACATTTTCTTATGAAAAGATGTATTGCTACAATGTTTTAAATTCATCATATTATATGATCTCTTTAAGATAAATAGAAAGCTTAAAATTTATTTTAATCGAATTTGGGGATTATAAATTCTGCTAATTAAATTTCTACTAATTACTATCAAGACATTTTCACTGTAAACCATGCGCAAATTACCATCTTTAAAGCAATTGTCCGAACAACTGAACAAAATTTCTATAACTAGACAATGAAACGTTAAAACCAAGCACCTGTGAGGTCTTTCAGCAAATTCACACACCCCGTCCTTTGTGCAAAAGCATCACGCAGCAAACGAAGACGAATAAAAGTTTACGAACCAAATGATGACAGTATTGCCGAGCGCTCGAACGAAATGAAATAGGTACTCTACGTAAACCATACTATCATCATCATCAAGATCATCCCCCAACAGCAATCCCCGTTTGCCTGCTCATGAACAGCATCGCCACTGATGGAATGGTGTAGTTGAAGGTAGAAATTAATTTAAACGAGGACCAGCTCACCTGAGCGTTAAGGAACAGGGGGAAGGACACAGTCCACGGCGCCAAAGCTGCAGCTGGTGGATGATTTTTACGAATGTAATTTTTCCTTCCCACCTCTTGAAGCCAATTGCAGGCAGAGTCTGCTGGAAGTGTCCTTCCGTTGCGCAACTGCACAGCGTTTCTTGATATCGCATATTCAGAGGAGGTTGTTTTTGCACCTTCTCGGAGCTTACACTTTGCTGCTTTTTTTTCGCAGCTCCTTCTGTGCCACCGTTTTATTACATATTAAGATAATTATTACGTATTATTTTCCATTCATTACATAAAATGGCTGGCTGGATAATTGCGCTACAGTACCAAAGCTCACCAGGGGGAAAAAGTTCTCACCGTGGCAGTTGGGTCGTCAAATTTTCAGTGCCCTGGTGAAGCAGATTACACCAGTTGCAAAATAAAAGCATGGAAAGCGGGGAGAACGACCCTCTTTCGGAATAGTTCCGCACTTGGGAAGAAATGCTTCAGCTGCAAGCGGCGGGAAAGTTGAAGACATTCTCCCGGCAGCGAAGTGGAACGGCCAGCGATGCGAAGTCAGTCCAGACCGTCGACGTAGGCAGATTTGAAAACTTGCCATCAAGTGTTGGCATTAAGCTGTTTTAATTGTACCCTCTTATACTCCGTGATGGTTTTGTTGGTGCCGGCTGTGAATTCCATGCAGGGTAAATGTTGCTCCCACCAGTTCTGCAGTTGTTGCGCCCCCAGTTGTTGCGCTTAATGGGCGGCAGAAACTTTGGACAGCGAAAGTTACTTTATGTCGTGCGATGAAGTTATGAATTATCGTACAAACGATGCAAGCGTGCATCCACATCCCCACCGTGCAGGGAACCGTTTCTCTTAACCTTTCGGAACTGCAAAACTGTAGCTCAAGTGGCAAATAGAATAGCGCATTAGTGAGATTTTGAATGGTTTGTGATTTTTTGTGCTTGAAGGGCTGCGGTAAACTTTTCAATGGAGCATGCAAGTCGTTCTCGTGATGTGTGATAAATAAGAAAGCATGACATCGCTTACAAATGATGGAGGACTAGTTTTGCCTGTTGCAATTACCTTCATTCAGAATTGTAATCATTTTTTGTTGATTTCGTTTCGTTTGGTCGTAATACAGGATGTTCTGTGTCATAGTTCAATGTTATTGGAATTTTTTAACACGCATTAGATGTTTCAGATTTTCATCACAAAATAATTTTATTTTCTCTAATTTGTTTTTTCATTTGCAACGATTTCTTTTTAATTGCGCTTTTTTGGGGTTTTTACAAATCAAATAAAAAAAACACCGTTTGAAGCTAAACAATAAAACTACACCACTGTTTAACAAAAACTAATTTGTAATGTCTCTTAAATTTTTCTGTACATGCCTTTCTCAAAGCGCGTTTGAAGATTGAACCTAGCTCTGAGAGCACGTTTTGCATACATGAACAGCGAGTCACGGGAACAATCAACTCCGCAACGTAATGCACAATATCGCAGATGTATTCCCGTCTAGTGAATGAGTTTTTCTCTCCGTCACAGAAAACCCTTCCAGCGACGTCAAAGCGTCAACGTTCCGTTACCCACGCCGCAGTGGAGAGTTAGTGAATACTGATGAGCAACATATGGTAGCCTTCTGGCACAGACAAGGGAACCCAAAAAAAGGTAGACGAGGAAGTGTCCTTATGTACATCCATGTTCCTAGCCCTGCCGCCGCCTAGTTTTAAGCACAGTCCAGTTCGTCGACTTGGGGCACCGCTGTGAGCACATTTGCATTGTAATTCCATTAGGCAAAAATTAGTAGCAGCCTTTCCCGGTCGCCCTATGCTCACAGACAACTGTCCACGCGGCTCCAGTGTGAAGGGATCATCAAAATTCCCCCACACCCAGCCCCACGCGGAAGGCGGTATGCTGATGACCACAATCACTTGCCGTCTCACGGACTGCTAAATGGTCAAAAAACATCGTGGGACACTGGTTCGGGCGAGCAGGAGCGCAAATCAGAACCTGCCGGAAGGCGTATCCACGAAACGAGTTGACAGTGGAAACCCTTCGTTTTCGGTGTGGACACAATTTTGCTCTTATCAAATTTTGATTTCCTTCCCGGACGGCCCAGTGAAATACCGTTCCACGTACGAAGGAAGCTGAGGCTTCAGATTAACAAAAAAGCGAATCACCAACATCGAGAATTGCAAATCGGTTTAAGAGCTGTCGGCGGCCGGTTTCGTGCCGTTCCGGAAGAAGTACCGGATATGTCTCTGTAGGTGGGCATTTGACTCATCCGTTTCGCATTTCCGCGAGTGTGAGTGTCTCACCCTCCGTGATCCTGGCTGTCCGGGACGGAACAACCCGGAATTTAGGTTCACGCATCGTGGCAAGGCGATGGTTTGGTGATTTGGTGTAACGCTAATGCCTTTTGTCACCGAGAGGCAACGGAGTGGCAGAGGCTGCTAGTGCTGCTGCCGGACGTGCTGCACGCGTATGCCCTGAACCCAGAACCGTTTGATGAATTATGTATGCAGCTCACAGCGGAAGAGATTCGCATCGGCCGAATGGTGTATCGTGTTATATTCTTTTGTTTTGCCAGCCGATAGCAGCCGTACTAGCAACGGGTGATCTTGAAACGAGATTGGTTTAGGCATTCACTGACGGCCCAAAAACTTGGCATTGCAAATCTGTAACTAACCGAAGGTTTTCGGAACGGGATTGAAATCAAACGAAACGAACGTGCTCACGAGCAAAGTGGTCAGTGCAAGCTCTTTTTTGAGATAATCTCTGGGTACTGGAGTGGTTCGTGATTTGACCGGCGGAAATGGTCATGGTCCCGCACAGACACTGCAATCACAAGTCTTCGATCGTTGACTGGACTCACCTGGGAACGGGTGAGGCATTTACAATTCATGCGTAAGATTCAAGAGAAGCTTGGAGAATGTTTGATTTTTCAGCCATTTTTTAAATAACTAACCAATAATCTAAATAACATAATATGATGTGTCTTACGTCCTATGGCATATGTCAAAATAAATGAAAGAATATTAAATCTTAAAGCTGAGAGTGGCCAAATAGAATGCAAATTGCATAACTTTAGGTGCTTAACCGAAAAATGCAAACTGATTTATATTGACTGACATCAGGCCACTGATACTTAATCTTTGAAATGCTAACCCCAGTATAACCCTCACACGCAAACCCAATTAAATTATTTAACAAACTTTATGATCCAATTTCAACATGATAAAATCAAACCACACCGTGAGACGAACCTCATCCGGAGTGTTTTACATCTTCATCCATCACACCGTCACAGTAAGCTGATTCATTGTAATCGTTTGTCAAAACCACATACACGCAGACTCCTTAGATAAGCGCACGTGTATGTGTGTGTGTGTGTGTTTATAAGCACACATAAACCTTCCCTTAATAATGCATCAGCCCTTGAGGGTGCGCTCGGCAAACTAACGCGCCGCCTTACACCGGATTCCTAATGACTTCTCGATCTTCTCTCTTTTGTTGCGCGTCTCGTAGCCAAACGGCTTACATCGCACGTGCGACAGCGTTTCAGCACACTGCGACATTGCGTTCGCCTCGCATAAAGCGAACACGTGTTTTTGTATGCAAAGTTCCTCCTTGAAATAGTTTCTCACAGTACTGCCTGCACGATGCCCCTTTCGCACCGTTGTGCCGCTGTACCTTGCTGGAGCTTCGTCTTTTTCGAGCTAATTACCTATTAGCAGCGGAGATAGCGTCGCTTGACATTCAGGACATGCTTTTCAATCCTGCCCGTGGTTGTGTACCGGTGGCAGGATGCAGCTCGCGCAACACTCGTGCCGCACTATCCCCCGTCGGTGCATCGAAAATGCGTGGAAAAAGCAATATACGTTGGCAAAATAAACTCCTCCTCGTTACAGCACACGCTCGGCAGGATCGTCTCACTTGTCGTCCCGATGTAACACGCACCATGTTTTGTGCGGTGTAACATTGGCCGTTGGAAGCAACAGTGGCGTAAATTCTCAGGTGTGTTAACCATGCATGCCGCTGCAATGTGCTTTCATCGATGGTGCAAAAATAGCTTCAACGTCTCACACACCGTCCTGTGTCCTTAGCTCTATGTGTGCGAGGTTTACTGGTGACTGGAGCAAAAAGTAAAAGAAGCAAAAAAAATACACACACCGTGCGAAGGTTTAAAAGAACGACGAAAGGTTAGTGTTGATAATGGATGGAAAAATGATGAAACCATCCATAGCGTAAAATGAGAGTTTATACAAGTGGGGCTATTTCATGTGTTCGCCCTTACGCCCCGCACACGTTCCTTTAATAAAAAGACGGACGAAACAAAAGCTAATCCCGTTTTCCATCCCATCGGACTCGGCTCCATGCAAGTGTGTGTATTTGTGTGTGTGGGTGTGGACAGCCTTTTATGCTTTCCTGCACGGTCCGAGAATAGCGTGCCTTCCAAGCCGAAGGGTAATCCTGATAGTGATATAAACGAGTAGGTTGTTTGTACACACGAGACAAAAAAATCATCCTACCCACACCGGCACACACACACACACACACCATGCAACCGTTTTATGAAAACCGATAGGTTCAGTGTTCGGCGCGACACATACAACAGGCCGGTTTCTTTTATCCACGGGTATGAAACTAATTTAGCCGAGCGCATTCATGTCCCATAGGCGATGCGCCCTCGCTTATAATTGCCTCCCGATATTGTGTACTGTGTGCGCATGTATAGGGGTAACGGTGTGTGTGTGTGTGTGCGTTTGGCCAGTTCTTTTATCCTTGCATTCTTTTCACCGCTCAGCTTGCCGGTTTATAAAACCCTGCAGAACGTGCGTAAATGCTTTCGGGTGAGCATACCTTTAGGCGCACAATGGTTCTATCTTTACCAAGAGGTTTGCAGTGCTGCTTCCACTATATTACTTTACCAGGCAAACATAGACGAAGCGAGTGATGGTGCGTCGGAGGACAACAAAAACCCCGGCCTGGGTCATCATTTCATTTTGTTTGCTTCTCAAGCAAAGTGTGATGAATAGTGATGGTAGTGGTGATAAAATAAATCATATTTTCTGATTTTCAAAGCCAGCATACCTTTAATCCCTTTTTACGACGAAACAAGAAGCGATTGTCTTGTAGGAAAGGTGTAATTTTCTTTCAGTTGCTCTGCACAACCGACTGATTTAATGAAAAAAGCTAGCTGAGCTTAGCAAAAGCTTTTTTTGTCAAGGCAAAACTAAATCTGTAAAATTTAAATAGATTCTTTACAATATTGTTGTCGATAAAAAAATGTTGCTCGAACAATTCAATTCAGTTACAAATCATTCGAACTACTATCCATACATTTCACAGAAAATCTGAGTTAAAGAATGATTGTCTTAACATTGTTCCCAGAAACAATACGGCCTGGCCGTCACTACCGAATAAAAAAACACTTTGTTCTCAGAAAATAGAACCATGTCCTGTAATTGTTCAAATAAAGTTGAAGTATGATTTAAAAGTGTTTCTGATTTTAACTACGATACATGAAATGATTAAATAGTGAAGATTATTCTTGTAAGGATTCTCTCACCGCTTAATAAACTTATAATATTTTGGCCGAGGCCCAGTACGCCTAACGTTATGCAAAAAGCGTTTTAATTAATTCAGGATTTTTGCGTATATTGAAATTTTCTTAAAATGCATTTTACGGTTTAAAAATATCAAGCAAACACATGCATTAAATAAGGTAAAATTTTAGCCCCTTTCTCCATCAATAAAAACAGTAACAATGCAGAAAAACTACTCATTTAGTTCAGCTTCTCAAACCACCCCACACGAGTCCTTCCGCCGCAAAACAAATTGCCCAGCGCTCACTCGGTGTCAGCCAAGCTTTCGACACGCTGCGGTAACGGTGATTTAAAGTGCACCATTTCTCAACCGAACGCACCAATTTCTGTCACCTTCTTTTAATTGCCGTGCATCGTTGTGCACGTGGCTTTCCGGCTCGGTTGCTAATATGTTGAGCGAAGGGCTACAAGGCTACGACATACAAACTGTACGGAGGCACGAGCACAAACACACGCGGTCCCTCGGTTTGCTGACCATAAATAATCAGGGAAGCATGAAACCGGGCACGAACATGATGAAAACCGACGGAATTCATGTTAATCACGACGTATGAATATTCATGCTCGCCGGTCTTTCCCCTGCCACCCGCACCCTACCCTCCGCACCATGAAAAGCTGAATGGCTTTCGGTTGTGTAAGTGAATCGTAAGGCCAGCCCTGTTAATGACCGTTGCCACTTTAAATGCATCGATTTCTTGGGTCATCGGTGCAGCGGCTAATATAAGTGCAGCGGTTTTGTCGATTCAAAAGCAATGTTTTCAAAAGTGGGCTTTCCACCATTCGTCCTTTTTTGTGTTCCTCCGGGTTTTCCCAATTTTAAATGTGTTTGCCATAGTGGACATGGAATAATTGGTTGAACCGAGTGCTTTTAACGTTGTTAAAGAATTAATGAGCGAATACCGGTGGTCGCGTGAATGGGATAATTGAGGCGAGCGTTAAATGTTGGTGAGAAAAGCCAATTTCTGAATAGAATTATCAAAAAAAAAAAAAATGCAAATGATTTAACATATCGCTTCAAATTAAAGTGGAAATGGTTGTGATGGGAAATAAATCAGCTGAGTTGAGTGTTTTTTCATTTTTAAATTCGACTCCTTCATCTTCCTGTTCTAAAATTAAGTAAATCATTTTGCTTCGAACAATTTTGAAAAGTGCCTTTCTTGGGAAGTTTTCCACATCGTTCATTCCAATTTCTAATAAATCAAACTACTGTTTCAATTCCGGCAAAACTAATCCCAATACGCACGGTATGCTTCACAAATCGTAGCATAATCATTTAATTCTACAGTCTCACTTCCACCCGTCAGCCGTCTCTATTATTGTGCTACCGGATGCATCGCATCACTGGCAGCCATGTGTCGTCTTACCAAGTCAAAGCATATTCAGTGAACTTCTCCTGCCCGAATGTCTGATAATTTACTTTCGAAACACTCAACGACGCTGATCCATTAGCGCGTCGTGCTCGTGTAACAGTGATGTTGCACTGTCACTGTGTAAAGGAGATGCGACTTGTAGGACCTTTTGGTAGAGTTTGGAATCATCCGTGCACGGGCTGCAAGGCTTCTTGTTCATTGCTGTCGACATTATGCTTCCGTTCCTCTGGGGAGAAAGTGATGTGTAGCTTCATCGTCAGCTGTGATCCCTTCAGTCTGATACAAGTGAACAGGATGCCAGGGTCAGAAAACGGAAGACATAGCGAAAAGCATGAAACATTGAGTGCATTTTCAAGAATGGGAAAAGGATGGAAATTTCAGCTACTACTTGGCATGGTTCGGATATACTTTAAGCTTTGCGAGAATATGTTGAAAGAAAACTACTTTCTAGTTGACATCAAACAAAAATCCTCTTGTCATAATAGATCCGCGAAAGAGTGAAAATAATCGTAAAAAGGAGTTCTTGTGTGAAATACGCCAAAAACGGCGACTATTAAGCAAAAGATTTGAACCGACTCTCGAGCGACGTTCTCTCACTGTTTCGATGAAAAGTGTAGTCTGATTATTTTTTTTAATAATTTTGTTAAAATTATGTAACTTCTTGCCACATTTTACAAAATAAAAATAAAAAGACACACTTTAATCAACATTTTGTTTCGTGTTAAACTGTTTAACCACTGTGTTTGGAAACTAAAAAGAGCTTCGGTAATTTATTTTATCTTTTTATACCAAATTGTTGAAGCTCAATTTTTCTTTATAAAAACTTAAACATAACTTGATATAAGAACTTTAAATACAAAGAGTGATTAAAAGTGGGGAACACTAGCATATTACGAATGTTTCAAAATTTTACACAAAATGTGTGTTCTTTTAGAACAATTGATTAGGTTACTGTAAGCTATTTATACTTTATCCAATTCTCATTCCACTCCCAACATGTTAATGACGTTCACTACATCTTCATCCGATCATTCCCAACTCCAAAGCAGCTACATCAAGAAGAAGTGTTATTAATTCAATTTATATCATAACTTCGTTAAAATCCCCACTCGCTGCATGTTCGACGTTGGAAATGATGGTGATGATGCTTCCAGTGCCGATTGCTATCAAACGCTTCTACCAGTTCTTATGCTAAATATGACACACGCCAGACCCTCGTAGCGTAGAAGAACACACACCGGTTTTGGTGGAAGAACTCGGCGAGAGACGGGTGGTTATACATATAGCACGGACCGCAGTACAAGCGGCAGTTGGAAACGGTTCGATTAACTTCAAAGCGAATATTCGGTATTAATTAGTTTACCGGCGAAAAGTCTCTTTAATGGTACTTTGTTTTCGATGGGGCGGTTCGAGTGGATGGATGCGAACGCAGGGCAGGGCAGTAAACCATTAGGCAACAGTTTCCCGTTCCCGTGCAGTGAGGACGCACTTGCGAAGGTATGGTTTTGAGAGGTGTCAGAGAAATGAACACAGGCGCGGACTTGGAGGGTGGGTGTCCCATTTTCCACCTCTCCCAGCCGGTCCGTTCGAAACATGGCTCCCATTCCCCTGTAGCTAGCGCAGCGGAAGTGAACGATCAAACGAGCGCAGAATCGGGGGGAATGAGTTGCATGGGTAGGAAATAAAAAGGCGAGGCGAAAAAACACGATTACCCGGTGCACGGCGTACGCCCGCAACTACACGGAGTGTTAAGTGATGCGATCAATTACCACCACTTAAGCCACTTTCAGCAAACACACGCTTGCGTACGGTGTATGGGTGAGTGTGGGTATGTGCGCGAGTAGAACATTTCGGGCGCGCGATGGAAAATGGCGGCGCGCATGAGGTGCCGCACCCGTGGAAAGGGTTGAACGAGTTTTCACTTAGGAACGTCAGCACCACGTTCGACAAGCTAATAATTGCTCGTCACTTGGCGGGGAAACCAACCAACCGCACGGGCGAGCGGAAGCGGGAACGATGCACGAGCCGTACACTTTATCGAATTTGCGCCTGCGAAATTTCTACGAATAAATGAAATGGGGCGGAAAAAGGGGTTCCGAAAATGTTCTCCTTTCCCCAAAACATCCGGCTTTCGCAAGCTGTGTTGTATTTTTGTTGTTGTTGCTCTAGGTTGGGAAAATTATTTTCCACCTTTGATGCTGCCACTGTTGAGATGTGAATAAAGCTCTTCTACAGCATGAGGGATCGGAGTGCAAAAGGAAATGTTATTTTATTCGTACAACAAACACATACACACAAACGTACCTCATCATTTTCCTTCTCGATGCACCGGGCGTGCACGTACGATAATGTTTAGATTTGAATGGAAAAACAATAAATTTTACTATGTTTGCAGTACACCAATGGGGAGGAACAGGCGGTCCCGAGGGGTCAGCGGAGGCTTGAGGCATCCAAATAAAGCGTGGAAATCCTGCGGTGCTCTGTTGCCATTTGTTCAATAAATAACCTTACGTGAAAAATCACGCCCGGGCTTTCCGATGAGCCACGCTGCAGCCTCTGCAAAACAAGAAGAAGTGATCGAGAGCAATCGATGGGTGAGGAAGGGGGCAGGGTGTGTGGAGAAGCAATATAAAAATGGCAATGAAAATACACACATGCGAAATGTGCAATGTGATAAAGGACGGTGAAGTTTGTGCCGTGTCCCGATTCGATTTGTTGCATTGGGGAAAAATCTTTGTTAAAAAAAAAAATGCGGGACAAACAAGAGCAGCAAAATCGAATCAAATTCATTCCGGTCGGTTTGGGTAAACATTGACCAGATGGAGGCAATCGCAAACAGGCATACGCTCACGCTGAAAGCACATAGCGCTCACGTTAGGCAAGGGGTAAATAAATTGTAATTTTAACATTCAACAGAAACATCTGCTGCCGAGGTGCGAAGCCCCTAGAGAACAGTGCATCCGCTGAACTAGCCTAACATATTGGAAGGAAAAAATGGTTTTCATTTGGTCTGTCGTTTGCTAACCATTTTTACCGTTTTGACTACCAAATCGAAACACAGAGCGACCGGAAATGGCCTTCGCTGATTTGCTTCGGCACTTGTATTATTTTACATCTCAACATCAATTTGCTGCCTGAAGTTGGCTGGTTTCACCCTACAGCAAACACACCAGCGTCCCGGAAGGTGAGGGTTGTGGCATGCCTGATGTACGGCTGTCACCTAACTTTTGTGCACAGAGGATGGGTTCATTTTCTCCCTAGAGAACATGTACCGTGCGGTGCGCCTATAATACATCATGGCAGCAATAAATTTGGTGAAATTTATTTTGCCGCTAAACATTAGCACATATGCCTCGTTTGGGGTGATGCAAAATAGAGTCGCGTTCATGGAGTCATAATGAGAGCTCATCTGCTTGCCACAGGCCAAAAGGTTTGTGTGAGTTGGCTTAGGGCACGGTGGGAGCGATGGGATCACCCGCTCAATGGGATCGTTAATCAAGTGCGCTTTTTGAGAGCGGTAGATGATGCACCTGTGGTAAGCATTTATCTAACCAATAATCTTGTTTTATTTAGTGTTTTATTTTTCGATTTTTTTGGAAAACAACTATTATTTTAAAAAATGAAATAAATTTAGTACTATGATATTTTTTTTTTCTCAATCCTTTCAAATCTTTGCATACTTCTCCAATTTCTTACAAAAAAAAGTTTGTAGCAGTTTTTAAAATTAAAGTGAAGTGAAGTAAGTGAATTTTTAACAGAGGTTTTTATTCATCAGTGATGTTTCGTAGGTTCAAGTGTGTATTGCATCGTATTAAATCACTTAAGTAAATAAAATTTTATATTTTCTACAGCACCAAAACTAAAAAAAACATAGGTTTTTTATTTTATTTTTGTAATTGTAGTAAAATCTACAACTGTATTAATTTATGCTATTTTAGTTCTTTTTCAACCCTGCATTTACCATAATAATGGGCCTTTAACGCCTTGTAACTTGAGAGACAATAGTGTCTCCAATACTCTGGTCGTGTCGCTCTACCCATCTTTCATTATTATAATTTCTAAATAAAATAAAAAAATCAATCATCTAATTTGCAAAACTTGATGAGATAAACCACTGACTTCTTCGTCACAAATGTTTATGTTTCATGATTACAGTACCTGTGAACATCTTTCCCTGGATGAAAATAACCTTCAGAAGAGCATTATGTATGTTGAGAGGACTACAAGGTTTGTCTATAAATTAAATATTTAACATGAATTGGAAATGACTTCTTAAATCTTTTGGCAATTGCAGCTGCGTTTGAAATTATTATTCTATTTAAAACTTCCCTTAAACTCTTACCTTTCAATTTGAGGAGGAATTTTGATTGCAATTCGAGAAACTAATTTTACGCTTCAAACAAACATCAATACACAATCAAAGCATCTTCAAAGATCAGCCCTCCCGTCAAACATCAAGCACTACATGATGTACGCGGAAACGCACGCACACGACCCAAGTCAGCAGTAAGTGGTCAATCGGCATTGAATCAAGATTATCGCGAGCTGCTATCACATTTGACCACACCTCTTCATCTCCCGGTGAACCACTAAGCCTCTCCCAAATCCAAATCAGTAACATCTGCCACCCACGAGTCAGGTCCAAGAATCAAATCTAATTAAAACTTACCTGGATGCCCCTGGCGCCAATGCTAAGGAACGCCATAAATCATTATTATCACATTATCCTTCGTCGACATGCCGATCCGGAAATGGTGTGTCGGGAAAATTGTTCCTGAGGGCTCAAATCAAGCCCGTCGGATCGTATATCGCATCAGATTAGGGCGTTCAAAATACTTCCTCCTCGAAGTTCCTGCAGCCACCCCCCCTGAAACGCTGATGAATGAAGAAAGTGAATTAAATTTGAATTGAGTGGCGATTGACGAGACACATGCGCACGCGTAGCGGATTTCCTTTTTGTTTCTTTTTTTCCTACCGCTCCTTAATCCAGCTGAGGCTTGATTCGATTCCATCGTGGAGGGTCTATATCTTGGCTTCATCCAGCGCAACAGCAAGACCTCGTTAGCTTTGCCAAGTACCACCAATCGGTGGAAAAAGGTCTCAACGTATCAAACTGTTGTAGTGAGCTAATACGATTTTGATTAACAAAGTTTAATAACTTGCCCGGGCTGCGTGGCGTGGCTAAATTTCCGGGGATCATTTCCTCTGGGGAATATGCTTCGGTGGCGGATCTACTAGAACCAGTGCGGGGAGTTTGTCTGGTGGTGGGATGCTTAGCCAGGATATTTTAAACGAGCAAAAACAGAGGAAAAAAACACACTTTCCGTACCTACATGGAGAGCACGTGTCGCGTTTGTCACGTTTGTTTCGTCCCCGCACACAGTGTGTAAGGAACGTTGTGTGTTGTTACACTTTTGAAATCGATAAATAAGCTAATGTTTTACTTTTACCCAATGTGCAGCGTCTAAGCTCGGGGTGGGAAAAAGGCTTCAAAGTTACATCCATTAGCTCGATACGTTCACCAGAATGAACCCGTTTGTGTCCTCACTCACGTCTCATTTCATCACGCTTCGCCTTTCTCCCAGCGGGAATGCAAAGTGGAAATTTATAAAAAGAAGGATCAACGTTATCTATTTTTAATTGGGTTCTACCGAGGGCAAAGGTAAATCTTGGTCGTCCCGGGTTTGGTTAAAATGAATCGTTCGAAGGAACCGTTCTGTAGTGTGGTCTAATGATAGTATAATCCATCTCGGGACGGAGTTTTTTCTCATCTTTCTCTCTCTCTCTCACACTCATCTCATCACCCTTTCTAGATCGTTTGCTCACGAAACACAAACTTTGCATTTTGAGCACATTATAATTATTTAATGGTCGGTTGAGGAGCAATCCATTTCAATGAGGGTGACACCGGTGCCACTAGTTCGCGCGCTGCCCTAGTAAAACTCGAAGGTTACAAATTGATCGTGGGGAAAAGTTTAGCAGCAACGAAGCACATTAAAGTGAGATTAGAACGAGGGGGGTAACATACTTAGCAATTGCTATGTATTTGGACGTTGGGCAGATATATAATAGATAATTAACGCCAGCAAATGTAAGTCTCAATAATCTCAATAAAAGTCAATGAATTTCTCGTTTCTAGTTGTTATTTGGTATTTGTTTAAAGACAATTGAGACTTTCAGACCAAAACTGTAACTTGAATTGAGTTGAGGATAAGATAAATTACTCATTATATCATAAAGTTCAAATTTAATTTTGATTTTTATATAATATTTTTATTTATTATTTTTCATCCAGTTTTGTATTCAGCGGCAAGCCAATTTACTAAATGTTCCCATCAAGACTAAGAGATTGATTTTACAACACTTGGTTCACATTCAAAACCCATCCGCAACACTTCCTTTGAAAAAAATTTCCCACGAACAATGTCACTTAGCTGCAATGACTTCTACTATGATCACCAACCAAGTTATTCAACCATTCCGCACAGCACAGAGAACGCGATTTCGCGCTTGCGACAAACAGCAAGCGCTAAGTACCCACTGCACAGAACCACATTCAATCCCGGCAGAGCTAGATTATTCCTGTCACGTTCGTCTAATCTCTTCAAATGAACAAAAATGAACCGTTTGATATCTCACGTGGACACGTCGGAGGGACGGATCTCGGCCAAGCTTAGCCGCGCTCTGCCCAACGAAACCCGGATTGGATGAGGTTCTTGGGATTTAAACAGGAGCAAGAAAGGAAAAAAACAAACGACGGTGGTTAGGTAAAAAGTTGCACCACACGGGCATGTTTCAAACAAACGAGAGTCCGTGTCGGAAGTGAAAAAAAAAACACACACACACATTGAAAACCATTCTCCACGTAACAAACAACCAAACCGGGCCGGCAAGCAGCAGGTCCACGCGGAATGGACCGGTGCGGTCCGTGCAAAATGCTGGCCGCCGTGGTTCACCCCTTTCTAAAGCCGCGAGCTAAGCTGAAGGGATTTCTGGGTGCAGATCTCTCCCTTCCGCTCCGGCCAGCCAACGCCCGTTTCCCACCAAACCGGTTTGACTACAAGGTGTGCATGTGTGTGCGGGTGTGACAACAGTCAGCAGCGACTGATACCGACTCCCGGGAACGGTTCCTAACCTTACTAATCCATTCGGCAAACCCTCACGAACGAACAGTCTCGCTCTTCACATTTACCGCGAATGTGGATCCAACTCGCTTTGATCATGGCACGGTTCCCACAATCCACATCCAGCTCCCCTGGTGCGGACAAACGCACTGCCGGAGTTTTTGGACAGCAAAGGGATGCATTGTTAATTGTTGTACGCTAACCTTCCATAACTCGGTCGCATGGTCCGGAATACTGAGAAGTGACTTTCTCTGCTGCCTGTCGTGGGATGAAAAAAGGTGTAAAAGTTAATTTCGAAGTAGCATTCCGCTAGGTAGAGGCTGCATAGAAGAAGAGGAAAGCTAATTGTAAATGACACTCCGAACATGTGTAGGGAATAAAATTCAAGACCTCTGTACAACACGGGTTTTGACCTCGATTCGAGCTGATCGGGCGGTTGTGCAAGTGATTAGGTCAGATGTGCATAAAAATAGCAAGAAAAATTATTTTGTACCATACGTATTTTTTCTCTCATGCAGAAATCGAACGAAAACTTTTCGTTTACATTCGATCCACCGAAACAATTCGATCATTGTTCCCATTGAAACCAGACAAGCGGCTAGACGAGCCAAAATAGAAACTGGAACAAGAAACGGAACTACCGATTTCGTGATTGTTCCATTGGAAAAGTTTTCCACGGGCAACGGGGCACCGCCCGCAGCAGCAGACGAATCGCCAAGGGAATTGAAAACGAGCTAGAAGAATTACGAAAACGACATGAGCAACTACCATCCGTTCTCTCTCTCTCTCTCTCTCCCATCATCCTAACGTACCGATCCCGTTCGAACGCAGTAGCGAAAGCAGAAGTCGCTCCATGAGAGTGACAAGCGAAATGGGAAAAACATTTTCCTAGTTTTGTGAAGTTTTGCCCGTACCGTGCGACCGATTCATAACTGTAATAAATGTTTTGTTGTAGAACATTAGTGATGCTTTTCCTTTGTGTACCCGGCGGGAGAGCGGGAACGCTGCCAAAAGCAGAACAGAAAGACAATTGTACATCCTGGTAAGGTGAAGAGACGCTCGTTGAGGTTGGTCGCGCGGGCTAGAGGCAAACCTCACACGAAGTCTACCAGCACTGTCGAAGCTCGAGTGAAAGCTTGATGAAGTGTTCCCTACCACTTTACGGTGATGGAAAAATGGTACCATCCGTTCGGCGTTGCCTTTCCTTGCCTTAGCCAACGCCAAAACTTTCATCGTATTTTATTGGTTCACATTCCCCACCCCGGGGGAAGGCAAGGAAGCGTCGGGTGCAAAGTGCAACCATGCCATTTCTGGACACAATCACGTAAGAAACTTTCACTCCCCCTTCCAGCCAACAACTATTGGGGGAGCCCAATAGCCGTTGCAAGCGGCAAGTGTGTAAGTGGATGTTGAACATGCGGCTGGTGTGCATGCGTCTTTGGAGTGGATTTGAAACTGCACCCGAATATGCACGAGAGCGGTGCAAAGGGGCAGGATTATTTGTCCAACTGGTTCCCTTCTGAGTGTTGGTGCGGAGGGTCGGTTCGA
The DNA here is from genome assembly GCA_000349105.1 of Anopheles epiroticus. Lineage (NCBI taxonomy): Eukaryota > Metazoa > Arthropoda > Insecta > Diptera > Culicidae > Anopheles > Anopheles epiroticus. The sequence continues at coordinate 71,744 of KB670269.1, read as the reverse complement.
AAGTTCAAATAGAAAAATGGCCAGCACTTCGTACCATAATTGAACACATGTTTTGTCCCGCGTTATGATGTTGCTTAATGCGCTAAGCCCGCTCAAGCGATGGCGTTCATAAATTTGAGCCATTTTTAAGGTGGATTTATGGTTTAAGTTTGAACATTTTGAATTTTCGTCTAGGGAAAAGTACAGTACATGTGCGATACACTGCATTTAGGAATCAAAACAGATCTTTCTCCTTCTGATGATGGGATCGCTATGAATGAATTCGTAAGAAAATGATACAAAAATACGTTGAATAGTTTTGTAAGCCACGAAATGTTAAAACGCAATCAAAATTGCAGCACAGCTTTCACTTTGTAAACCTTCCCATCTGACATTTAATGCCTCAAACAGCTGCTCACTAATGAGCAAACTCCATTATCTCGTCCGGCAAGCATCGACAGCTCTCGTCTCGATCGTGGTACAGCAGCCGAGCGCCGAGAGCCTTACATTACAACGTGACGATCGACGAAGAGGCAGCCTCAACGCTTTCCGCCACCATCGCTGCATCGCTAGCAGCCCGAAACATAATTCTAATCGTCGAAGCAATTTAAATAAGTGCCTATCAAATTATCGGTGGAAGGAAATTTTAATACCGCTCCGCTGGCCAAACCGAGCTGGAGTGGATACGTTCTGTTTCGTTTGAAGGCAAATTTAAATTGAAAACCCGCTTCCAGGTTTCGAAGAACAATCGTGATGAAAAAACCACTTTCCCACCGCCCAGTCATGGAAGTGATAACGCCATCTTGAAGGAAAATGAAACGAAAGCAGTGCCCAACGCTCCCGAAGGCACTAGTTTCACGGGGCGATATGGAGGGGCAGGGACGCGCATCGTTAATCATCCGGGCAAGTTTGCTAGCCACAGCATTCGTTTTTCGGTGGTAAGGGAGGATGGAGAGCACCGGAGAGCGGTGCAAATTATGGCGGTCATAATTATTAAATTTGGGGAAAATCGTAATCCTTATCTAAAGCGAACATTTGTGCATTGTGGAGGGTGGCGTCGAATCGGTGCGGATTGGTGCGGATCTTCAGTCGCAGATTAACGTGGAGTGCTGGAGCGTGTCGATGTCGGATTTAAAGTGTATACCGTGGTGTTTGGTGGCAGCAAGAAATCGTTCGGGACCGGTGCGTTATCTGGATTTTGATTGAAGGGTGATAATCGGCCTCGGTCGGTGCGCTGGTCGGCAGGTGTTTAGATCGCCTTTTATTTCACCGCTGCCCATGGGCACCGTTTCGGTTTAGCCATTAGAGTAATTGCAAGACATTTAAAAGGGTAAACTGTTGGGGGAAATGAGGGGCTGAGACTATCAGTTAACGGTGCGTTAAGGGTAACACTTCGACAGCGCATAAATTGAATGATTGAAATCTGTACAGGGAAGCCGTATTCCTCAATGGATAGTAAAATTGGTAAGGTATTTGATTTTAATGAAATCTTTGTTGATAAGCTAGATTTAATATTTTTTATGCTTGTAATCATAAGTATAGCTTGTTTTAAGTCTTTTAATGGAAATTATAGTAACGGCATTTTTTCAATTAGTCACAATGAAACTTAAAAATATTCACCATACTTTGATAAATTGACAAATTGACTACCAAACCAAAGAGTTTTGCTGGTAAGAAACAAATAATACGAAAACAAAAAGTTGTTGCTTTATTTTATCCAGATTAACAGTACGTTATTAAGTGTTTCCAAAGGCCTAAAACTCCTGCTTAATTTATAAAGAAATCCTAATTGTTTTTCTAAATCAGGTAAAAAGACAACCGTTCCTGTAAGAAGTCACCAAATAGCATCCAGTTAGAGAGGTTTATACTTTGTGTATATTCTAGGTTATAGTATCTTAGCATATTTAAGAAGAATGCTCAAAGCCAACAACAAACGAAGCTCTAAGACAAAATAAAAATAGATTCAGATTCTATCAATCTTTAAGATTACATAAGCTTGCTTTCGCCTCATCGAGCAGAAAGCTACATGGCTACTGTTACATTTCCGTCATCAGAATCATCCGTTTGAAGCATCAATGAAGGAAAGAAATTACCACTTGCCATTCGACAACCATCGACAACTGTTTCTGCAGTAACAGCAATCTTCTTGCAGCATTCCGCACAAGCAAAATCCAAACGACAGCAACTAAAGGCGAAGAGTAAAACGAACGAAAAAAAAACCACTCCGTTTCACTTCTTCGCATTTTGGGGGGCCAGCGCCAGTGCTTAATACAATATTCCACAAACGTTGCCGACCAGATCAAAAGCCCGTCCGTAGGTAAACCCCACGGCTTTCCACAAACTCTGCCTCACTCACTATTGTTGCAAATCGGCGAATTTTGGCGGGTTGTGTGAACATAAAACGATTTATGCTGTGCGATCATCATCCACGCGCCGTTTCAGTACAAATGCTGTGAACGCGAGCCGCAAGTGATTCCCGAACTCGAATACAGAGATACACTCGATGTTGCTCTATGCGGTGGAAGGCAGGGTATGGAGAGCCAGCTTAAGAATTATTTCGCTTCACTCAGCCCCACCGAAACTCCGCCGAACGGTTCCGAAAAGTGGCACGATAGATGGGTGGTGCTTGTTCGAAGGGATGCTTGCCTGTCTATCTGTCACTGAGCCGGACGTGGAAGATGAATCGTGATGATAAGATGATTTATTTCTCGTTCACGTTCGCGGGCCCAGTGCGAGTCGGAAATGGAACTCAGCAGCAGCAGCAGGATGGAGAAGGATGCGAAAACTGAGTGAGAAAGCACGAACGGTGGTAATGCCTTTTGTAACGCGATAGGCTCCTCAACAGTGGCAGCTACACAGCAACAGTGGCAATCTGCTTCTGTTATTCTTCAACCGTGCTTCGCTTTGCACGAGTACACGCATTGGGGGGTTTCTTTTTTGCTTCTCTTTGCTCCTTCCCGTTTACTAGAAAGGATATTCAAGTGAATGGGCAAATGTGTGGTACGTAAAGCGGAGGGAAAACTCAACAGAAACGATGGAAAAACGAATTTCTCCGCAAAAGCGCTCGCGAGCAACTGGCACGATTCGCCTTGCCCCGTGAAGCATTGTGAGCCGGTGGTTGCGAAATGAGAAAATAAGAATCTGCATCATCCTTCATGTCCCAGAGCACGTTGGGGTTTCTGTTGCTACAGGGAACATCATGCTGCCCATCATTTCTCTGAAGCATTCGCATCCTTCTGGAAGGCGGACGAGTGACGACACAGCATCGGAAAACCGCAACCATCATTTAAAGATTTACGATCAAAACTGAATCCTCGAGTGGGTCGAGCAGAAGCTTGCTGAAGGGCACACTTGCACCCAAAACGGTTCCATGTCTTGCCTTGCATGCCCCACGCTCCAGTTGGTACGTGAACAGACCGACATTCAGTGCAGCCAAAGCAGAACACGACAGGGCCGGTGCTGCTTAATCGTTTTACGAGGAAATTTCGTTGACCTTCGCGCTTTCGCTCGCTCTCCTGCCGGTCGCCCTTCTGCAACGTGGCACGTGAACATGATTTACCGACCTCTGGCCATGTTCGTGCGGGGCTACAAGTGAGCACCTTCGCTACCTTTCATAAGGACTCACCCGACACAAGCACAGGAAAAGATGGCGGTTCGCCTTTCACAAAACCTCGTTCATCGTTTACCTTCACGAGTGTGATATATTTTTACACTTGAGGGGACAATGCCGGTTCGATTTGTTCCGGTACCTCTGTGTGGGTGTCTGCAAGCGTGTGTTTGTTGGTGGTGTTTTCGATCATAAAAACAGTTCTTTAGTCGCGTGCACAGCGATGCTTTCTTTGCCTTTCAGCCGGTGCTGCTGGCGCTACTTTGCGTGCCCCGAACAATCTTGATATATTCCACGGTTCGCCGACGAGGAAACAGATCTTGACCGTATCGCCCAAGTGCTTGACCCGTGGATCAAGCACCGCTGCTAGCAATCATCATTACAAGCAGCCAGCTGGTGGACTGATTGTAAACGGTTGTGTGTATGTGTGCGCCGTTGTGTTTTCCTTTTTTTTAGTTTTCTTTGTAACCGATCCCGGAATAACAATCGGATCTCATCGGACGATGGAAAGTTGTTGATGTTTTACAAGGCACGCAAAGCTGACACTTTAATGGCTTTTTCAGTTTAATATTGCTTTTTTGCTGCGAAGAAAATTTATCTTTTCAATCATAGCTTGACGCAAAACAAGATACGCGACATAAAATGGCACACGATTGTAGTACTTTTTGCAGTTTAACGTAAATACTGATTTCAAGCAAATCAAAATTATTACCAAACAAAACTGAAATTCTGAATTTGATGAGTGGAAACAACATAAGTTGTTATTTCCAACGAGCCTTTCAGAATTTATTAAAGCCAGTTGTTTAATGTTTAGAATTCGTATAATCGATTGATGAAATAAAAGCATAAACTATCCTTTAACAATTACTCAAGTTTCTTTCCTTCAAGATTTTGTACATTTGTTTTTCAAAAACAAGTGAAAAGGGGCGAATAATATGTAATCCATGTACAATGGGTACATATAGCTGAGTGCCACCAGGCGCCTCCATTGAACAAGTTTTAAGATTTTTTACTACACCTGTCGAAATACTCCTGTTTTGTATTCCATTCCTTGGTTAGCAAAGTTTAAAAATGTTTGAATGCACCATTACCAGTTCACCCGTGTTCTAAGAGTCATGGTGCCAATAATGAGTCGAACGGAATGGAGGCGCCTAGTTAAAGACTACACAAATCCGCCCTATCCTCTCCTACGCACCCCACCCATCAAACCAAGATACCCTTGGCAGTGAATATTTTGGCCTGCCCTCGCAAATACACATTTACACACCATCAATGTGAGTCGACAGGTCAGGTTCAGCGTGTTCACAGTCTGGTGATAAATGATCCACCGGGCTAGATTACATGACAATCGCGCCGGTGTGCCGGTGGCCATTAGGCACACCGGGCATTGCTTTTCTTACTTTCCGTCCCCCTCCCTTTCCTTCAAACCGAGCTAGACTAGGTGGGTTGAACTGTCGAACTTTATTTCACTTTTTACGTACCATTCTGTTTCGGTTTCCGTTTGGCACCATCACTCCACCCGTCTATCCCGGCTGGAAAGCGGTGGTTAGAGCGACCCGATAGGCTGGTCGTTAGATTGAATGGATTTCACGATTATTAAGGCACACGGACGATTGCGTGATTGTTGGATTCTACGACGCCGTTGACGTCCACAGCTCTATGATATAAATGATAATTATACGAACAAATAAATTTATTCCATCGACGCTTCACTTTCCCGCCGTGGAATTGTGTGTCGAACTCGCAGTCCCGCTGAAGAGTGGGACCAGAAACGACACTATAAAAATGCCAGCCGGTGTCTGATTAGCTAGATTGCGTGCTGTGAATGAGAAAAAGATGTGTGAAACGATGATGTTTGAGAAAAATGTAGCCGTTACACAGTATCCTTCACTTCCTACAAAAAAACCTTCAGCAAAAAATCGATGGCATAAGCCGTCCAAAATCTACCCAGTCAGAAGCATACATATGTTCTTAATTTAACCATCACACTAATATGCGGCGTGTAGGGAAGCATTGAATTTCACACCACACACAGCGGCAAGGCCCATACTCGTCTTAAGCCTGTTCCCCGAACGTTACCACAAGGCGTTGTCGAAAAAGCGAAATCGATACGATAAGATCCGAAGCGGTATCCTGCACGGCTCGATACCCACGATCGCAAGGCCGTACCTTTCCGAGGTGTCAGAGATACTAATCGATTTTGTCAAATGGTTGCCGCTCCACATAGCGGAAATAATCTCTCGTTTCGTAACTTTCAGCACACTTTGCAGAGCCTCGTAGGCTGCAGTAAATCTACGGCTACAATCTGGCTCAGCTCACTACTCACTCACTGGCTGCCCGTTTTGATGACGTTTTGTCACTGTCCGAACCACTCACGCCGTGATGCCGTCAGCTTGCTTTCGTTTCCCGTCTGTTTTTCGCTGTTCCCCATCAAATGACACGGTAAACTGATGCGAGTTGACTGGCGACAGTGAATGGGATGGGACATTGCCCTCATTTCATCCAGCGAGTGCCACCTGCGGCAATGGTGCAGCCGGCACGGCAGACACGTACAATGGACACCAGGCAAGGCTTTTTTTTCGGTGTGTCTTTCTTGTAGGAACTGCGCAAGAGGCACAACACATTAACACAATACGTTGACACAAACGGACAGTGACTGCATGGGAACGGTGAGGTAAAATTCGGGAAGTGAAAAAGATACCTGCTAGGCCTATGAACACGGATCATTACAGTAGTTAGTGACTGATTTTAATGGAATTATCTAAAGCTCTTTTGTGGAGGGAAACCAGATTCTTTCGTGGAATAAATTTGTAAATTTATCTCTTGACCCGATGAGATAAGAAGTCAGATAAACTCAAGTGAAAGAATGATGTGATTTGGAAAACAACTTGAAATGCGTCGAATTGAAAACGATCCGTGCTGCATGCTAGAAGAATGCTTTTTAATACTAGAATTTCTATTTATTTATATTTGAAAAAACATTGTTCTTCAAATAAAAAGAGATAAAACATGTTGATCATTTATTTGGAAGAGTTTTAAGTCTTGTTCCATTTTACGATGTCAGTCATCAAAGAGAGAATCTAGGAATTCCGAAAATCATTATGCTTTACTGCCATCAAAGAACAACTTTTCAACATTCGTTCTATGAAAAAAACATCTGACAGAATCCTTTACAGCTATAATTTTCTGAAAATAATTTTGAATTTATTTTTTTCGCGTTCATTACGATTGCTTCACACGCATTTTGGTGACATCTCTTAGGTATGCTCGACGTGGCCAGCGCTTAATGGAGCTCGCAACTGTCCGTTTAATGACTTCCACGTACTGTATCAATAGATGCAGAATTCTTTATTGAGTATGACGGGCTGTTTCCTCCTGTAATGTTCAGTTATTCCAATTCGAAAAGCACAACACTCAAGCTTTCTACGAATAAAAGGAAAACTGAAGCGAGCTGGTACACATTTCCGGAACAAAACATTACAAAATTATACATAAAATTTAATATTCACAACATGCAAGATTCAATTTGAGTCAAAAGGATGCTGAATTTGTTGGAATTCGCTAGATGAAAGCATTTCAATGCAAGACTTTCATGTTTCAGAGATATTTATGTTAGGTAATTAATTAACAGAGCAAATCGAAACAATCAATTTCCTTTGTATTTCGAAAACCTGGATTGATTCTAAAATTAGTTGTTGGTACTGTTGTAACAATATATTTCTTGTTTAATATTTTGCTGATATTTTCCAACTGACGTTCGTGTATTAGTCGCCGCACAGTTCTAAAATTGCTCAGCTTACTTTGACTTATGCAAAATGACCTTTTCTGTAATTGGTCCTTATCAGCGTACGCTAGTTGTCTCTAGTGGAGAATTGCTCCCTCGCTCTAATGAGGCGCCATCTGGTGTAAAACTAACTGAACTGAGCCTGTCACTTGAGGTGTGTGTTGATAAACATTATCATGCTGATATCGTGCCAACATTAATTCTTTTAGCAGTGGTATTGCACATTGCAGCTTTTTCTGTGTCATATTTTTAACAACTCCCAACTGAAAATGAAAGCTTTTATGATCTTAAGTTATGCGCCAAAATTTGCAATCAAAATTGTGAACCACTGAATCATGCAATCAAAGTCAACTAAACCCAATCCTTTAAAACTTGTGACACATTTTAAATTGCTATAAAATTATTTCAAAGTTGCAAAATTTAGAAACGTTGCTTTCTTCACACCAGTACTCGATGGGCACTGATGCAAACCCTTCTGGTCAAGCTATTCGCTTGTAGTCAGTTTGGCAAAATCCTCTACCCCGTGCAGGTTGACGAAGACGTAGCCACCGGCCCGGTCGGTGGATAATAACGACATGCATACATTTCAGCCAACACTGCAGTCGCCACCAGGCTGGACAGCGGGAGGGAATGGTGTGAATCCCGCAGAGAAATGATTCCAAGCGCGAGATATCGTTCTGTGTTGCGGACAAAGCGACAAAATCCGCTTCTAGCATGTTGCGCCTGAAATGTGTGTTTGTGAGTGCATGTGTGTGAGTGTATACATGTGCATGTATTTGGAGGACTCAACATTACCTCCGTTTCCATATGCAAGCACAGGCAGCACTCAGCCGAATATATCGCATAACACGGACGACGCCGCACGCCGCTGCTGATGATCGCGGGATGGTCCGTCAGCCTTCCAGCGCATCGTGTCCACCGGTACAGTGAACGGACCAGAAGGCGGAAAAAGTACAAACATCAGCTGACAGGTGGACAAATTTGAGTGTGCAACATTTTCATCGAATGGCGCACTGGCAGTAGCAACCTTCCCGTACCATCCGGCAAGCGCATCACCGACGACCGGAACCTCGTCATACCCGTCACCCGTCATCAATCTACTTTATCACTCATCTATGCTGGACTCATTTAATTTAATACTGAGCCTTATCGGGGATGGTCACACGGGAGCGCAGATCTCCTACCAGTGAATCAAGGGTGAGAGAGAGAGGGTGAAATTGCAAAAAGTCGACAACAGTGTAGAGCCAACACGTAGACGTACATCAACGCACAGAAAAAAAAAATGGTAAGGACATCTATGCGCTCGTACAAACATTGAAGTGAAATAGTATGCAAAAGTCTGCCGGTGGAAAGCGGGAGAAGGTTGGACAGGGGGAGGTGAGCGGGTTGTGAAATGAAATAGAAGTGTGCGCGAAAGTGCTGCAAACGGTTCGGAATGATGGAAGCACGGCACCGTGGTACATTTGCAAGTGAAAGTTGTTCCAGTGGTTCCTCGTTACATCGGTGAGTTTGGGACGAGGGTAGCTTGTGAGTAACAAAAGCAATCAGCATGTGTCATTGTCTGCAGTGCTTATAATGAGACGAAGCGGTCGCGTCACATATTCAAAACAAATAATTTGTGCAATTCATTTAACGTGTAGGAAGTATTTCGTAGATGAGTGGAGAAAAACTTAATACGGGTAAAAATATTATAATGTTTGGTTAAAGTTATAAAATGGTTTGGTTTGGTTATAAAATACATTTAATTACAAAAACTTTCATGTTTCATAGCTATTAAGATTTGATAAAAACTGCTGAATTCTTATCGACTTTTGTCTGTTTAATTATTGTTAAGAAAATTGTTAAAATAAAATAGAGCAAAAATAAAATCTTACTAAACGTAAAATCGTACAAAAAAGCGAACTCAATTGGGTTTTATTTGCGACACTAAAAAACAATTAATAGAAGCCAGCATGTTAAGAAATCGGGTTGATCGTGATAGAATCAATATTTTGACGAATTGCTTGCTTCATATCATTTAAATTATGTCACGAGAATAATATATATAGATGTATAAGACCAAAACTAAACATTTTGAACAAAATATACTAATCTAATTACTTAACCAACATGTACATGATACATTTGTTCCACTATTTATTCTGCTGTCTAACTCTCGTTACTCATTCATCCCATGCCGTGCTGGACATTTGCCTCACTTGTAGTAACAAGATTATGCACCGACCGTTAAATATGCAAACGCTACCGGTTTCATGACACACCATAAAGATGCACCGATGCAACAAGACTCGTACCATCCGCCAACGCCATAAGTTTTTCTCTTTCGTCCATTTCTTCCCAACACTTGTTCACAGCACACTATTCACGCCCAGTGGCACACCCGCGCCACATCCTTAACGGCTCAATACGTTACCGTACAACCTATGACGCTGCCCAGCCGTACGATACAGCCCTTGTGAAATTAATTCGCTCTTCGCTTGGTTTGCCTTTTCCGCTGTGTGTAGCAACCCCACAAATGAGATGTTTATGGCGCGGGTGCAGTTAGCATAAGGTCCGGCAGCGAGTAGCACGGCAGATCTGGCGTGGGTTTTTGCCGGTCGGTCACGATTTGCGTCGCCCGATAAGCGCAACACGACGGTGGCGATAGGTGACAGCTCGACAAGGGTCGTCCGGATCGGGTTCTCGCCGGCTGTCCGGCTTCGTTCCAGGGGCCAATTTCCCTTTCACTGGGACGTATTTATGTCTTCGCTTTATCCTGCTGCCTTCCCTCTCGACAGCCCAGCAAACGGGTTCTGAAAGGGGCACAATGACCATTTGGCTATTTTAAACGCTTCAGTGATGAAGTGGATTTCTTTCTTCCTCTTCTTCTCACACTCTTTCGCCCACTCTTGGCCGTCCGGTCTTGTGAACGGTGAAGAAGCACTGGCAAGCAATGCGCGTTAATTATGATACCAGGCTTAAAAGATTATCGTGCTATTAACACACGGTAACGCTATCGTCGGTTTGCGAACGGAACTTTACGCTGCTGTAATTGGTAAGGATCATATGGATAATTGTGTGCAGGGGAAAAAAGGAAAGAAAGAATGGTGAAGGAGAAGCAAAGGAAAGGGAGCATATGATTCAATTAAGTGTATCCGATTGCTTGACCCCGACTAGAGAAGTGACACACGGAAAGCATTTAATTGGCAGCTTAATTGCTTACGAATCCAATTGGGTGAAAACAATCTTTCAAAAATCTCTTCTGTGAGATGGATGAAACAAATGGTTTCGTTTAAAAAAATTAAGAATTTATATTTGAGGCTTTCAAGTAACGATGCGCTTGCAAAATCGGCTTTCGCTTAATGTCACGCTAAGGGAAAGAAAACGGGTCAAAAACTAAGCCAACTTTCCAGATGAAAGACAGATAACTACAAGAGGAATGGCAGTACTATCACGAGTGCATTATTGCATTCTATCCGCATTCAGTTGCTGCAACAATGTAATAACTTTGAGATTGGACTCCATTTTATTTCACTGTTTCAGTAATGTTTTGCTTCTGTTTATTATTCTTGGCAAAGGAGAAAAGGAAAAACAAATCTTTTTGATTGAAATTGGAAATTATTTCCCCTAGGAATCCGCTCAACAAACGTTGGAAGAACTTTCGAAACAAGTTGTTTAAATTCTATGAGCATGAAAATGCCTCCTCAAATAACAAAACGAACGCTTTTGACAGTGAAAAGTGTGTGTTTCGAGAACAAAATCAAACTACAAACCATTTTAGACTTTTTCTAGGGCCATTACTACGCCTCCCACCCACCGGGACTCATCCCTGACCAAAACAATCCGGCGTGACAAAACACTTTCCGTAGTAAAAGCTGCTTCACGACACGGCTTTCAGCAAAACGCTGTCCAGCCTCAACCACTTGAACTTATTCGCTGCTCGCGTAGTGGCGACTCAAATCGCTTAAGCCACTGCTCGCACCGTGCCCGAGACTGGGTCTGTGCTGCCAATAAAACGCTACACTACTCCCCAACCCACTAGGGCTTCAACAAAAAAGCAGCCAGCCGTAACGTCCACCACGAAAAGAAAAGCGGCATCCGAGTCGGTTTGGAACGGCGCAGAAAAATCCGCGTAGAAACCGACACCGAGTGAAAATGGTTGAAGTGAAATTTATCAACGCCACTTGAGAATGTCCGTTGCATCCGGGCAGTGCGCCTGAAATTCCTTATCCCATCGATGCACGGCTAGAGCCGGAGCCTGAGACATGCAGCCAGTAGCATGGAGGAAAAATGCCGCAATGCCCTTTCAAAAACTGGTGGAAGCAGGCGAACTTCCCAGTCTTTGGGCGGTGCTTTTGCAAGCCTTTTTTGCGGTGGTAGGAATTTAGAGAATTGCCAACACTTTGCGCTTCTTGTTGTTCGGTAAAGGTTGATTAAAGTACAAGCGGAGAAGCTGCAAGCAGATAGTTATTATTTTTACATTTGTTTTGCTCTTTATTGTTCCTAGAATTGCCTTGAAAACAAAATAATGTGAAAAACTGGTTTTAAAATATCCTGCACAAGGCTGTAACTTGTAAAAATAAGAATTTTATTTAATGCTTTTCAATTTTTTTTGTTATTAAAAGAGGATGCAGGATTTACGTTGAAGTTTTTGACACTTTGAATTAACGCATGTAATAGTACTCTTACTTTTTAGTGTTGTGTTTTCCGGTAGAAAATCTAAGTTGTTCGTCAGGTCGCATTATACTCCATTAATTTAACGAAAAGTTTCAAACAATCTGTTAGTGTGCATCAAGTCAGCGAAAGGTGACAATGTAGAACCATAGGCTTACAGTTCTCTCGCATCACTTACTAATGGTCTACTACTCTCAAAAACTCTTTCTCTAATATGCATTAAACCACCATTAGGCCTTTTACTCCTGTATTTTCTCCGAATGTGCAAAGGCACAACACAATAAACCGCCAATGTAGGAAGTGTGCCCTTTTATCGAAAGACACTAGCAGAAAAGTGTGTTACTCTTTTGTCAAACGCAAAAAGACAGCCAACCATAAAACGTTGTCTTTTCACTTCCATCTTCAACGAATGCCAAGCTTGCTGTTGACGAACGTCGCGTTTGTGGCAGTGTGATGTCTCATTTAATTACACCCTTGCACGTCATACATAATGCTTGCAACATCCTACCGAAGGCTACACGCTCGCCTTGCTGAAGCGAAAGCCGGGACCGATGTTTGCGGAAGCCCAGCTCAGAAGGTAAAAATAAAACTAAGAAATAAAGTGCAAAAAATAATCACTATAAAGTGAGGGGATTGAAAACTCCGACCCAGTTGACAGTATGGTGGAAGGCAATGAAAGACACGTAATGCTATTAAGGTGGTGGTTTCAAGGGAGAAGTTTTGAATATAAAGTTCTGCCCAGCATGTTGTAGCTACAGTTAAGTAACGTGTAGTTAATAAACCTTGAGTTAACGGTTGGCTGAAGGATGATGATGTGGTCGTGGTGGCAGCGTTGCCAAAGGTACACCGTCCCTGGGCAGGCAGCTTACGACGATGGATTAAACAACTTGTACAATCACTTGTCAAGTTGTCTATCTTACTTAAACGAATCGGTTCTAGCGAATCGCAAACATAGTGACAGCGAAATTAAAAGCAAACTGGATGGCATGGAGTTTAGTTTAGAAAGCATTGGGAAATAGATCTCTCTTTTGAAAGCTTATAACTTTAACTCTCAAGATGTAAAAAATGACATGTATGAAAAGGGAAAATTCTCAAAACATGCCATCCATAACGGAGTTACAACAAGTATCGCACAATTTATTCCACTGCCTGCAAGGTAACTCGCCGTGAATGAGAATGCAAATTCAGGCAGTTTCCTTTCTTCATCACGTGCCCTTAAGCCCGGCAACGAACTGCTGACCTGCTGCACCACTCTAGTCCTGCTCACGACACCATCCCAACCGGCTGCATTCTTTATAGCTCCACAAACAAAACCCTTAAGCCAACAACCGTGCTGCGAGCGACCGATGGAAAACTGATCTCTCTTTATTATCCATAAACCAGCCCGCTCCGAAGACGTTCGAAACATGGCAGCACCGCTTACCGGGGCAGGACAATCAAACGCACCGAGGGTAAGGGATAGTGAAAGTTTCCGTAATTGAAAAGTACAGTACAGCCAACCTTTCGTCAGTTTCCATCCGGTCGCGCCGGTACAGCGTAATTCTTATTCAATCCACCGTCTCAAGAGGTGAAGTGAAAAATGAACGGCACGGGGCACCCGGCTTGAGGGCCCGTTGATCCTTGAACCTGACATTCTCGGCAAACTCTACCCCGTTGCGCACTTGCGTCGCTCCACGGGGAGGGGACGGTGGTCCAGTGCCGGTGCGATGTGAGCGATTCTGAGCGAGATTTAATATAAATTCCCATTATACTTCAGCTCAGGCCGTGGGCTTAACCAGCCAGCCCCAGACGCTTCCCATTGTCTTCACTCTTTCACCAGCGCCCTACGGTACTGGTTTGCAATTTGAGCGAGATTTGTTTTTCACAGTTTTGCCCCGGTGCGTTTACTCGCAGGTGCCTCCTCGTTTTTTGTTTTGCCATCGTACCGACCCCAACTTGGCTAACGGAGAAAAATATTCAATTTAAAACTTTCAACATCGATCGCTCATCCCTTCCACATGGGCTCCCTTGCGCTCGATGCCGTTCAATGGAGTGAGCGACAGTAAAACAATTTATTAGCCAACATCAAGTATTCGGAAATGAGGTACGCGTGGCATTTGGACGGCGTACAAAGGCAGGGGCAATAAAAATTGAAACATTCCGAAATATTATCTTTGAGTTACCGTGCATTCCACGTTTGCAGCGGGGCAGGTGCACGAATAAACATGATTTACACCATAAAGATAGAAAATGAAGCCGTTAAATGGGCGAATGACGTTCCTTAATGTCTCTGCTTCTCTTCGCCGCGTGGGATGCTATCGTCGGGATGAAGTTGAAATTCGATAAAAAATTGTGATAAAAAGAAAAAATAATTTTCCACCAAGCAAAGGTAGCCAATTGTAAATTCTAATGACCGCTGCGAAGCTATTTGAAATGTTCGCTGCGGGCACTTTGCTCGCCTACACCTCCCACGGGACCGTCAGTCCGCCATTTGCCCAGGCACGTCAGGAAGGCACGGTGGACATTTCATTCCTACTGACAGGTCCTTCCGGGTGGGTTGCTTTGTGGAAGTAAGTTCACGGCTTCGTGCCGTCAAAGTGATGACTGCCAGCGGCGGTCCTTCGAGGTGTCAGCGCGGGAAAACCTGCCCTGCCCTGCGCACGTACGTCCGCACGTACGTCCTAAACCAACGTACCACCCCCCCAAAGTAAGCCCGGAAAAGCGATGGCCCGGTGCACCATAAAGTGATTGCTGTTATTGTTATGGACATTATTGCTCCCAATTCCCTAATCTATGCTAATTTGCCATGTATAACCATAAACCATTACGATAATGAATAAAATAATGGCTGCCGTTTGGTTGCCGGTTGGACCGTCCAAGCGACGGCCGGTGGGCAGTACCGGGAAATCCACGCGGACCAAAGGTTTGGCGTTGGCGGGGCCGGCACTCTGTTTCGCGAATTGAAACACGACGGGCGTTGTTTCAAGTGCGTATGGGATCTTGGATCGGTGGCAGGTCACAGCCGGCCGGTGCGAAAACCTTCGACCTAGCTTAAGATCTTTCCGCCCTGTACGTGTCATTAGGGGAGGTTGTGGCGTGCGCTCGGACGGCTGTTTGACTGCCTAAGCCTGCTTCACGTCCATTCCGACTTGAGTGGACGGTGGGGATTAATAAGCGAAGCATCCAACAGATTGCATCAGCAACGACGGCTGACAGCGGGGCGTTTGGTGTAATTATTTAACCCAACATGTGGTTCGTACATAAACGGTGGCTTAAAGGATTCGGCACATCCCTTTGCACACATTGGCACACACGTCATCTTATCAGCCCATTCTCATGTGGCTTCTTGATTATATGGTGCTTCGTTTTATGCACATTCAACTAATTCAATATAAAAATATCAATTAAAAATAGAGATCAAGAGATGTATAAGAAGTTTGAATAGAAAATGATGGTTAACATGACTTGAAATAAAACAACTAACTAATGCATATATTTTCGTATTCACTATATTAAACCAAAAAACCGAAAATCACATGGATCAACTTAATTAACTATGTGCTTAAGAAGTACCATTGTTTGAAAGCTGCCAAGTTTCAAGCACAGCTATTCTAGAAGAACCTTACTTCATTTCAATCATGATAATCGATTCTCGCAAGTCCTCGAAAGTCCTTGATGCAAGTATCTCAAGTGCTTTGGAAGGTTTATGAAAACCGTCAAGATTAAGCTACTAAAGACATAAAACTATGCATGCATAACATCACCAAAATGAATTTAATAAGGCTCCATGAAACGATCTTTCGGTTTTCGTTGAAAATTTTATGAAAGTTTTGCCAAGTGAGTAGCTACAGAACTTTAAAACTTGTACTTTCTTGTGACAAAAATAGGGAATCGTATGATTGAGCTGTAGGAGAAGCTCTCGTGACGTGGATTCAGGAATATGAAAAAGAAATCAGTTACTTGTAAAAGAAGCTTTGCAATATGGTACTTAAGACACATACTTCCAGCTTAACATTAGAACCGACATTTTAATTACCACATTGATGTAACTACTTTTTTTTTTATGTTTATTAAATAACAAACTTCGTCTCTTAAACCACCGCAAAAACACCAGACAAACGTAGAACTATCAAAATAAAATGGTTAGTTATGGCACACATTTTTTTCCATCGAGTTGACATTATTCTGGAACACAAACTACAACTTTGAAATCACTTTCCAAATGATACACGGAGGGTATTTCACCCGTCCAACGACAGACAAAACGAGATTTTCTCAATAAAACGTAACTTGCAGTACACCCAAGTGAACAAATCGAGCAGCAGTAGCTGTAATAGCAAACACACCAATTGCTGCCAGTCAAACGTGCTGCAGTTGAAATGTCATCGAGTGGAACAAATAGGGAACGTGGTTGAATCCGTGGACAAGCGCCGACTGTCTCGTTTCGAAAGGATGGGGCGAAGAAAAACACGTTCAACTGTTTTTGGGGAGCACCTTAAAGTGTCTGGCAGTGCTTGGAAGTGCCAAGCGTTGTGACTGGTTGTTGTCTGTGCCAGTTCCACTGCAAGCTGTTCTTCGGTGTGGTCTCGCCGTAACCATTAGGGCTCTTGGGCTTTTGTTTTCGATGGCACTTTTTTGTGGCCGATCGAAATTTTCTATTTGCTGCCTTATTATGATGCTGATATATTGCAGAGCTCACCCGGTGAGTGTTGCACAGTTGCAAAACGTCTCAATTCATAGTTCGTTCGCATTTTCGTGCTTCGTCTTAGGGAAGTTCAGCCTCCCGAAATCGCCCCTTTAAATGCGAAACATTTCTTACCTCGCCGCTAGAAAAAAAAGGAAAAGAAAGCCCTCAAACAAAAGCACCCGAGAGGTTGGCAATAAAATTTATGATTTGTTGTCTGGCCACGTCTTGTTCGCGTCTTACTGGAGCGGGAGAAGATTTCCTCATCCGCCGAAGCAGGGTTTATTTCTTTCAAGGATTTTTGTATGTTTTTTTTTTATGTTCCTATTTTTTCGCATACAAAACCACAATGGCACTAAAGACATTCTCCGGCTGGCTGTTTATTTTTTGTAATTTTCCTCCAGCATGCCTGTTTAGCGTAGATAACTTATTTTAAACAGACTGGTGCCGCCTGTGCCAAGACAGTGAACTCAGGAAAAAACAACGCGAGTGCACTGGATGTTAAACGACACCCGGGAGCGGTGCCGGTTCGCGTTTGGGTGAGCAAGAATTACGACATTTTTAAAGCTGATCGTGATAGTTCGTTATCGATGTGCTTTCATCGCGGTTTTGTTTCCTTTCCCTCTTGCCCGCTATCCTCACTGCTTTTTTTTCGCTTCCCTTGAGCACCATAGTGGATGCTTCCGCAATGTTTTTCGTTTTTTTGTTTGAAGAAGCAATTTTTGCAACCGAAATGGGAGCAGATGCGAATAAATTTCAATTTTCATTTCCACCTTGCCACCATCGCGCCCGGGTGCTTGTGAAGCGCTACACTAGAGCAAACATTTCTCAAAAGCACACCCACACACACACTCACATAAACAGCATGGGTAAACACATCGTCTTATCGTCTTATCGGAAGCAGCAAAAGATCCCGTAAGCACCCGTCGTTACAAGGGCGGGTGCTATATATCAGTTTCAGCCGGCAGTTAGGGCGAAGATGCGCTTGAACGTTTGTACCACCCGGGTACCGAGCAGCCCGGTAAATTGACATTTAAACGTCGAGTGCATTGCAAACAATTAATTTTTAATCGCAATCTATTTTATTTTGCCTCCCGCTTTGCGCTACCCTTCGCTTCCACTCTTTGCCAGCAATGTATGTGAGCCAAGGTGAGAGACACTCGAATCGGGGGGGGGGGGTCTATTTGAAACGGTCGAGCGGTAAATTGTCTCCGGCTCGCTTAGTAGTAGTATTGCAGCGTGTACGGCACCAAATGACACTATCGTGAGCTGCACTTAAGTGCAGCGACACTGTTTTCAATGCATTAATTTTAATGGGACTGTAACGACCTAGCCCATGGGGAAATAAAATCCTTGCAAGCAGGTTTGCGTATTTTCTTTTTTTAATCTAATACAATCTATTTGGTCCTTTACGAAAATGGAACGTACAATATGTCTTACGGTTGAATTTTTCTTATAAATTATGAAAAAAGTATTAAACTGATAGATCCGGCAAAGCTTTCTGTAGAAAAGGATTGGTACGCGAAACATAATCCACTGCTTTATCCTGTCTGCTTATTTGACATTAAAAATGGATCGATGTTGCAGTCATCCTCCTTTCATTTAATTTCATTCCAAACGTTCAATAACGGACTCGTCTGATAGCTGTACTACCGACGTTTCGATTCAAAGATAGAAAACAAAGTATCACTCTTACAGATTTACAGTTTTTTATAGGAGACCCACACGGCAATGAAGCATGGGAAACATTTCCAAGTAATTACAAAAACCTCACCATTCGCCACCCGCCAGCTGCCCACGTCGGTACACCTTTCGCTTCATTTATTATCTTCATACTGATCTCGCAACATGCGAAAGGCACGATTGAAGTTTTTTTTCCACCACCACATGTGGATTATCCGTTCGATTTTCAATCGCTTGTGGCAGAAAATAAGATTACACCGTACCGGGGAACGGGATCGCTTTTCTCGACAAACGATGGCTTCCGGCGGGGAGACGATGGAAAAGAATGGACCAGGGAATAGAACGGCGCATGGTGAAATTACAACATTACTTTTCTGTCATCGTTCGTAATTGTCGATAATGGGTCGATCACGGCTACATGGACGGGTTAAAAATTATCGTGTTGCAGTGCGAGTTGAGATTTTCCATTTTCAAGCGAAAAAATATTGTTTCCTTGCTCCTTCCAAGAAAATTTTAATAAAAATGGAAGAGGATTTCCAAACATTCACTCACCCTGACTGAACATTACTTTGTCCCAACAATATTTGTTTGCAGGGAAACGCCCGGCCTTTGGGGGGTTTTAATATTCCATCACTCATCCTATTTAACATGCGTTAAGCTTAAGCATTTGGTTTAATTGCCCTCAATAAAGTTTACTTCCCTTGGACGTGAATTAAAATATTTTCATGCCTTATCGGGTGGGACGTAAATTCAATTCAAACATTTATCTCTTTCTCTTCGCAGTCTGTATTCTCGCCTTTCGGAACGATCCCTTGGGCAATAATTTAAAACTCTACTGCACACATTAAAAAAAACGCAGATTGCTCTGTGCCAGACCGAGAGAAATGGGTGAGGAAGAGAGAGAGAGAGAGAGAAGTTGGACAAGGCAAATAAGGCTATCCCCAAAAGGCACTTCAACATGGCATTCAAACATACACACACAAACCGCACAAACGGCATCGGGCCTCCGCCAACCCGAAAGCACTGACCTCAAACACTGACAGTTTTTTAATTAGGAAACGACCGATATGCTTATCAGGAAAAACTCCCCCCCCCTCCTTCCCTTCATCCCTCTCTGCCAGCCCTTTCCGAGCGACAACGGTCAAAGCCGCTCGCTCCGTTTCGGGGGCCATGACTACGAACCGGATGCATGGCCGCTTGTGCACACGTTCCGGGCTTCTCATTATTTCTGTAAATTATAACGACTGGCCCAAAGTTCACCATAAAACATTCTTCATCGTTCGTGTGAGCGCTGCGTGTGGTGCAGTAAAAGTGTGCGTGCGGCTGTGTGCATTTGTATGCTTTCGGGGCAGGAAGGCTTGATGCCACAACTGCCACAGTGCGGGATGGGAAAATATGTTTTATTTCTTTGACTGCTTTGCCTACATCCAGCCCGTTTTAACTGCCCTGCGGGAGGGGCTGGCATGCAGGCCGCTGGATATTAGCCCGAAAGGGGACATGCATTTACATACGTGCATTGAAGTTTTATACGTTTGCTGATTAGCATTTGTGATGCACGCTGCGAGTGGTGAGTAATGGGAAATGATTTATTTATTTTTCAGCTCTCGAAGCAGAAATGGTTTCGCGTGACGAAAAAAAAACAAAAGATCTCAACAAAACATTTAGAGTATATATGTGGACTTAGTTTTGAGAATAAATTAAATTACAAACAAAAACAAAAATATATCTGCATTTTTCTTTATTTTAGCAGCTTTATGATGACAATAATATAATGGCACGCTGAACTTTAAACCCTTAAAATAAAACGGTTGTATATGCGGTTGTTGAACTTCATGAACTGAGGATTTTTTAATATTTTTTTCAAATTGTGTTATCTCGGCTTGATAAAATCAGAGATTGGATTTAAACCAAAAGCAGTTCGCTGCAAAACACAAAAAAATGTATAAAATAAAGCCATGGAACAAGAGATAAAAATCATCTGAAAAATACGACAACATAGCTTGCTATATTTACACATCAATAATCAGTCTTAGAATAAGAAATCCCCTTACAAACGTATTATTAAAGCTGTTTAATGCTTTCATCAAATATCTTAGCAATCTGCAGCTGCAAGCAACGAGCTGCTAGCATTCAATTCTTATCAAACAACTAAGGCTAAAACCAACCACCTTAGTGAAAGCAGCCCAGCTGCACAAATTAAGCTATTATTTAACCCTCATAATTCATCCTTAATTAAATTGTTGCGCCAATATTTGCATTGCTCAAACACGCCATTCCTGGAAGGAGCGCTAAGAAAAGGTGCTGACGGGTCGGAGTGGCAGAATGTTTCAAATTAGGGAAGCACCAGCACGAGTCAGGCTATAAATGGAGAGTGTAATGGTGAGAACTATTTGCACGACGAGATGCTCTGTTCAATTATGCATAAGACAAAAGAAGGCTAAAGCTGATGCATTTAAGTAATGAAACTGTTTGTTTCTTTTTCTCGTCGTTTTGTACTGAAACAGCCTTGGAAACTTTTGCGAGAAAACGTCTTTGATTTGAATCAAGCATACCCTTTTATTATGTTTTTCACACGCACGAGGAATGAGCGTTTCAGCATTGATCCCGGGCCACCCACGGACGCGAGGCCATTGTTTTCCCAAGGCACCAGAGATTTTATTTATCGCCTGTTTTATGACGGTATTTTATTGCCGGCGTAGCTAATTAATGAATGATCACGATTCCAGTCCGGTTGTTTCGAGATGCCCCGGGAACCTTTTCCGAAATGAGCAAAGATGGTGCAAGCTATCACGTACTTCATTGGATTTTATTTTTTACTACCAAGCATTCGTGATGTAGGTCAAATACTACAGTGCAGTTACACGCCTTGAAGAAAGGATTTTTTTTATATGTATAAATATATATTTTAGTAAAATAAATAAAAAAATCCTAAGAGAAAATGCATTTTTCAGAGGAACCAACAAAATGCTATAACCGCCTAAATGTATGCAATAGTTGTTGCAGCAGCTATTTAAATGCTATAACATATTTTACATTCTATTTTATTGAAAATTCAACTTCAATATCTTAACAATTTCTATGCAATACAAACACTTTTTTGATAAGATATTCAAGCTTTCCTCAGGCTGAAATGATTGACGGCAGTAAGTGTATGTCTCACGCACAAAAAAAGACGAGCTTTACCTCCCTCTAACAAGTGCTTCCCTTCCAAACTTCTTCCACGGCGGGTGCTCTCTACGCCTATTAACAGCCAAAACCATGGTTCAACCATGCCGCCAAACTGCTTAAGAGAAAACTTGCCTAAGCAAAGTATCATAGCGCTGGCAGGCACAAAAACACTCCTACAAGTTTCGAGAAGCACTCTTCCGGCTGCTTCACAAGCCCGCAGCCATCCAACGCACGGCAACGGCCCGCCAGCAAACCACAAAGGACTTGCGAAGTTTTTGTTTAACCACGAACAACTTCCCAACGCGTTTCACCGGGCCATCCAAGGGCACGCGTTCCCGTACCATTACGTTCCCGGGCAGCGTTGGTGGTCAAATGGTAATAAAAGCGAGCATAATTCCCCGTCTAGCGACGAAACACTCTCACGTTTGGACACGGAATTGATTCACTTCCAAATGGTGGCGCAAACCTTCAACCAACTGGCACCACCGATCGCCGTCCTTTCGTCTCGCATGTCTCTGGGCTGCGGTTTCAAGCACCCTCGAGCAAGTGGGCAAGAAATACTCATTTCAAATGCTGCAACACGACCGGGAATTAATTTTGCGTGTTTTTATTTAATTTGTCTGTAGGATTTGCATAAAAAAGTGTGTCGTAATTGAAAAAGTATTAATGACACCCCGTGATTCGGTTACGTCGGGTACTGAGAGCAGCGACCCAAGGGGAAAGGAACGGAGAGCACAACGAACGGAGGAATGAAGTAACACGTCCGGTGGCATGTTTTTTTTGTCCTTGCTGTTGTGTTTTTGGTTAGTGAGTTTCCTATTTTTTGTTGTGTTGCATCTCTTGCCTTTGCGTTACCTTTTTTTCTTCATGTTATCAAAGAAAATTTGCTAGTCGAGGGGTTTCCTCCCTTCCCTGCGCTCAGGTGCGTGTGCTACACGAGCAAGGCACGTTTTATAGCAAGCATTTAACGACTTGAGCGATGAGGTTTCACCGTCCCTCAGAAGCGCACCGTTGTTCATATTTAAAAGCTAGCTTTTGATTTCGCTTCTCCTGTGCCTCTGTGCGGTAAGGAAACTCCTTCACTAACTTTTCAGCTTCTTTTGGAACTGTTTTCACCAAGAAACGCCTGTTCAAGAGGAGGAGAATCACCAAGAGGAGACGATGAAAGTGACACGCTTGCTAGCCCAACGCACGATAAGACTGTTTGCTGCCCTGCTAGTTGTAAACGGCTTATATGTAAACTTGCAATTATTTCGCGTACGCCGAACTTACGGTTTTGTCCGGATGTCCAAAGTTTCCAGACCGGTGTGGCACGCTGCTCCAGCCGAACGAAATGACATTTGCACTTGACAGCGCTGTCGCACGCAACTGTCGTTAGGTGCGAATAATTCAGAAACTTTTGCCTCGCAGTCCGGACCTAATGCCCTACCGTGGAAAGCAGAAGCTAGCGTTCTCAATGGAGGGGTCAAGCAAGGGAAATGACAGCATAATATTTGGATAACGTATTACAGGAAGCGTGGTGGGTTTAACGGCGTCAAAATTACCATGTGTAAGGAACTGACAGGAATTTGGCATGTATTGGTGGTTCATATTTTTCTCAGACGTTATTCTCATTGCTTTTTCCTTGTCTTTTGAAGACTAACAAAGAAAACGAATACTGTTTTGCAATGTTAATTTAACAGTTAGATGGTTATTATTTTTTCAAAGGCGGTAACGAATATTTGCAACCCAAAACTACACTGTTCTTAGAGATGCTTAAATATTCATCATGTTTTCTGTTGTTTCCATTGAATCAAGGAAAATTGAGATGCTCCATATTTGCCAAAAGAAAGATTTGTTATCGTGTAGAAAACATAATTAAAATCCTTTTTCAAATATTAACAAAAGAATCTCCGTCCAAAACTAAAATATGTAATGCCGTGACTTTTATTTGCGTTTTGGCGAAGCGGCTTTGCAAATAGCTGAAAGCAACGAAAGCGCAGTTGAAAAATTGTTTCACAGTTTCGCGAATAACATTCTTCGTTACTGTTTTGTCACGTCCGCCTCACAACCGTGTAAAGTGAAATGAATGAGAAAAGTTCTTAATTAACTAGCAAATTTTGGCAGCCGCTACGCTCATGGTGGTAAATAATGAGCCTGTTTTTGATGAGAGCAAATGTTTACCACTTGACTGCTTTATGAAAAACTGTTCCAAACAAAAGCAGCCAGTTTGTAGGCAGCTCGCATTGACAGGCTTCTATGAATTGGTCGCAAAATCTACACAGGACTGAAAGAAAAAAAAAAACACATAGAAACCGTACGCAAACAAGCGAAAATATTTCACGTGTGTGAATGACTTTTTCTTCCTTTGTAAGTAAAAACAGGAAACACACCCAAAAATCAGGATCTTTTTTTTAATCACACTAAATCCTGCCTCTAAACCACGCGCGCTGTTACGAATCACTGGGCACCTCCATCACAACCAGGCGTCTCCATTGCCGGCATCACGCGGGTGCGATTGTGAAGCCACCGGCATGTTTGCAGGAGGACGGAACATAAAACTAATTAAGTTAGCATGTGCCACACGCCTAGTGAAGCGCCAACAACGAACGCTACGGCCTAACCAACCCGTGGTCACCACCACCACCTCCACCACCATCGATGAATATTTATCACAGGCACACAATCAAATCGTTCATCGGGCTCGGCTCTTTTGCGGAGCCACTTGAAGCGACGCTTCTATACACGCAGGTGAACTGTGAAGGGTAGAAAGAACAGTAAAAGCAAAGCTATAATGAAATAATTTAAAAGATTAAATAATGTTGCAACAAAGAGTTATAAAAAAGTAACATAGAATGTTTAAAATATAAAAATGGTATAACAAGTTTTTATAAGTACAAAAATCATAAAAAAATCTAATTTCAAATGGATCGACTATTAAACGCGGCATTTATGAAACTCTGTTTGAAACCAATCGAATATAAAATAAACACTTATAAAACTTATTTCAATAAATTAGGTCGCTATAATTAAAATCATTTTTATTTTCTATGCTTTAGATTAGCCTAATGAATTTAAAAAGTATCCTACAATTGTCACATAAACTAATATAATTGCCATAAGCATAAATAAATAGTATAAATATTCTTCTTTTTTAGCTAGATGGTTAGTAAACGACTGTTCAATATTTTCCATTCAATCGTAGAGTTGCACTCTGCTCAATCAACTGTTGACTTATAGCGTTACTGCAGAGAGCACGGGAGCAATTCATTGACAGAGCACGTGAATACACTCCCACTTTAAAGCACTAATGATCAAACAAGGCGAAAATTGCAGAGGAAAGAATGAAACCGCACCCAATACTTTTGATCGCAGCAGGAAAGCGAACAGATTAGAATATGTGATACCTAATTAGTTGTGCGGCCTGATTTGAATAATGATGATCGACGTGCCGATTATGATAACGACACGGGCACAAAACGCAAGCCATTCGGTAAACACGATGCATGTGCATGATTATATGATCAGTTAGGGAGCATTTCATGAGCTTTCATTCCATCAGTTGATTGCGGACAATAAAAACACAGCCTACGCTTCAATTCAGTTAGTTCATTTAGGATGCACTTTGTACACCGCCATTCATTCGCTTGCGCTTCGAGTGGCTGGAGGTGAGATGGAAGAATTCAGTTAGTGATTTTGCACAATCGAGAGCTTTATGCAATGAGTGCCATCTGGTGAAAGTCAACAAATTTTGCATTTCCAATAAACCAGTGCGTGATGGTAAGGTTTAATCTATTCAGAGCAAAAGTGTGTGATGTTTAAGGTTGCTGTATTATTAAGTTGCAACACACTCCACGGAGGTTCAGAGTGAGGAATTCTTTCCGCACTTTTTTGGGAAAATTACATTATTTTAAAACATATTTAAAAATGCTGATGACTTCGTGGAAGCTTTGCGTCATTATACAAACTTCAACAGTCGTCAAACAGCGACAAAGCTTTCAACTTTAACCTTTTGAAAAATGTTATGTTCATGCAAGGGGCATAATCCTTTCGACAAAACCGTACGCAAAGAAGTCGGGGCCAACTTTTGCACTTTATTCAAAATAAACATTCATCATCGGGGATAATAAACGCCATCCAGACTAGGATACATGATTTATGCAGCCCTTTTCAAACAGTTTTAAGCAACGCATCCCATCGACAATGGAGAATGGTTGAAAGCAAAGTGTGATCTTCATTGCATATTGCTTTGAGAGGTTTGTGTAAATGTTTGAATTTTTGTCAAGAATGAGACAACAAGACGCAGAACTTTACTTCAACAGAATACAAAAAATCAAAACTTAAAGGAATGTTTTAGACAACGTAAAAATTAAGTAAGTGAAAACGCTACTTGAAACGTAGCAGATGACATATTAACAAAAATGAAATTTTTTTAAAGCTTTCAAGCTTAAAAAACTGATTTACTTAGCTTAAAACTAGGACGAAAAAGATATACCTGTTTGGATGTTAAGATAATTTAGGAACAATGTTAATTATAGAACAGCTTTATTTTTCACAAAAATGTCGTAAAATGTACAAATTATGCATGCAAAGGTCATACACCAGTCTCAAGTCATTGTTAACATGGCGCTAATGAGATACAGCTCTTTTATCTTCACATTCATGTTCCCACAAACAATGGGAAGCCCTTTACGGCAAACATCTTCAGGGTTTTATTTCCCAGAGCACGAAAGAGAAAAAAAAAACGTCCGAAAAACCCCCCACACAAACAAGTGTCATCAAGTGTCGAATGGTTTCACTCCATCGTTTGGTAAGATGTAATCTTTTTGTGGCCCGAACGAGCGCTCCCGCTAGCACAAAACGGTTGGCAGCGCATTAACACAATGTTTCAATTTCCAGCTTTGGCCAAAGATTACATATGTTCACATATGTGGAAAGTGTCTGCAACCGAGGGATGCCACACTTCTTACACTGAATTTCACTTTATCGTCGACGAACCACCCGGCCACGGCGACTTCACTCCGTTGCCAGCTGCGGGATAGCGTAGCCGTAATTGGATGCTTCCACGGTGGTTTCACCATTGCACCAGAGTCATTCCGAAAAATGACCACCAACCAGCGGCCACCGCTTAGCTCGTAATGAACTTACGGCGAAACCGGTTGCCGCCCGTCTGCCGGCTACGTCGCTTTTATTTTTCCATAATTTGTTGCCCCAGCAGAAGAAGGGCATGGAGGCGGTGGAAAATAAAGCAACGAAAGTAATCAGATAACATGACAAATGCTCAGCTGCACACATAACGCCACTGTACGGCTGCCGAAATACTAGGTGCCAAATCGAGGCAGACAATGTGTCACCGAAAGAGAGAGCTGACTTGTTCAAGAGCAGCAGCAGCAGCAGCAACAGCTTCCCAGAAAGAAACGTACGATGGAAAAAATCATCCTGACGTTCACCACCCATCCCTGACGATGCAGTGGGAGCTCGCGCGCACTGTAGATGAAACCCTCCCGGCACCAGCTCGACTGCATCTTCCGTACCGAAAACGGGCTGCTGTGACTCTGCCCGCAGGAGTTCATTAGATGTCCATAAAGAATAATCGAAAATAGACAGCAACAGCAACAGCTGCCCAGCTGGTCCCCGAACAGTCGCTCGGTCGGATGTGGTGACCAACGAAAGTACCTCCAGAGATAAAAAAAAGAAACGGGAGGAAAATTCTCACATCCTTCTGGTGACGGAAACGCAACGGGCATCACCGTCATGTTTTCCATCACATCATCGTGATACACCAGTGAACAGACGACGGGTTCGCCCGAATTTCCCTCGGGGTGATGGTTTGCAACGACTCCACTTTCAGCTCTCCATCAACCGGCGTAGAGTGTGTCACACTTTCAGCGGCGTCATCGTCACCGTCAGCTCCGGCAATCGGACGGCATGCACCGTCCCTAGCATGGTGATGTTATTTCATTCCGCAAGTAAAAATCTACACCACAAACGGCTAATGTGTAAGCCTTTGCTCTATCAGCGCGCGTAGCGTTCCGGCGGGAAACACGCCGCGCCACTTTTATTTCTATCCATCAAATATAAATACCCCCGGTGAATTGCTTGTTAACAACTGCTCCCTGCAGGCCAGCAGCACAATCTGATTTGTCGCTGGAGCAACGTTGCCCACCAATCGGTAACTGCGTAACCGCACCGAACCGATGTAATACATCCACGGCACGCCCCCCCCCCCGCCCCCTCCCGGAAGGAAGCAACCGTGTGAATGCATTATTCTCTCCACTGGAGAGCAATCCTTCTATGAACCGTAAAATAAGGTCACTTCCGGCTCGCGGGAAGCGTCGATGCGAATGCAGTCCGCAAAAGGAGGGAAATCGAATGTTGCATTTTCCATGCACGGTGTGCACAGCTCGTGCACAAACAAAAACACGATAAAAAAAAGTAGAACCGGAAGCACTGCAAACATAACCAATCGAACGCGTGAAAAGCTTGAGCATTAATATGCATGACGTATAATATGCTCGCGGTGGTTTTGTTTGTTGTTTTCTTCATCACTTATTTCGCAGAAAAATCAATTCCATTCCCATTACACACTCTCTGCTGCACAGCCCATTCCTCCTCACACACAAACACACACAAACAGAGAGAAGTACCACCCACAGCCTCACCCTAAGCCGATGCCCTTGTTGCACTTGATGGCACGCGATGGAAATAGTGTAATTTCATATTGATGAAGTTGTCACACGTTCGGGCTAACAGTCGACACTAATTATGTGACCTTTCGGGTCGATCAGGCTGCTGCAAAGGGGGGGGGGGGGGATTGGGCTGGTTGTATTTCGTGACCTCTCTACCTTTAATTAGGAAGATTGAGTTTGCAGCAAGTGGGTAACTCATGCAAAACCGGTGTGACACTGTGCGCTGCGGTTATGAACGTATTAATAACTCAATTTTAAAATAACAAAGCATCACTTCAGGGCCAAGAGGTGTAGGAAAAACAAATTTATTTTCAGCGCAATTTTTATGACCAGTTTTATGAAAATATATTTATGTTATGGATTT
This sequence comes from Anopheles epiroticus, assembly GCA_000349105.1. Classification (NCBI taxonomy): domain Eukaryota; kingdom Metazoa; phylum Arthropoda; class Insecta; order Diptera; family Culicidae; genus Anopheles; species Anopheles epiroticus. Next base: position 43,175 of record KB670269.1, on the reverse strand, counting down.
TGTATCATACGGCGTAAATTTCAGCATTATAGTTTATTAAGAAGGCAATCACGAAGGCATTCCTTGCATGTCTCAAAAATATACCTGTTAAAGTCAAATGATCCCTTGAAAGGTTAAGATTAATCAAAATTTGTTCTTATTTAAAAATTGCTCTGAACTCAAGCTTCAACTTTTTTTAGAGACAATTTTCAGTAAAACGAAACAGTTTAAAAACAATTTAATTTGACGAAACGATACTATAAGCGTCAAAATATCAGTTAACAGGATCTTATCAGCAAAGTGGTACAACTTTCAAATTGCCTATATTATTCTTCTTCAATGTATTGCAACCTCCAATATTATGTCGCTCACTTCTGAATTGCTAGATTTTAGACGTACTAGACATTTGAAAAAGTCAGTCCGGAAAAGTTGACAGTAGGAAAAGAAGTTTCCAGAATGGAGTTGCAGCCTAGTCATTGCTATCATTACCGGACAGTCCAGCTACTTCAGTTATCAATGTCGTGTCATATTTGAAAATATAAAATATATCATCATAAGAGTATTATTCAAAAGATTATTGAATAACCATTTCATCCTCAAGTTGCACAAATTTATGAATAAATTTCTGAAGTAAGTTTAAAGGAATTGGTCGAAACTCTAAATTGGTAAAAACCTCTATCTATGTAAATTGTATATAGGAAAAATGTTCAAATCCAATATTTTGTTTTGTTTTACACTTTCTTCAAATACAAATAACGGTAAATGGAAGGAATATCGGTTGCCTTCCAATCCCATTTACCTGAAAACTTCATCAACTTAGCGGGCTATTATAATTCAACGCTCGCTCTCCACAAACCCGCAAAGCATCACGAGTGCCTTTCGTGCGATGATTTAATTCAAACGCATACACTGGAGCTGCGGCAACAGCAGCAGCAGCAGCAGCAGTGCCGAAAACTACCCAGAACAATGAAAGTGCCATGTATTGCAGAAGCATGAAGCATGCTCTAATCTATTGTCATACATCAGGCAATGGCAAGTGACATACAATCTACTTCCCCCAAACCGGCTCCGAGCACCGGTGAGGCAACATCTGCGAAGCGTATCGATAATAAAGTTAATTAATCATACTAAAAGCATTCCCGCCATTACCCACCCGCTTCGCGTCCGTAGTCCAAGCCCTCTCCCCGGGCCCTATTCGTAGTGTAGTTTTTGTGCGCTGTCTGTGCGTGTAGCTCAACTTTCACCTTTCAAAGCGATCCAAACGCAAAAGTACTCACAGGCACGGGGCGAGTAGGGCGCAGGAAACAAGACGGAAGGGACGCAAGTGAGCTATGCGTTAGTGATATATGGTCACGCCGGAACCGGGACTGATTTTCTCGTGTCATTCTCTTGATGGAAAAATGTGCCTTGCTTACGGAAGCAGAAACGGGTTTGGGTCGATAACAGGGAGAGAGGCAGAGTGAAGAAGCGTGTGAAACTTCAGACTTTCAAGGAGAGAGAAAAAGAAGGAAAGTTTGAGTCTGTTTTCTTGGCGACTGTACTTGAGACGAACAACGCTTTACTTAGCAGATAAAGCTCACCATCAAGTAATAAATACCTTTTCGAAAAGCTCTTATACCCACTTCACACTACTATTAAAATGAAGAAATTATTGTACAGAGACTTTCTGAAATAACTCTCACGATTTGTAGTCATTCTAGTGAATTCTACACTTTCCAATTTAATCCTCTTCAAAACACGAGCGATTTCCATCCACCACCCGGTTAAGGTCGGTATGATGAACCGAACCACTATTAATCTTGCTCCTAATCCAACAAAACCAACCGTTGACAAGCGTGAAAAGTTTTTCTCTCAAACGAACCCGAACCATTTTCGATCATTACGGCATGCGGTACGGCACGCAGCCGCACATACAGCAGTCTATCATCCGTCCCAGTCCCGCAAACGCCGGCACCTGACCGACCCTCCACAACCGGGAGAGTAATTATGTTCGATCGGTTGAAAATTTGGACCCCCATTTACACCTACCACGAACGCCAGAGCTAAACCACGCGAAGCAATAATTTATCTACGAAAATATAATTCGATTTAAAAGTTGGCGCCATTTTTCACGGCACGTGATCACACACACACAGATACACAGACACACAGACACACATTCACTTCCAAATCCTTGAGAACTTCCATCACTCATCAGCATCATGTGCAGGGAAAGAGATGAGGAACGGTTTTAGCAGCAACACGATATGATGTAGATTCACGTATGGTTCTTTCTCAGGACGTTTAGCACGCTGTAAACATATCCGTCTGAAGCAGCTCAGCTTTTTTTTTTTTGCAAGAATGAAGGATGAATGAGTGAAGGTGCTTAGAGTCTGTGAATAATTGGTCTGCCAATTACGCTTGTTTAAAAGATTTGCAAGCTGTAAGCATTGTCACAAAGAGATATTGCTTCTAAAATTACAACAAGAGAAGTTATTATTTCAAATATATAATGCAAAATATTCTCTAAACTCTATTCTTAATTGATTTAATTGGACTGTGTTGTGTTACTTGGTGCACCCGTAGCTGGATAGTGAATTCTGCGTATGAAGGGTGACAGTACTCACGATTTGTTTCTGGTTAGGTTTCGATACAATTGTGAACCTTCTGGTTATTGTGTAAATTTGTGTTGTTTAAATAAGCACTACATAAATATTTTGATCAGTATTAATTTTGAAATTGTTGCATTGAAAAGTTGTAGGTAATTATTTCTTTAACTTAATCTAGAGTCACAGATATTCAAGCAGATTAAAGGCACCGGCGTGTTTTAATAACTGAACCTAGATTATAGTCAATTCACTTATTAATTTTAGAAAGCCTTTTTCTTTGTCATCATCAAGCCTGCTTTTAATTTGTGATAAATAAACTGAACTTTTTCATTAGGTTATGGCACAAAATAGCAACACTTGTGTACAAGAATGCTTCATTGAAGTGCACGTTATTGAAAAATTAAATACATAATTTTCTTTTCACACCAAAGAGACGTAAGCTATTAATATTAATTTCCTGATTTATGAAATGTTTCATAAAAAGATTTGTTAAAAAGTGAGCAACGTGAATAATCAAACATTACTTGTGCTTGAAAAAAGCTCTTAAAAATAATTTAAAATGTATTTCACATTTAAAAACAATCAAATGTTTAGATTAATCAACCCTTTTATAAAGTTGCTTAAAAATGTATCATGCAATTGCAAATAATATGAAGTTTTTGAATCATTTTTCATCACCCTTTTTTCTACCGAGTTTAGTCTTAAAACCATGCACCAATCATAAAAACTGTCAAACGAATGATTGCACTCTTTACTTTCACTCAAGCATCTATCTAAAACAAAAAAAAAACGCAGTCTGTTTATGCAACCAAAACCTAGCTGCACTGCTGAAAACTTGCTGCTGTACTCTTCTATGTGGTGCCAGCTAAGCTAAAGGCAAACATTAAATTACACCCGTTAAACGTGCTTGCGGTTCGACCGGACAATCGTACCTGTTTTCCTCCCTTTATTTTCACCTAAAGTGACACACCGCAAAACTTTACACTTGCACACAAAACAAAAAAACAGGAAAACCAGCTCGCGGATTTTCAATTCTTCCATTCCTACGTCGCTTCGTAGACCTCCCGGGGCTTTTACAGGGTTATCTTAGACGACACGGCCATCCCACTATCGACAGCGATTTGAAAGCGTTCACCCGGCCCCATGCAGAGGGAGAACAGAGAGCGGGGAGACGTTGTGATTGTGTGTGATGGAAACAAGACGGGGAAATAATCGAAGCATTTGCCACTAACAAGATTGCTGGCCCGGGCAATGGTACCCAGCCAATGGCCATGGTTCCCTTCGCATTCGGTAGAAAAAAAGGTTAGCAAAGATATCGTTAGAATGATTTCAAGAAGATTATACCTCGTTCGTTCGTTTTGGTACGCCCATTCCCCCCCCCCCACGGGCGGTGGCGATGGCTTTACACTAAGCACCTGGTTGTGCTCTCCGGCCCGGTTCGGTGCGGTTTTTGCATTCCACACATACACACAGGCGCACAATTTCCACATTCCTACGGCGTTCCGGGGGGAGATTCCCGTACCCGGCGGGTGTGATCCTTTGTACAGATTGTTACGTCGATTGGATTTAATTGATAACGTAATGCTAAGCTGATGGTTGTCATGGGTGAACCTGTACTTTGCTGTACGAACTGCGAGAAGGGTCTGGATGCTTGGTACGAGAGAGTGGAGGTTTTAATTTTCCCTTCTTTTCTTTTGTGTCATTCCGAGGGTTCGGATCAAGCTCTGTCTAGCTAGCTTGACATTTGACAGTCATGTTCCTTTCCAATTTCCAATAGAATGTTGATGCTGTCGGCTTAGGGAGGTTCAAGTTCGGATGTGACAAAGGCACACTTAGTTTCTTTCAAAGCTTATTTGACACTCAAATGGTGATGCTATTTCTAACAGTCAAGTGTAACAGCAGCAACTCTAATGCGTCATTTCATTCTGATAAAATTAAAACATAAAGTAGATAATGCAGTTTTGACAGCGTCGTCCCAATCGGGCTGACGCTTTAGCGCTAACAGGTTCCAGTGAAATGCCACGGCACAACATGCAGCTTGCCACAATTCCCGACCGTGTTCGTGGCCGGCGAAGCTGTGCATATTACTCTACCCGAGGTCCCCGAAAAGCTGGCTGACAGATCTACACACAGATCCTGCTACCCTAGCTACAAATTATCCCACAACCTGCAAGCACGCGAAAACGCTACACCATGGCTGCTTTTTGGCAATGTCGCCGGTTGTCCTCTCTCTCTCTTTCCCTTCGCACTACCGCTCTGTCACTTCAAATTAGTACTCGAAACATTCTCACCGTTCCATTTTCTCTCCACACACATAGGGACCAGCGGGAAAAGGCAAAAGACAGCTATAACTCAGTTACTTGTTGGTGGTTGAAACACTTAGTGCAGTTAGCGCGAACTATTCCGAAATTATCATCATGTCGTTTGTGGGAAAACGGTGCTCACTGTCCCATTCGCTCTTTCTGCAGCTGTGTCTTTCGGAACCCCCCCCCCCCTCGCTCGTTTTGTGAATTTTGCAAATGAAATTGTCCCGAATGCTGGTTTGCTCGGTGCCTCGGACCGATGAGTGAGAAATGGGTTCCGCCCTGTCCATCCTCTATCCCGCTGCAACGTGGCGCTCTGCACCGAAACCGACCGAAACCGTTGCGTGTTGCCAATTCCCACCGGTGCCATCTTAATTCGCATTAAGCAGCGAGTGCAGCCGGCGACAAACCAACTGTAAAGCACTTCACAGGCACAGCCACACGGACCGAAATCGTCGCTGAAGCAGCTCGCGTCTTGCAGTAGCTCGCGCGGGAAGTGTTTGGTGGAACTTTTGCGCGCGACCCAAAACGATACCCAAGTTTAGTGATAGTTTTGCAACGGAATCTTCCTTTCCACTCTTCAGACACTCGCCTCATTAGCACCTTCATTCCATCACCTCCTCCAACACCCCGAAAAATGAAACCAACAGACAGAATATCTCGATCCAACACACCCGCCGAGAGAGACAGAGAGAGGGAGAGAGAGAGGGGGAGAGAGAGAGGGGGAACGAGCGAGCGCAAAACTGAATTTACAGCAAAATGTAATTAATTTGTATAAATCTTACTTTTATTTCATATTTAATTTCAGCTTCAGCTTTCAGCGGTTCCTTCGCTTGCGCGCCCGCCTGCCTGGGGTTCTAAACGACGCTCAACTGCGAAGACGCTGCAACTGATAAAATGGAACTTTGAAGCTGATGCACTCTCGGTTTGCATCAACCCGCAACAGGCCAGCGGAGTGCAGAACGCGACGTAAATGAAGGATGTGCCAGAGAACCATGTCTGCGCGGTGCGGCTGGAAATTACAGCCTGCCAAGGGAGCGTTGTCCGTCCGGCGGCTAGTGGACGGTTGCATGTTGCTGTCGAATCCGCCACCACATTTTCCTCGGTGTCGTTGGTGAATCGTGCTGCTGTAAAGTGGCAATGCTTCCGCCTAGTGCTTAAAGGCACTGGGTGGTTTATCTGGTGAAGAAGTTTTCGCTCTATCCGTACTAATGCCACACAAACGCACACAGCCCTTGGGGTGTGGCGGATGGCTGTAGGGTGCTTTGAAAAGTGTTGAACATTGTTTTGGTTTAGATTAAAATTACAATAAACAATAGTGTTCTCAGCTCAAATAACAGTTTCACAATAAAAATTTTAATTTGTAAATGTAATAATTTAACAAATTCAAAGAGAGTCTGTTTTTTGTCTAAATATCACTTTTCTCATAAAGGACGATATCACAAGGATCATGTTAAATTTTTCATTAGGAGCGGAGTGTAAGATTACAGATATTATAAGTCTTTTAAAAAATGTATTCCTTAACAACTTTATCTCCTAAATAATTATGATTTTAATCATGAATAAATAATCCTTTTTTTACTTATTTTTTAAAGTTTTTCTTTCATAAACAGCCAAAATCTATTTTTCTGTAAGCAAATAAAAATGAATATTTTGATCAAATTAAAGAAAGCAAAGAAATCTTCACGACGAGGTCATCTGTACAAATTTCTACATTAAACTAAAATTTTAGCACACTGAGACACTTACAACCATTACAGAACTTGTTATAAAAATTATTCGAAACAACTTAAGCACCATAGTAATCAAAACTTTCACAAACACCCAACATAGTTTCCATTGTTAATCCCATTCGTAAAATGGTACAATGCACTTGACTCCGAAAGTTTCCTTCTTCAGTGTTGTACCACCGCCACCCATCCCTCCTCCCACTGTTATGTATTCCCTAAAATGCGCTAAATTAAGCGCATACTCTTAGCGAAAGGCGCAACCACCAGCATCCGACCAGAAAAGTTGCTCAAAGATGAGCTCCAGCAAAATGGGGCAAACTTTTCTTCGCCGGCAAGAGGCGGCGCCTGAATACGAAATTAATGTCTCTCCTCGCTCGGTGGCCATAAATTTCGTCCCCTTATCGCGGCACTGAAATGCATCCTAAATTATTGTGCTGCTTCGCTTTCGCGCACTAACGACCACACTGGACGTTGGCTCCTAGAAGGGGGTGCAGAATAGAGGGTGAAATTGGGAAACTGAGGGACGAAAGAGAGAAGGAGAGAGTGTGTGGCCAAACGGGAAGGGCAAGTCAATGAAAGAAAGGTTGCGATAATGATGCCAGTATTAAAGACACATTTACTGCTTCTTTGCGAGACGCATCTACACACGGTTCACATTGTCACCTTCTTGCGATTCATTTTGCGGACGATTAAAATGCCTTTGTGATGGTACACTGGTGGTTCCATGCTAGTGTTATTATTACCCTATCTTTTCATTTCAAATCGCTCTAAATCATGCTTTCTCGAGGAGTGTTCGCTCTCTCGCTTAATCATCTAAACGAATAATACTCCCCACCAGTTGGACACTATGATGAGCTAACAACGTTAAGCATGCTTATCGTGGATAAAGCTATTCAGCCACACAAAACCAAGCTTACACAAAACCGGCCCGTTGTGCAGGAGCGTAAAACCAAACACCCCACAGACCGCCGCCCGCCAGTATTTGCCGCACAACATATGGAAAGTAAACAGGCGTTTGGGCTTGCGGCGATGATAGGGCAGGAAAAACTAACCAAACGAAAAATAGAAGATGCAGATAAGCCTACCAGCATCACTCCATCGACCACAGCCCAAGGACAACAATGATGATGATGATGATACCGATGATGATGCTGGTCAGAGAGCATCATAATCTCGTGTATAGAGAGGGATTATCAAAATATTTCACTGGCCTCTATTTACCCTCGCACACACACACACACACACACATGAAAGCGAGCGCAAACAAACGGACCGCCGAAAGCCGTGACTCGCCGAAAATGAACTTGAGCTGCAAAAGTTCGGCAACAGTGAGCCGCCGAGGTGGTAAGGCCTTTATGTAAGCTCGGTCCTGCACCCGAAAGCGTGAGGTTATGATTGACCATTCCAATATCTGCCTTGGCGGCTTAGCAAACGTCCTTTTGAGTTTGTTTTTTTTTTCTCCCTTTCGCTTAACCGTTTGCCGTCCTTCCACGTTACGATCGCGATCGAAAGGATCAAGTGAATATGATAAACTTTCACTGTATTTCACAGATGCTGTCAGGGTGAAGGTCGTAAATCTGATACCTTTCTTTCTCTTTCTCTCTCTTAGGGCGAACCGCACGCTCCTCGGTATGAAAGGCCAAGTTTTGCCTCAAGCGATATGTGTTACCTTGGAAGCAACCGAGCCGGAACCGAGCAGTGGGAAAAAATGGGTCAATAAATATAAAATTTTACCAAACGGCCGTTGCCTTTAGGGGTAGTTGTTTTTACCCAAACGAAGGTCCTTAAATGCAGCTCAGCTTAAAAATGGGTTCACTTTGATCGTTGCAAACAATCAACACGTTTGGTAGGGGTTGTGCTTTTACACATTGATGGGTGGAAATTTACTTAAATATGTTCATCTTTCGTTAGATTGAAGGCGTTTGAAGCTTGTAAGCTCTTCAATGTTGTAAAGATAATAAAAAATGTGAGTCAACACACAGGTTTTCTAACTTTTATTACATGTGGTGTGTTTAATACAAAACTAAACCATTCCAAACGTGCCAAAGCCCTTCCTAATCAAAACTATCCCTATGCCTTTTTGCTTTACGATATTGCTTATTTCACCTTACACTTACTTATTTGCTTAGCTGTAGTCCTTTTCGATTCTATCCATCATTCGATACATACAACTTAAATGTCTCTTTCGATTAAATTTTTTTTCAAAAAAACCTTGCTCTTATGCCTTTTTTCTACTTCTTTTCCGTGAGAAAGGATGTAACCACCTATGTTTATACAGTCTACTGAATAAATTCTCAGCCTTACTCTACGAAAGCTTACTTGCTCTATATAAGACCTCGACTAGCTGGAGTCAGACTGTATTACTGTACATTACTGTATTCTGTTCAGTTATATGTTGTTGATTTAAGCTCCAACTAACTTTAAACAGATCAAAACGAAGGCGCTTCAACCATAGTCTTTCAAAAGAATCAACAGTATTAAAACATACAAAACTAATAAAAACACAGATTCAAAAAGTTAGATTTGTAAAATAGCGGCATGTGAAATTATTTTTGATAGAAAAATACATTTTAATAACTGTTAAAATATGAAGGCAAAAGCAGTTAAAAATTTATTTTTAAAACATTCTTCTAAAGAAAACGTGTTTTGCTGTGCAATTTTTGAAATATCTCATGGAAAATATCAGCACATCGTAATTGTTTGAAAAACTCAATCAAAATACTCGAAAAAATCATAGTGTTGTATTACATCAGAAAAATCATTATTTAAAAAATAAAATAAAATTGAGTGGAGATATTATAAGATATATGCAGAAAAGAAAGCATAAGCAGACTAAAAGTTCGTCAAAAACAGATCCACCCAGTAGATTAGCAATGCGTCACACGCAGCAAGCATGCCCAAATGAACAGCTACCCAGACGCAGTCAGCCAAACGCAGCGAGATAGTGAACTGTCAAATTCGAAACTTTTTCGATTACTCGCTGAAATTAACTGGAATACCACAACTGCTCCAAAAACAATTAAATGAATTTCCTACTTTTAGCTTCCCCGTCCGTCACATGCAGCCGCGTTTGCTCTTCCACCATCGTTTCATTGTTTTGTGCCATTGCCATAACAGCAAATAATGATAAAGTTGAATGCACCCCTCGATACCGCACCCAAAAGCAAAAAAGAATCCCACGAAACTACATTCAAATAAAGTTCCGCGTGCAAAGTTTCTGTTTATGATTCGTGGATTGGTGAGTAAATGAAATCGAAATAAATTGCCTACTTTCCGCCGCACCTGCAAATGTAATTTTTCACTGTTCGGTTTTTGGGAGTGTACAGCAAGGTATGTACCGCGCCAGTGCTCCAAGCGTTCTTAAGGTTTTCCCGCCAATGCTCCTGTATGCGAACAGAAACACAAGCAAGTACAACGCGCGCCACACATCGACAGTCAGGGTGCATTTATATGGAATTATGGAACGCCGGGCAGGTGCTTTTTTAGTTTCGCTTTACAGTTTGAGGTTTCCCGAACTAACCAGCTGGAATGTTGGTGCACGGTGTTGGCGGTTTTTGGCTGCCATTTTTGCGCGACTGGGGACGTCCGGATGCGGAAAAAGCGCAAAACAAATTCCTAACCATATCTGTTTGTGGGGTGTGGTGCACCTGAAAAAAGAAATCCTATTTTAATGTGGTTTTCACATTAAGTTGCACAGTAGCTGTACTGGTTGAGCTGGTTCACATTAGAGTCTCGTTAAAAACGATGAACGTTTTCAAGTCAAAGGTTTCAGCAGTAACGAAGTTTTTCTCAGAGAGTAGTATTAATGCTACAACGCAGTTTGGATTATGTCAGCTTTTATTCAAAATCAAATTGATACTTTTGAATCACCGTTTTCCACTCAACATTTTTTTTCCGTTGCACTGCAAGCGAGTTCAGTTGAATGACGGCGTGTCAGCGCTTTCTTTTTTATGTTTGCTCTTTTCCCGGTTTCTGGCGCCATGTAAGCTCAGCGCTAGCACCGAGATCACGTTCGTTAAACAACAGGCTCGAGCCCGGGCAGAGCTTCATCATGCATGCAAAAGTCAACCTTCAGCTTCATCTCCAGCCAGGAGGAAATTAGATCACGGCACACACGACACATCCCCCTCTCGGCTCACATACGCAAATCGTTCGCTCGTGCTGCCCCTGCTGGACGAGCGAGCGAACGCTGCCTGATGCCGGATGCGTTCCGAGAAGAAGGCGAGATCAGCCCTTGCAGTGCACACGAAACGAAAACACTTGAAGCAGCGTGATTAAAAATCAATTTATGTCTTGCGTGGTACCCCGTTCGCCGGAAGTGAGACTGATGAGACTGTCCATTGGTGCTACGGTACACGGCTTACGGAGACGACGACCAGCGACAAGATTTTAGACTAAAACCGATTGCAGCATAGTACCCGCGGCTGATACGCGTTTAATGATGATCGCTGCCGCTATCTCGGTCGATTATGGAACTGCTTGGTGTGTGGGTGTTACAGTACATCAACACACACACACACACACGCACATCCACAGCTCGATTAAGGGGCTGTAAAAGCGTCACAGATAACGAGAAAGTGTCACCGCGCCCGTGCACGGTAAGCTCAGTATAACTCAACAGAATGGGCATTGATTTTCATCGAGAGGGAGGTTATTGAATTTTGATCTCTCGAAGGCAACACGAAACAAGCAACTCGCACAAACACATGCAGACAGCACCCGCAACACAAACTGTAATGGCCAGCTTCTCGGTGACATTTTATCGCTCACGTAAGCGTCCGCCTCCTCCCGGTCATCTTTTGCGAGGGGAGCGAGCTTTAGTGGCAAATGGTCCACACATCCAAGCCGTTCTACCGCAACCCGTATCGATTCAGGCTGTTGTACTTTGTTTTGATGAATTTCCGGACTCATAAAAAGTCGGCCCACCCGGCCGGTAGGGCCAACCCCGGTTTGCTCCTTGCCCGCGATGGAAGGGAAAATTATGGCAGGCACAAGTTTATGTTGCCTGCATCATTTCGAGGCTCATGAAACGGAGAAGTGCTAAGCCAGTGGTTGGCAAACCAAGCTACCAAACACTGGCTGTATCTTTTAAATGTTCAATTTGAATTTTGTTCATAAAAGAAAAATTGCAAATACGTATGTGACATTAGTTAAAATATATGCTAATTGTAATTTTAAAGAATATAAAAAAAGAGTTTTAAAGGTATTCTTAATTTTAAGGATATTTTTTTTTGTCAATTTTCAATCTTTTCCATCTGTTTTCCACTTTTTGTACTCAAAATTTAGAATATATTGCCCAAAAAATTATGTCCTAAAATTGTCGTTTTCCTAGTTCCGGGTGATTATAATTAGAATTTATTTTTGTTTTAAGATAGTTTAGTGTAAGATTATAGAATGTTACAAAACATTTTTAAAGTGTTGGTTTTAATACTTTTAATTTTAATAAATTAATTACACAATCTTTTCCATTTTTCCTTAACAACTTTTTCCATTCCTGGTTTTGTACTCAAAAGTTAAGACATATTGCTCTAACAATAATGTTCTTTACTAATCATCATTTTGTCTCTGGATGTTGATTATTGGAATTAATTTGTTTTAGCTGATGTTTTATATTAACCATACGAATATTGAAAAATAAAATAGAGAAAAAACATTGAAATAATTCAACATAGAATTGAGACAAGCTTCAAGTAGCTTCATGGGAATAGTTCAGATTATAGATTATTTAAGCATTCATATAAACCACTAAAGAAAACATAAATTGGCGGTAGTAAGACAAGCTGTGTAAAAGTATTTGGGTGACAGGTTTTTCTTATACTGAATATTCTACCATGATCATCATCATTTCAAGAACAATTTTAAGAGTAAAAAAAGTAAATTCAATCCAAAAAAGTAAAATGTACTTGTTGATATAAGCGCTCATAGTCCTTGGTAAGAAAAACTACGGACGAAAAGAAACCGTTTTCATACACATGTCAATCTACAACAGCACGCCAGAATTTGCCAACCCCTGACCTAGACCATAATCTAGACGTTGTTCCAGCGTGTCGAAAGCCCATGCTCACTGTGTCGCCCGACTGTACGTCCCGCTGTACACGGATTGATTTCCACAACACCGTTTTTACCGCTTTTTAATGTCTTTTGCCTCATCAAACAGCTCGATCGTTAATCTATCCCGTTGGCGTGACGCTCGTGACAAGACACCGGATGCAGCCTGGATGTACTCTCCACCGGAAGCATCGTCGATTTGTTACAATGCGATGAAGGTGATGAAAATCAGTTTCACTGTTGGATTTATCGTTTTTTTTTTCTGTTTCATCGTACCCGGCTGGAACGTTCCGGATGAGAAACGAATCGAGACATGGGAAACATGGCCCCGGCCGGATCGGAGCAAAGATGCTGCCGGTACATGAGTTCAAACAAAGGACCTAATTTCCTTCCACTTTGCCTTTGCTGGCACTCGCGTGCTCAGGATTTGTGTTGGGCGTTGTTCGGGCACCGGGGCTCGCTGCACCGCTAGACACGCGGCCCACTGTGAACGATCGATTGCCCAGGTGATGACAATGCGAATCAGGTTATGTACGGTGGCAGCAACTCCCTCCTCGTCGACGACACAGGCAGCCAGCAGCCCGTTGGCATTGAGTAAATATTTAATATGTAAAGTCAACGCAAGGAAAACCAAATAATTGAATGTAAATATTGGACGAAACGATGACGACGGCATCGAGGACGACGAACGATGGCGATGAAACTATAGAAGCATTTGACATATCAAACCTTGCCTGTGTGTGAGGGTGTGTGTATGCTCGAATGAAAATGCAGTGCGAGTGCTGATACGGGAAATATTGTGAGAGGCGTTGCCGTTCAATCACGAGACCTCAGTACGGTACGGTGGTCCCTTTGCCGGCTAGTCCGGGGACACATTACGGAACCCGGTTGGGCCGATACGGAACAGTCGTGTTTGTCTTTATGGGGTGTGAAATGATTGAAATTATTACATGCCCACTTATAATTGGCTCGGTACGCTCGGCAAGATCTTTCGGACCGCTTTGTCCGTAGCGTTTGCCGGGTGTGATGGTTTAACGAACTTTGCATACTATATGTAGTGCGCATCTACTGGGAGAGATTAATGGTATCAGACACTTGGTTGGTAGACAATGAAAAATGGGCACAGTACGAGTTTCTCGAACGTCTGTTTGTAGCACAGAGACAATAAAAACGAACTGCTTTAAAATGTGTCCATTTTGAGCCCATGATTTACAGTATGGTGACGCTTACCTCATGAAGAACATACTAAATTAAAAATGTATTCAATCGAAACCACTTCAAAGAACTTAATTTGGAGTAAAAGAGATACGGACTTTTGAGTATAGACCTCTTGGCATATCCTAGGAAATTTGTGTTTTAGTTGAATGATTACTGTAGATTTTCTTGACGATTACATTATAAAGTCAATCACACATAATTTCTCGAAATAATTTTACACGGATGTTTCATTTTCTTCGGATGTTTTTTTCATTTAATGGCTACACTCGTGTTTGATCTGAACGAAAAAAATTCAATCAAATAAAAACCTTATCGGAACGAAACAAACTTCACAAATACAAATGAAGACCTCTTGAATTATTCACCAAGGAAACAGCATACATATTTTGAATAGCTCTAAATATGTTTTTTTCATGCTGGATATTTCAGTATTTCCCTTCATATATTTTGTTTTTTTTTTCTCAGTTGTTTCAAGGAAAGCGTTTTACAAGAAAAAAACGTTTCATTATCACTCTTTATTGTTAAAGTATGTGTGTTTAAATATTTTTTTTTATTTGTGAAGCTAAACCCACGCCTTATTGCTCAAAGCTTCAATCCACGTGGCCTGGGACACATTACCTTCCCCAGAGTACCCTATACCAGATGTACGCGGTTGTTTCAGTCGAATCCAGCCCGTAATGTTAGTTTCAACCATAAAAGCAATGACCTTTGTAAATAAATAAACGGGTCAATCAAACGTTTTAAATGAAGGCAACATCAATAAGGGTTTTATCATTTGATTACATTTCATTTTAACTTAAGAGTGTTTCAAAATGTTACCAAAGCTATTAAAAATAAAAGCCAGATCAACATCGTTACACTTTCAAAATTAAAAAAAAGCAAATCCTACAAAAATTGTTTTCAGCTGTTTAAAACGACATTTTATCTTCATCACACGTGTCACAAAAGATCTGTTATTCCCATTTGCAACGCTCATCATTGCTGTCCCTTCACTTCTGCGAACCTCTGATAAGGAGCGTATTTTTGCACATCTTCAACTAGCAACGAAAATACCTACAAAAAAACTGAAAGTTGTTTGTGTGCTGCCCACCGGATCAACAAACCCACCAAACCAGGAGGCTTAAAATAAACGATGTTTTTCCCTTGCTCGCACTCATACGCTCGACCCGCTTGACCGAAGCGCTCGAAGCGATCAGTTGGGCAAAAAAGCAAATTCATATTTCCATGGAACACATTGTTATCGTATCCATCGTTGCACCACGGGAAAGCAGGAAAAATCATTCCCAAGCCAAATTATCTTTGCTTCAATCTGCGGAAGCAGCAAATGCTTTACGCAGCAAACACGATAACAAACACCCACGATCCGGGATTTTCTCTTTGTTTCAAGAAAAAATCACAATCTCCAGATCGCGCGCACTTATTTACCGCTTGCTTGAAAATGGAAAAATCTCTCAGCACGATTACCATTGCTTTACGCGGAAAGATCATGTTTGCATTCCGTTTGATGTTAGCTTACGGCACGTGGAGCGAACCCAGGTGTTAGGTTTGAATGTG
The DNA here is from genome assembly GCA_000349105.1 of Anopheles epiroticus. Taxonomy (NCBI): domain Eukaryota; kingdom Metazoa; phylum Arthropoda; class Insecta; order Diptera; family Culicidae; genus Anopheles; species Anopheles epiroticus. The sequence goes on along the minus strand of KB670269.1, from coordinate 27,755 downwards.
GGTGTGCTGGGTCGTTATACCCACTGGGTGAACCAACAACCAACAAGTACGACAAATAATTCGCAACTTGTAACGTTTTCCACGTCCTGCCGTGACGACACAGTGGGCACTGGTGACGAAAATAGACGTGAGCCCAAGTGAAACACCGAATTTGCTATCATTTATTGATTTTGTTTCGCTTCCCATGGCTTCAATTTTTATGTTCCGTCCTATTTACTCATTGAACGTAATGACCAATAGGACGAAAGACAAAAGCAAGGAGGGAAAATAAATCCCAGCTGCCGAAATCGATGCGAAACTCTCATCAACGAAGACGCAGCATGAAACAACCATTCCGAACGTCTGCTGCCTTCAGTAACAATAAATCATACAGCTTCCTTAGGGATTCACAGTTGGAACAAACCTGCTGAGTCGCGTTGTTGAAGCCATTTACCTCACTGTTCAATAATAAAAATTCAATAATATAATAAATGTAAAAATAGAGCATTGTTTGCTTTTAAAGTGAAATGTTAGCATAATAATGCCATTTTATTGCTATATTACACTATACATAATGTTTCAAATTGCTCCAATTCGCCTTTCACTCATCCACAATCCATCTAATGATCGAAAAGCACTTGCAGAAAGGCGCCGTAAGGAAGGTAAGAAAAATACTCAAAAAGTCTTTTGTGAGTACTATCCCCGCATCTGTCCCACCGACCGGCAGGGTAAAAGTGACACCCTCAACAACACACACAAACCTCCAACCAAGTGCTCCCCGTTCCTAGTCGTTTCTAGCGCCGCTTCGAGAAAGTGTTTGGAAACTAATAAGAAAACATATTTCAAACACTCACCCACCGAACGTCACCAGCTGGTCTTTCCTGGTGTACACAGGATGGCATCGACAAGCAGTGCAGGAAGTGGGAAGCGGAACAGAACGTACCTCCAAGGCTCAAGCTGCCCATGCTTCCCGAGTTTCCCACAAGTCAAAACGCCAAAACAAACCGTCGCTTTCCTTTCATTTTTCATCCTCCGATGGGATGAACCACACCAAGCTGTTTTGTTGGGGAAGGAGCTGACACAGGAATCAAAACTAACCACGAATTGCTTTCCTTTTCCAATCAAAGTGTAGTAATCCGTAGGTGGTGGTTGAGTGATTTTTTTTTCTTCGCTCGCACAAAGCGGAGAAAGAAGTTTAGGAGCGAAACTGGGTGGGCAGAAAATGGGAAAGAGCAGCAGCACAAAAAGTTTCCGCGTTTTCCGCTTTCCCGGTTCCGGTTGAGTTCTGTCGTTTTCCCCTCCTTTAACCATCACAACAACAACAACAACAACAATAACAACAACAACAACAACAGAGGGATAATGTCTTGGAGTAACTTTTCGCCAAACAAGAAACACTCGCACGGCGCAGGGAAAGGCTGCCGGGATGGATTGGTTATTTTTCTTTGCAATCTACTTTTCATCTGCCAGGGTGCATCTTCGTTTCCCTTTCCGGCTTTTCCACAGACTGTGACGCAAGCACACACACACACGCACGCGCGCTCATTCTTCCATACACTTACCGGATTGACGTGTTGTTTGTCATTCGTTTGTCAGACTGTGTGTCATATTTTTCCGGCCATCCGGGGGAAAACTTATGCCCAGCGATGGTGTAGATCGAGAAGGAAACTCGTGTTGGAGGAAACTGCCAGTCGGTGGTTTCCTGTCCGGTGTGAAAGCGCGACCGGAACGGTGAAACGCTATTCGTGCGCATTAGTGGCTGTGGCCGGCTGTGGCAAAGTTCCATCTCGGCGGAAGGACATTTTTCGCAAACAACTTCAATCGCTAATGGTTATGGTAGTTGCTTCCACGACGCTGTGCTCCTTGTGTGGTGATGGTCAATGTGATTGTAAGCGAATATAAAACATACATATTGCGTATTAATATATGTTAATTGGTTTGAGGTCTTCAACGTTTATTGCGTACAATAGTGTACTTTCATGTGCTATATCAATATAAACACAGATAAAAAACCTTGATATTTAAAACTTCAAATCAAAACCTTCATATTTATTAAATATGTTCCCAGTCACTGCTCTCTAGTGGGCAGGAAACCAAATTATTAGAACAAAACATCAAAACATCTTGACTAAAAACCATAAAATATCGTTAAATTCACATCATAGTGAAACAAAAGCCTTACAATGATTTAATATGAAAGAACAAAATATCAAAAATCTTGACTAAAAACCGTAAAATATCGTTGAATTCACATCATAGTGAAACAAAAGCCTTACAATGATATAATATGAAAAAAAAATGAAATATGAAATATGATGAAATTTGAAAAAAAAAAATTAAATTTAAATCCAAGTGTAAAATGAAGCTAATGAAGTTGAATGCCTTTGAAGCGGCAAAAGTTATGCAATGTAATATTTAATGAATATTATAATTTACTCGCCCCTACCATTGCGAGAGCCAACCGATCATTTCAAATTCAAATATTCTTTCTAATACTCTTAACCTTTGCTCATCCCGACTTATTTGAAAAACAGTGCTTCATCATCCCATAAGTCCTCAACAAATTGTCCTCTTTGCTCGTGTAAAAGGTGTGCGGAAAGTGTAGGGCTGGAATGCTAAAAGCAAGCAAAAAGCATCATTAAAACCAGCAACCAGACACAACGTTTTAGCCCCTTCTCGAATCTAAAGCATTTTCTGACTATTACAAATGTCTTTCTTCACGATACAGCATATTGCCGCCACCCAGGCAAGGGTAATAGCCTCACCGGGTAAGATAATTCCCTCCTGACCCGGGGCTCACCTCACCGGCGCTTCGCAGTACTGTGTACAAAAAGGCTGCAGCAATTTAGGGCTCACACCTTTCCCTCCGGAAGGACAGTTGATGGTCAGCACCGGGGAAGGCTATCTCATTACCACGCAACCACGTGCGTCCTATCGGAATGGTCGGACCGGGCCGATGGCCGATGGGGTGCTGTAAGTGTCGTTCCGGCTGAGCACGTCTTCCATCAAGCAAAACCGCAAAAACCGTGCTAAAGGGCCTACTTTTCGGACGACATTACACTTGATTACCGATGGAAACTTTTCTTCATCATAAACCCCTTAATTGTACCAGCACTTTGCTTCTTGTCCTTCCACGGTGCACCAAACCTCAGGTGGAGGAAGTTCCGAAACAAACAAATTCAACATCAGGAAGGACGAGCACTTTTTCCCTTCACTTTCGGCTGAGGGGTCAACTTGTTTCTTACAAGCACCGGTGACAGGACCGGTGACCATTGTTTTACATGGCAGTGGGTGTAAGAGTGTCGACATTGTTGGCTTTACTCTATCCCTTTCCAGCACGGCACTGCGGTGGAGGAAGTAACCTCAAATGATGGATAGCTCTTTCCAAAGGGGCTTCCCTCTTACTTTCGGGCAAATGAACAATATCTTACTTTCCAACCGGGAAGGAAAAAGTTCGCCCAACCAACCCCCTGCCCTACCCAACAAAACCGAAACTGTCCGAAAATGTCCAAACACAAGCTGACATTAAATTTTTCCTCGCTAACGTTCCAAACAGCCGTGCTCCCTAGCCCATGGTGCGGATGAAGTAATGCAGATCAGGCAGCGGTTCGGTGCTAGTTTTGCTGCTGCAAAGAGTTTGGTGGTTGTCGGGAAAAACGAGGACATCCTGGATCCGGCGGCATCGCTTATCCTACGGCTACATCCTTGAATGACTAAAACGTACCATCCCCTTCCGCCGTGGCACCTTGTCCCACCTTCAGTGTCCCACCTTCAGTGGCGTACAGTTCGGAGCTGGTGCTGTGCCGTGTGCAGCACACGGTGCCGCTTCAAGAGCAAGAAAAGGATATGCACCATTAATCATTTCGGAAAATTGTTTTCCCATTAGCATCCCGTGGAAAGCCGGAAGACGAAGATGACGCCTTTTCGCCTCGGTAAGAGTCGTCCCCGGGTCGTCTCAGGTAAGCTAGCTGATGATAATCGTCCTCAGCACATTTATCTCATTCCGTGCGAGTAACCTCTTTTTTTTTAAGGTGCGGTATGATGCAAGGTGTAGAGGTGGGCAGGTGTGAATGGAAGCGCAAGGGCTGCTCAGTGGGAAGTAGTGGAAGTAGTTCAAGCGGAACCGGATAATGCTTCCGTTTGTGTGTACGTGTATTAGGGGTTTGGGTAGTAGTTTTAGGTGAGAAATGTCTAGCAGAAGGTGACAAAGGAGATTGAACTAAATGTGTGGTTAGTTCGAACATTAAGTCATATCAAATGGATTACTATAATACTTTTTAAACATTTAAAGGATTTAAAGCAAAATCCCACATTATGCTCATTTCTTAATATATTTTCTTTATAGTAATCAATTTTTTATTTCCTGGATTTTCGTACATCATCGTTTCCTACACGTTTAAAATATTAATAAGAATAATTGATAATAAAAAACAACAATTATGAACAAGATATTAATAAGATAAGAGATAATATTAATAATAATATATATTTATATTTTTAGCAAAGTAACCAAGTAAACAAGCTTATTAAAATACGAAGGATTTGGGGTAAGGATTTAAAACTTCTCCACGGCACTAATTATTAATCCTTGACGTTTACACCACTAAGTTAGTATGCTCTTATGTTAGTATGTTAGATGCTCTTTGCAGGGTTGCATTGAATCAAATTCTTTTATCTAAGGCCCCAGATGATTTCAAAAGTGCTTTAAATAATCTAAACTCTGAATTTTTATTATTTTATCAAAGAAGTAATGATAGCTTTATGAAAAAAAAACTAAATTACAAAAATGCATGCATACAATGGTTCTACCTTCACGGACGCTTACAAATTATTTGGAATAGTAATACTTTGATTGCATACGGGATTCAATACGCTTTCATGTTAAAAATGCAGCAACATTTCTACAATTTGTTATCAATTGTGAAGCTTTAAGATGTGCTTACAAAAATGTATAAGGACCGTTGCTGATAATTAAAACAGCAGATGTCTCATCTATTATGTCCAAATCTGTGAGCAAATGTTGAGAAAACGTTTCCTATATTTAATTAGTGAACGAGTTATATTATTTGCAACAGGTTTAATTTGTAACAAGCTAGTCAGTTTTCGAATGTAACGTTTATCACTGCTACCTCTTTAGCCTTTTCTTTTAGACCTCACTTGTGAACTTTTCTTAGCGTTTTCTCTCGATGAAATGTCGAAAATATATATAAAACTTCAACCTCATACATTTTTAAACAAGTCAACAGGAAACCCTAGATCTTGCAGCACACAGCTGCATCTCGGAAAATAATCAACTTCCCTTGCCCTTCCCCATCCAAAAAGTGTCAATGGAAAGCTCACACACTTTCCCGACCACACCGAAACGGAAATCAGGTGTCAGAGCTCGGCTAAATTGCACACTAAACAGCCAGAGCGACTGTCAGGCGCAAAAGTTCTAGCTCAGCATCTCAATCCAATGCCTGCAGTTAAGTAAGCAGTAAAGTAACGACCGCGGCTCCGCTTCCACGTAAAGCACCGCAAGCATCCCGACCGATCTGCCCGAATGCATTTGACTCGAGCGACTTGCAAGTGAAAATAAACTATCTTCCCCCCCCCCTGTTTTACCGCCCCAAACCCTGCAAGACACACTTTTCGGGGCACATTGCATGCATCCACTGTAGCAGTTCCAATTTCTGGCCAACCGAACGGGTGTGCCATCGGGCGTTCCAGCGTTTGCGGTCGAGAATATTAAGCAGGCACTCGTACTTCATCATGTGTGCAGCTCCGGCAACGATTTCGCTCGAAACGAAAACAATCGCCACTTGGGTTGGGTCTAGTCCTTTTTTTTTTTCAAGGTATGGCCAAGAAGCCAAGGGAACCGGGGTGTGAGTGCTTTGTGGTAAAAAGTTTTGACACTCGCACACTATTGTGTGCCTGTTGTTGAGGGCATTTGTTAAAAGTTGTTGCGGAAAACTTTACAGCAAATTTCGATGAACCGTTGCGATCAATTTTACACCGCAGTTAGAACAGTGAAAGCAGAGTTGTGATCTTTTTCCCCACCAGCACTCATTTTTTAACAACTCATCAAACGTTAGTTCAAGTCGCACAGAAACATAATGAAGAGCTTCGAACAAGCACATACGGTGCACAAGAAAAAAAGCTCTATAATCCTTTAAAAGCACTCCACGTCTTACACTATGCCGTTTCTTCTCCGCTGCTTCAGCCGGGCTGAAATTGTGGTAAAATTGTGTAACATACTCCCGGACACCCACACACACACACACACACACACACACATACAGTTCCGGACGCCGAGGGTCCAAAAGCTGCCCGGGCACGAAAATGTTGCACCCGTACGTGCGGGCAAAGTAAGTTCAAACCCGTGGCGCCGTGCAATCGAAAGTGCACGGGGCACTGGCTGCATGTGGGCATGGGGTGCAGTGCAGTTTTGTGCAGGGCGGTACCCACCCATCCAATGTCATGTCACTCGAACCATTTCAAGGAGGCTAGGGCCTGGTGGGGAGAAACCTTTCCCATTATTGTGACCTGTGGCAGTGGTGAACTTTTCGGCGAGCGCGCCCTAATGTGCATACCAAACAGGAAGAAATCGTGCAAAGTGGTTGCCAGCGGTAGCACACGGCGAGTCATGGAGGCACTCGCTCCGGACAAACTCCGGAACTCGTTTTCCCGAGCGCTGACGTTGGTATAAATTATTTCCTGCACTACGTGATCTTCTTATCATTTCGGGGTGCTTCTTAGTGGTGGGCGCTCCGTGCTGCTGGGCAGTGGCAGGCGGAAAGCGCCAAAGTTTCAACAGATAACATTGTCATCATTATCGTCATCATCATCATCATCAGCAGCATAATAATTTCCACGCGGTGGTGGCACAACGAGCGATCGAGCAACAGCATCTTTAATGTTGTTTAAAACCTCCGCAACCTCCTGATCCGAGGGAAAGGAG
>KB670269.1:0-20826 GCA_000349105.1 Anopheles epiroticus | reverse complement strand
TAGCACACGGCGAGTCATGGAGGCACTCGCTCCGGACAAACTCCGGAACTCGTTTTCCCGAGCGCTGACGTTGGTATAAATTATTTCCTGCACTACGTGATCTTCTTATCATTTCGGGGTGCTTCTTAGTGGTGGGCGCTCCGTGCTGCTGGGCAGTGGCAGGCGGAAAGCGCCAAAGTTTCAACAGATAACATTGTCATCATTATCGTCATCATCATCATCATCAGCAGCATAATAATTTCCACGCGGTGGTGGCACAACGAGCGATCGAGCAACAGCATCTTTAATGTTGTTTAAAACCTCCGCAACCTCCTGATCCGAGGGAAAGGAGCGCCTGGGCGTGTGTGTGTGTGTGTGTGTCATGCAAGCTGCGCGCCCATTACGGTGTCGATTAACGGCAATGGATATTATTATATCTCGTGTGCTCCAAACTCACCTCTTGTCTTATCCACGGTGCGGAGCTTTGCATGCGGCAATACATGCTCATACGCTCATATTGAACAATCGTGCATGGGTTTTATGTGAGTCAGCAGTGTCAGCAGGGATGTGCGATGGTGATGCCGCTAGAATGGCTTAACTTTTCGGTGGTATTTTGGCGAAAGTCATCCGGAGAAGACACACACACACCCCCACAAAGACCTACGCGCTTTGTTGTCTTTGGAATATAGCGTTTGAAAATTGGTTTACAAAAATGAGCTAGCTTACGGGCGATAGAATTTAAACCATAAGCAGCGGGAAAAGAGAGCACATAAAATGTGCTGCGGATGTGATTGGTGGAACATTTTATAGCTTTTTTATACCGCTTACGAGATCGGGTGGCACGTGGAATTATAATTTTATGATTTTATTTACCTGCTTTAAAGCATTCAATTGTTCGGGCGTGAGATGCGTATGATTTAATCATTCCGATAAAAATAAAGTGTAACGTGCAGAATGGATAGCGTGAAGGAGGTGATATTGAAATTTAATTTGAGTTTCAGCTGATAAAACACTGGAGAAAAGGAATGCTTAGAAACATCAAGGTTGATTAAATGTTTGAAAAACTTTCCTCGTTCAGAGCTATTCGCAAAAAGTTTTTGTGAAAAATATGAGTGTCATGTACGTCAAGAGCCATTGATTTGCTAATGAATTTATGTTTTCATCTGCTTACACATTGCATGTCAAATATTTGCCATGTTTTCGAACATTGTGCTAAGCTAGTAAAAGCTAAGCTGTAATCAAAAGGTTGGTAAAATCAAACAACTGCATGTAACGCGCTTATACCACAACAACATCCGAATGATCCTTCTGGCAGTACCGTAAGCTAAGCTTTTTGTTTTGTGCATTGCACTCTTTCTATACTCTGGAGCTAACAACATAAAACTGCTGTTCAACAACATTAAATCTTCCGTGTCTTGTTGGGTTCCCTCTGCCCCCCAGGTTGGTACTCCTTTTCCGGTCAATATGTGAAGAAACGCATTCCCACAGTTAGCCCGCTTCGGTTCTGGGCGGTACACTAGGAGATGATGCAGCCTGAGTGAAAGCTATCCGTAACCTACCGGTTTATGCAAATTGTACAACAGATCGCAGGTTCGCTCAGTGCTCGTTCCATGTTGAGCTCGTTCCGGGATGACCTCCTTACGAGTTACATGGAATGTACGAAACGAGAGCTACACACGTGCAGTGCGGCGGAAGGTTGCAAGCGCAACGATGCTCATTTTTAAGTTACACAAAAGTTCTCATCTAGTCTTCTGCTTTCACTACAAAAAGGTAGTAACCGGCTGTTTTGGGTGCTGCTAGCTGTACCGGCGACGTAAGCTCGTTCTTAACAGAACTGCACTGTGCAGCTAATCTGACTTTTACGGTAAAAGCATTATGAATGTTTTGCAAGTACAGTGGGTATGTGAATGCGTGGTACACGTTCTTTTTCACTAAACTCAAATTGTAAAAAAAATCGTTTGATGTCTAAAGATAATAAAAAAGCTTTGTGTATGAAATTTGAACAATATTGCCTACAATCTCACAATCAAGTGCCTGAAAGTATGCAAAACACATTTTTTTAAACTTTTCTGTGCTGTTTACATTATAACAGAATTTGATTCAATTTTTTATTAAACAAAAATAAGCGCGATGATTATTCTTATTTTTTTATTGTGAAATAACAGCCAGGCCGTATTGCTTAAATGATTATTCATTTTATTTGAATGAAATTTAAAAAGCAAAAATTAAACAAAGACACGTTCCAGCAATCACTTTAAGTGCTTAAATGTAGGCAAACGATGCAATATTATTCATGTAATTTTTACTAAGCATTAGCTTTCCATAACGCTGACTAGTAAACTAGTTGCTGTCGGTTTAAAAAAAGGCTTAAGAACAACTTAACTGGTAAGGTAAATCAGTGCTTGTCAAAACAGTTAAAAGATTTGAATCAAAAAGCAAATAAGCTTTCTTGCTTAAAAACAAGCCCTAATATACACAAAGTTTCATCAGCTCAAATGCGATCAGTGTGAGTGTTCACGCTTTTCTTTCCCAGTGATGATTATGATCAAGCTAAAATGTTATTATAGACGGAAGAAAATAAACGATTCCCATTAGAGTGGTGTATTCAATTAAAATGAAAAATAAACATTACCCACCGTACGCGTTGCCGCTTTTCTCATCTCCCGGTAGTTGAGTGTGTTTGCACGAAACACGCACGCACGCTATCTGTACGTGAGGTTTTTCGCGTTGCACAAAATGCACCTTTTCCAGTACCGCTCACGCAGCTGCACCAGCTGTTTTGCTACCTTGCTGTGCAGCTATCCCGGTCAAGAGGCGCGCGTGGCTCTACTTATTGGTCCGGGTGGTGGGAATTTCTGCACATGGTCTGCACACTCCCAACAAAACCGACTCCCGCACTAAGCGTTTCTATTTGGTAGCAGAAATCGTTATCGCATCCCGAGACAGTGAATTAATGCACTATCGGTGAGCTTTCGAAATGGGATTTTCCTATCGTTGGGTAAACATCTAGCAAAGCATTTTCACTCGCGTTGGAACACATCGATGCGAGCTTCGCGCCAGAAGGAAAGTAGATAAGCAGGTAACGTTACTCATATTGCAGCCGTTTGCCGTGATAGCGTTATAATAAATCGCAAATTAATTGAAAATAATTTCGCCTTGGCTAAGCTTTCCGCAGATGGAGCAGCACAACCTGTGTAATGAAAACTAATTGATTAATTTGAAGCTTTGCAGATTACTCAGGCATAAAGTAAAAATGAGGGATAACTGAAAGGATTTCAGAAGATCCAGTCGATTTTAAAGTTCTTTCGTGGAACACGTTTCAAATGGATTGATTTAAGAAATATTTTTAACGTCACAATCTCTTAAAAAATCAAAGAAAAGGATTGAGATAAGCAAATAAATCACGGGAAAATGCTGATCATATTACAGTTGAAATGAGAAAATAAACTGTGGCTATCTACACCCAATTGAAACCTCATTATTATGAAGAAGGGAGAGTTAATTTGAGGTTGCAATTTAGAAAACTGATTATGCATGAAAAAAGTTCAATTTTCTCCTATTCGTTAGCGTTCAACGGAACACACCACTACGTAATACCACTTTTCTAATAGCCCTTATCCACTGCTGGGAGATGAAAAGCAAACGATGCCCTGCTCGTCGGATCATAGTTGCCCGTGAGTTTATACGATCTCTAATCAAATAAACCGTAATAACTGCTACCCTACTGGCATAATTTTTCCCACTTTTTCCAATCATCCTTCGGAGCTCTTTTTCTTTCCGTTACTATCCCCCTGGGAGTCAATATCACCACCGCACCAAGTATCGAAGGATATTGCCCGGCTTTGACCCAACCGTCCAACGCATCCTAAACACATACCAGCTCGCGGATCGCCCCGAAGGGAAGTATACGACCGGATTCATGAAAATTTTCGATACGTCCTCTAAACCACAAACTAATATCGCCATACGACATGCGATAGGATGGTTCGGGACAGGGATTTCACCCCTTTTTCCACGAAGTTTGGGGAGTGGCAATCATAGCCTGAACCTGGAGTGCAAGCAAGCAAACCGGTGTAATAAACCGTACACCGGCCGGAAGTGCTTCGGGTTTCAAAGTTTCACTACCACCGTTGCGCACACCCCAAGAGCCACATTTTTACCACCGTTATTATTATGTGTAAGTCCGGAAAATGGGCCACGGGGATTATGGTGGACATCCAGGTGTGTGTGTGTGTGTGCGTGTGTGATTTGATGTCCATTTTCGATGTTGGGTGAGTGGACACGGAAGGATTACATGATAGTACTCTCGTCAGCTTCACCCAGAACCGGATCATTCTACTTTTAAATCTACTTTCGAGAAGCCTTTTGGATGTTTGTAGTGCAGTTTATAGACCTTGCTGTGATAATAGTGGTCTTTCTCTTTGTAACGTTTTTCTGTGGATTCTTTGTTTAGTTTATAGCTAAAAAAATTTCATTCAGTTTTTTGAGTTTAGTACAATAGATAAAATTTTATGGCTTGCAAATAGTATAAAATATTTTGCGAAGTTTTGGTCTTTATTTAAGATTTGAATTCTTTAAGAACATGCCAAATACTTAAAACATTATATTTAGTTTATCCAATTCCAGATTTTTATTCTGTAATAAAATTTTACTAACAAAGTTATTTTCTCTTTTAATAACTAGCGCCCAAATGTATGCAAATGTAAAAAATTTTGGTCCTTTGGATCGTATCTTGTGTAATGATGTGCATTACCTTGGTGAATTAAAAAAAAAGAATTTATGGACTGAATCAGGCTATAGAAATCGTTGAACATTAATTTTGAACGTTCATCAAGCTTAAAAAAATAAAATTTTAACTCGTGCCTAATCAAATTAATGATCTTATGACACTTCTTGGAATCTTCGTTCCAACTGCTTCCATCTTCCCGCTTCACGTGACGGTCAAAATTAATCGAAACCATTTAAAACGGATTTACGAGCAACGAAAAAATCCCTCCCATTTAAAACGACCCTCTTCAGAAGAAGTCTTCAATTTTGATCCTCTTCCAAGCTGTCGGTCCGGTTGCCACGGACGATTTTGTCCGAAAATTCCAATCATGAATGCTAATACTCAATAGTTCCCGGGATTTTTGTGTGTACTTTTTGCCGAGCGTAAAGCTCCATTTTCCATTACATCCTTGCCAGAGATATTCGAGAGAGAGAGAGAGAGAGAGAGAGAGAGAGAGAGAGGGAAAGGGCAGACAGTTTTTTGTCCTTGGTTATGATTAATAAATCGATTCCGGTAAGTACCACTCATACAAATCATAAAGCCGATTAAAGGCTAGGCCCGGTAATTTTGACCGTGCACATTTCATTTCCATCACCATTACCGTCGACCTAATCGAAAGCTTCCCGGTCACGGTCACATCCCATCGTCCCGTGCCCACTCGCTTCTCTCTACTGCTTTCAAGCTCTCGGTTTCCGTTTTCTATCGGGTGAGAAAAATGTTCAAATTCGAGGAATTATTTTTCCATCCACTTTTTAGAGGACAGTGCAGCCCAAAAGGAAACCGTTGACATGATTCCGCTTAGCGGTCACGGAACGCATCGCTTCCTGTTTGGTGTGGTGTACGGTGTATTTTTGCTTCTTTTTTTCTATCTTGCTTAGACTGAAGGGGACAATTTCTGACAGTGAAAAGAGCAGGCGAGAAAACAGTAAAATAAACCTCCCGTTTCTTCTTTCCTTCAACGGATAGCCGTTGGTCAATGCGGCTGGGTTAGAGGTCACGGTAGTAAATTTAAGGAAAATAAGGCACAAAGGTAAGATAGCGATGGGGAGGGTAAAAACTCCCGTTCACCTGCCCCTATTTTATTGAACGGTAGAATGGACGGTGCACGGACGACCAAAAATCAACTTAACGTAAGCGAGATCTCGCACCCGTCACCATTTACACCTCACTGGGTGAGAAAAAATTTGACTTTTTCATCCTTACCAGTAGCATCGCGGCCAGCCCGATCATTGATCCGCTTTTATGAGTGACGGTCATGTAATTTCGTTTACCGGTCATTTGGGTTTCCCTTTTTTTTTCTCATCCTTCTCGTCTTCGCACCTGCCTCACACGGTGGTCAATTTTGGGAAGCGAATTCCTTTCGCCCTCAACCCTGGAACGCGCCCAATAGCCGGTTGTATCCGTCGTAAAAGACATCCTTATGAGAATATTCTTAAGAGTTTATAAAGCTCCACTCCCTGTCCTTTCTTGTTCGGCTCATCCGATCACGTCGTATTACAGGGAATGTGATAAAACGCTAAATTGGATTCCGCTCGGGATACGTCTTGGGCCGGCAAGTGAAGGAAAAAAGTCGAGGTATTTCTACCCTGGTAAGGCAACGACTTGGGCGAGCCTGGGCAAAAAGGACACCTTCAATGGATACCCACGGTTTGGGGCAGTATAGGAAACTGTACGTCACATTTTTACACCTATTTTTGCACGCTCGCTATTTTTGTGTTTCTTGTGCCGCGACCTCAAACGTGTTCTACTTTGCGTGTTATTTACACACTATTGTTTTTCGCTTAAGGTTGAAAAAAGCAAAGCGTTTAACCAAGCACTTCAATTGTAAAAGAAAAAAAATCATGCACGTATGAATTTTAATATTTTTTTTAAAAACTCGTTAGTATATAATACTAACAACATAAGAAATGGTTCACATAGACTTTCTCCAATTTATTTGCACAGTTTTGTTTTGTTTTCCCTTTGCCTAACTCAAGATTAATTTTTACTGTTTCGCACACTGTATCTAGTGTTAGCTCAAAATACTAGCTAAATTAAACAAAGAATAATTTTCGATCAACGAGGAATGGATGCATTCCAAACTGCTCAGGAAAATTGGGGTCTTCATTTATTTATATTTTCATTCATCTTAGAGCATTAATTGATAAGACACAGTCGTTCAAGTTGTGTGATTAAAAATCAGATTAATATAAGTCCTTTGGTTTTGTTTTCCGAAATTGAAAAATAAAATTTAAACTAGCTTAACGGGAGGACATAAACATTTTAAGAATTACGAGTAAAGAGAAAAACGCAATGATTGAAGAAGCAAAGACCTAAAAATTTGTGTAGTTTTAAGTTAATCACATAATTAATAATGCAGCTCTTAACAATTTGTTTTTCACAGTATCCACCGTAACCAATATTTAAACATTCATTATATGCGTTATCTTAGACCAGTAAAGTTACATCATGCAAATTTATGTAGGTTTCATAATGATGTAAATCGATTGTAAATACTTCATTCATCCTTCGAAACACTACGTTGATTTAACTTTTTGAAATATACTTCTACAAAATAACTTTATTCAAACAAAATTAATTCCCAAACACTGAATAATATTCATCAGCTTGTGAACGCAACAAAAGCTGTGACTCCATTCCCTCTCCTAGTCCTAGATGCCTCAAGCGTTTTCTGCCACTGATTCCCCCTTCCGCCTTCCTAACCACCTATCACCTTTCCATCAGTGGGCCAAATTTTGACAAACAAACGACCACCACACCGGAAACGAGATTTAGGGGTCAAATGGTGCGAAAAACTCCTCCCAGCCATGGTGTAATCACACTTTCCCTTCCCTATCCTCTAGGACGTGGACGGAAAATGGAACTTGAAATCTGAAAAAAGGGACAGTACAATAACGGAGCCAAAAAAAAAAAATACCTTGCGTCATCAACGCTAACGATTGCCTACGGAGCCAAAGATAAACAATCATAAAAAGTCGTGCGTCCCCTTTGCGGTCATCAGGAACATCGCACCTACCGATGCGTTCGTACCGGCCGGTTTGGCAGTGGTGGTACAGAGTGACGGTTTTTTTTTGTGGGGTAGTGGACGAAAGCAGCAGCGGAAGGAAGCAGAAAGTAGAACAAAAAGTCGCCACAGTCGGTAAATATTCAATCAAGTGTCTAAACTTTTTCATCAAATATTTGCATAATTTAGGCGACGAGCAAACGCATTCTAGGCAATGTGGACGTTCGCGCAAGTGGCCTACGCTTTGTTTCACACTTCAAAATGGCCGAGAGCATTGTGGTTTTGATTGAGGTTCGGAAAGCATCGTCCAGTGGATCTGAGCTATTTTGAACGATTGGAAGGGTGGGGCGTTGAATACGTTTACTCAAAAGGCAGAGATAACAGAAGGATAGAAATTAATGTAGCATTTAAATATCGTCAATCGTTAGAGCTATTAGACAGTTGTTGAAAAGATGTTTGTACTATTTCAGGAATAAAAGAAGTGGTTTAATTAGTGAGGAAAAAATATGATTACAAACTTAAATGCAAAACAAGGAACAAACATTCCAATCAACTTTGCTAAACTTTTGTGTTAAGCACACATCTCTTCTT
This sequence comes from Anopheles epiroticus, assembly GCA_000349105.1. NCBI lineage: Eukaryota > Metazoa > Arthropoda > Insecta > Diptera > Culicidae > Anopheles > Anopheles epiroticus. Next base: position 12,484 of record KB670269.1, on the reverse strand, counting down.
GCTATGGTTGATAGGTTTAACATTTGTTTTAATTAAATATTAAGAAACATTACTTTAACATCAGATAGTTTCTTTTGATTCGAACCTGATCTTCATTGATTGTTAAATGATTCAACGACGGAAAGAACGGATGTTTACTTAAAAACAGAAATTTTCGTTTATAGACTGAGAATTAGTATCAAAAACTCAACTACCTCTTCATTCTTCGAATTCAATGAGCCGCATAGCTAAAACGCATCCAATTCAATACACGATGGCTGTCCGAACGTCCTGCCCTTGCAACCAGAACGCCTAATGCCGTCTTCTGCTGCCAAAGCTGTCAATTAGGGTGTCCTGGAAAGGAGCACAAAAACAGATGTAAAGCTTCCATCAAACACAGACCTAACGAAGTTTCAAACAGTCGATTCCTTCCATTTCTTCGTACCGTAGCGATGCGACCACCGTACCGTAACGACCCGACCTGTGGGAAACGCCAATCTAATTGCAATTCCCAAGGAAAAACTCACCTCAGCAACACAACCAAACACACCGTCCGAGTGCCCACTTATACGGCCCAACCATCTCCCACCAGTGCACCTTTCAAAGTCTAGCGAACCCGAACCAAAACGGCAGTTCGATTGCAGGCCGCTGCAATTGCCAGTAAATCGAGATCCCGGGGATGGATGGAGTTCGTCCCTAACTCGCTATGGAGCCGTCTCTTCCCATCCATCCGCACGCGAATAATCCCGTAAACATTCGATTCAATTAATTTTGCATGCACTGTCCGAATCTTCTTCGGCCGAATACCGAACGGGCGCAGCAGAAGTACGATATTACACCACGGTACATTACACGCTGAAGTGCGCGGCCAGCAAAGGAAACTGGCCGTGCTTCTTCTTCTTCCCGGTGGTAGCTAGGGATGCAAAAATGTGTGCCTCTGTACGGATGCTTACATGACATGCACGCCAAGCCAATGGACGGGGCTTGATGTTGATCGAATTTGGCCGATCGTATGGCGCCGGCCGTGTGTTCGGTGCACGGTGCAATTGGCCATCCCGCCTTTTGCCAGCGATCAATCGAGCGCGAAACAGCGCCGGCTGTTTGAGAAGCGGGAAAAACCAAACATGTGAATGTGCACGTGTGTGTTTGTTATGCCTTCCAGTTTCGGTCTGTTTTAGCGATTCCAATTTTAGGAGATGTTGGACACGTCCGACCGGTCAACATGGAGACATTGATGTCATTCGGGATAGATCCGAGGGGAAGAAGATAAAGAGGCGCAGCGTTCGAACGATCGTATGCATGTGTGTGTGTCGGTTTTTGGGGGGAGAAGATGTGTAACGCTTAATTGAATTTGCAGTAACTGACAGCCATGTGTCCGTGTGGCTCGAAAGATTACTGTGCAAGCAGCAAAAGCTGTCTTGTTAGCTGTTTTTAAATTGAAAGGAATCGATTCGCGATGGGAATAGATGGACCATACATCTCGCTAGCAAGTAAATGTTTAATTCCAATTAACTTTAACTTCATAACAGGAAACATTTAAGCACATGCAGAATGAAGTCTTTAATGATTAATGATACATCGGTAACGTCAGTAAAGTTGAACGTTTGATGTTATGAACTCAAATAAGTTTCGCAAAATTACAATATTAGTAACGCTGAAACCCTAAATCAAACCCGTGAAAAATAATCAATACCTACCTAGCTCAAATTCATTGTCAAATCAAGTTAATAAAAATAAGAAATTAAATAAACTTTATTCGGCAAAAAGAAAACAATCGTGCAGCTTAAATAAAAGAAACGAAATCAAATGAAGGGAGATAGAAAACAATACATAAATCTCTATACAATGTAATTCATTAAAGCTTAGCAATGACTTTTAATGTCATGATTTCTGCTTTTTTTTGGTATATTTACTTATTAACACCTCATTCCATTTTTCCGGATATGATGTCTAGGGCCTCTCCAAGCATAATTTTAACTGTTTTAGTTAAGTCAATCAGTTCAGTCAGTTAAGTCATTAACAAACAGTTTGAATTTATGTATGATAGTAATTAATTTTTGAATTTAATACAAAAATTTCAAATTTAATAAAAGTCAAGAAATTTTAAGCAATAATAAGAACTATACGTGATGAAACAGCATCAAAAAGGTCAGTCAAAAAATAGCGTCATGTCAGTGGTTAATGAAGCTTTCTCCGTGTTGCACCACTACAAGTGTTCAACCTATGGCAAAATTTAATCGTAATCATTGGCACAAGCCCTTCGAAACTGCTTCAACGCTTCACCGACAGACGGCCATTTGCAGCATTTACCACTTAAAGACTTATTACATTCTGCAAACCCCGCTGGTTCACACCACGGAAGAACTTCACGCGTCCACGGTACGAGAGTGCACACATATATAATCACTGCACTGCACGCGCAAGCAACTCCCCCCCCCCCTCTAAACCACTGGCGACAATTGTGAAGCATAAATAAATTATAAACCCATTTCGATCACGATCATACACGGTGCAGTGAAGCATGCTTTGCTGCAGCGAGAACGAGCACGAGCTCGTCCGTTCCGGAAACGAGAAACGCAAGATCATTTAGCCGTGGAAATGCCACCCATGAAGGCCTGGCCCAAGCTCATTAGTTACATGTCTGAAGCGAGTGGGGGTGCCACTTGCCAGCCAGCTACTTTAATGTGTTTCTTGCCGTTATCCTTCGAAAGCTGCCCGGGCGTAGTAGCAGCAGGGAAGATTCAATTTCCTTCCGGGATGCCACACGCCCGTCACCAGACAGGACCGAGCACGAACTTTAACTTATGGTAATGGCAACCCGCATGCAAGTCCATCGCTCCGTAATCGAATCGTGTATTTTATGGCAAACAGAAGACACGTGCCCTTTCGGGTCCTGGAAGGAGCGTGGCAAGTGGGGCGGCCCGTAACCGCAAAATTATTGATAGAAAATATGATTTACTACATTAATGACATTGCACACACTAATGCCGACCGGTTCGAGTGGTTCTGACACTTTGCCGGAGTGTGTCGAAGGTGTGCGCCCTTATGAGCGGGGCGCTTCACAGCCGGAAGAACATTAAAAAGCAGCTAGCGTCATAAATTAAATTTCAATCCCGTGCGGTTTCACGTACGACCGCGAACGGTTAATGCAATCAGCAGGGCGAGAGGGTGTACGTGAAAGTTTTTCACCCACTAGCAGCCCAGTCCTGCTGGATAATTTACTGGATGCCAAAGTGCTGAAAAGTGCTCCAGACGAGCGACATGAATTATTGGATATCATCCCCTGGCTGCCAGGCTAACAAGCGGCAAGCGTATTATAATGAGGGTAAACAGCTCCGTCTTCAGCCCGAAACTAGCCACTCCGCAGTCATCGATCTCGGTTTGATTAGTGTAGTAACCGGCCAAGCGGACGCTCATCATTATGCAAATCGCATATCATTCAGCCGGACGTCAATGTTCATCCAAACATTTGAATTTACAATGAGCTCTGCATCTGCATAAACTGGGCACACTGGTGCGGGTGGATCAATCGATGCGAGACAATGCACGTCTCTATTTACCTTGATTGATACGAGCCGCGTCCAGCTGGACGGGGTTGGTACGGTGCAGATGTGCCGAACGTTGACGTCCTGTAGGTGTTTAAGGTGGGAGCATCGTTGCGTCAATTATATCTTCATTTTCATGTGCTTGCTCTTGTTTCTAAACTTCCATTTCTTTCTCGTGCGACAAAAATCGTATGTGAAGATATAACGACGGGGTTCGCTTAAGCATTCCTTTAACGTGTAACGCTCCGTGTAACGCTCCTACTCCGCGCCAAGGGGAAGAGCGGTGAGTGCAGTGGCGAAATTTATTAGCACTTGGGGAGTTTTGATTTGTTTCTTGATTGCTTACACTGCTGTAAAACACTTTATCGCAAGCACAGCTACCGACGGTTGACGAACCGGGGGCGGACGCTTTACGGGGGCGCCGTGTGTACGTCTGCCGGCTGGAGTGTTATTTGCGTCTTGGCACAATTCTTCCCCTAACTGACCTCTTGGGAGGATTAAACCATCATCGCCCTGGCTGCTGCTGCTACTACTGCTACTACCACCACCGCTACAACACCGGCGAGAAGCGCAAAGGTCGCGTGAACTTTGGAGAACATCTAAGAACGCAGGTTCGCCCGGTTCGGGCGTGGTGCGGGCACGAACAAATTGATGGTTTTAATTCTTGCCTGCCTCTTGGAAGCGTCTGATGCCACCAGCATTCAGAAACTTGTCTGAAGTGGGCGCCTGAAGCTTTCAGCTTTTCAAGCGCCCTTCTGGCAACACTCAACCGCTGCGCTGGAAAATGGAAATAATTTGTCAGTTTTTGTCACCGTCGTCGTGTGGCGTCACCGTCAGCGGGACAGGTGACACGGTTGCCCCGGCCGTACAGGGGAAAGATTTACAAATACACCATAAATCAATTACCTGACATGATGGTTTAATTATGCTACCGTGGTGGCCTTTTATTATTTTAACCGTCGCCGGTAACACCTCTTGAAAGCTTCGTCCCCGAACGTACAAACATGCACGCGGAAGGTACCTCGTTACGCGCAAAGCTGTCCCGCGGGAGGGAAGAATTCGGTAATCAATCTTGGCACCAAAATCGACACTTTGCTGACTCGATTTGGTGCTGCAGTTGCGCTTGTAATGATGTTTGTTCAGCGCTTTCCATTTGGCGTTGGCGGATGGTATGTTCAACGGCCTGACAAAATATGGGCATCATCCGATTCGGTGAAGCTGTTGACAATTAATTGACCATTTTGTTTGCACAGTGCAGTGTTGCAGTGTTTGCATTGCGAGCGTGCAGGACGAGTGGGCAGGACGAACTGTGTTTAGCTTCAACCATGCAAAAGGACATGGTACAGGCAATCGCACTATAAATGCGTTGATCTCTTTAAGAGTTTACCAAGGGTACTAATAGCGTCTTTTTGAACGTGAACCACTCCAAAAACGTGCAGCTTGGTTAAAGTATGTACGTTTGATTATGAAAAAGGTAAACTTGTTTGCCTTAAACGAGCCCTTTTTCAATCAAAGGATTTTTTTTCCACCGCCACAACCATCCGAGCTAAGCACAAACAATTTATGTTCAAACACAGGAAATTCCATGAAAATCACCTATCCCCGTCAGGCTTGCAAAACAACCATCAAGCAGTGACAAGCGGGGCTGGGAAGCCTCTTTGCAAGATTTGCACCTTTGTTTAATCCTGCCTCAGCCTAATGCAGAGATTGGAGATTTGAAATGTAGCCACGGTTCAATGGGTACGATTCTGGGAAGGCCCAGTACGCCTTGGCACGCTCATAGGAATCATAAGGGGGGAAAAACTGTTTTTCAGTTCAACTTTTTGTTTGTTTCCAGCCTTTTTGTGGGAAGAAAAAGCTGATGGATAAAATATTTCATTCGTCCTATTGTGATGTGTTTTGATACTGATGGGTCTGTTTTGCTTCCAGAAAAGTGAACAGTTTCGAACGAATTACAATGTTTTGCTATTGTATAAAACAACTTAAGAACATCAATTAAAGGTTTTTTTAGCTATGGTTTCTTATTCCTTTGCATAATTATTCAAAGCTCGTTTAAAGCCTAACGCCTAATAAAAATTTTGCATTTTTTTTATTAGGTAGAAACGGGCCTGGCCTGGTATTGCTACAATTTTGCCTTTAAATATGCTTAGAATGTGTTTAACTGTGATTATTACTGTATTAAAAAAAATAATAAATATGTCAAGTTTGTAGTAAAATTTTGAGAAATGATTTTAGTTCCCTAAGAAAATGGGATGTTTCACAGGAATATGGTCGTAGTATGTAATTTAAGATTTTAATATTAATAAATACGACTGCTACATATGAAATGTTTGTTCAAGTACATATTTTGTTATTTTTAAGCAATATTGCCTAGCCGCAACTTCCGCATAAAAAAATATTTTGTTATTTCCTAACGTCGCGTTCTTACTTTAAATAAGTTTAATTTTCTAATCAAATATTCTAAATCTAACTAATCTAAATATTTGTTCAAAACAAGTGTACAATCCGTTTAAAAGGTATAAAATCTTATAAACAGGATTATAAAAATCGTTCATAATACCCTCGACACGCCATTATATCCCATCTTTGACCTCGTTCTTCATAAAGCACAAAACATAGCATAAGCCACTCAACATGAAACACGTGTGCAAAATTGATTTTCCTCTTATTCATTTCAGCACTTCTCCTACGAGAAAAGAAGGCCACTTTCACCCAAACACACCTTTACCAGTTCGAGCACAGCTCGAAGATGCAGCGATGCGGTAAAATTTTAATATCACCCAGAAGCCGTGTGCATAATTCTAAGCCCTTCCACGAACCCTTCCCACCGGGAGCATCTTCAATTTTCCTTCGAGAAACCTGAAGCTCGAAACCCTGGCCTGGCCTTGACCTTACCGCACCGTTTCGGGCAGAGCGGCTTTTCCCGAGGTGTGGCAGGAAAATTATTGGTATTTCGTGCACAAGCAAAGTGCATTGCATTACGGGCTCAAAGAGGCTCCATTAGTCGGGCGTTAGACGTACCCGCTGTGTCGTCTAATATTGCGAAAGCGTTCGTGTCGCTCACTCACGGGTCCAGTTATCAGTGTCGGGGTCAAAGGTGGCCACACATTGGAAAAACCCACCTACCGAACCGGCAAGTGCATCGTCCACCCCCGGCGGCGGTAGATATAGATAATTTGCATAACAAATTCTCGATAAATAACGCCACCGGTAGGAGCAAGTTGCAACGCGTACCTTGCACGTCTTTGCTGCCACATGGCCGTGGGGAAAAACGGGTTTGTCTTCGCTGCCAGCCCACACTCGGTGTCATCTGATACATCTCTTTGCGTCGCCGCCATACACTCACCGCCGGAGAGTCTCTCGGAGGGGTTTTGCCGAGATCGCTATGATGTATAATGTCCTTTTAATGGGCGGTACACGGCGTCGATCCGACGAGGTTAGCATTCCGGTGGGTTCAAATTTTCCCATTCGAGCAAGCCAATGCCTAACATTGTTACACCCTCACCCTTCGCGCGTCACGTGATAAGAATTCTGTCCCGTCGTTTTCGTGCTTCTTCTGCAACGGCGTTGCACTATCTTAAGAACCGGAGTGTACCTAAACCCCTGCCATAACGAGGGCACAAACACACACACCACCGGAATGATTGGGCGGAAAATGGTGAGAGCGTTCACAAATCGTCCTTCTGTGAAATAAATCCTCTGCCGCACTGGGACGGTGGCGGGCAAATTTATGCTCCGTTTGCAGCTTATCATTAATAATTTTATATAAATTAAGTTGCCAGCACATCGTTGCCAGCTTTACCACTGCGCCAAACATCTGGCTGCAAACTGGGTGCAGCTAGAACAGAAACTTGCGTTTTCTTGCTGTTTTTGGGTTGAATAAAGGAATCGTCTGTGTCTGTCCCACCGTTGAGTCGGGTACGAAATTGCTTCTCACGCATCCATCAACATTCATCCGGACTGGACCGGTCCAAGTGGGTTCGAAAATCTTAACAAGCATCGGTTGAGATCGTCCATTGAACTGGCATACGAAAAACAGTTTGCTGCCATGCTGCTTCGTTGCTTTGTTGGGTTCCTGGTGCAACGTACGCAAGCAATTTATTCGCCCAACGATGCTGGAATACGATTGTAACACTTGAACATATTCATCCGGCCGGCACAAGCACAAGTTCGCTCGGAGGCATTCTTTCTCTTCAGGGCCATTCCAGTCCATGCAAGGAATTGTTAGGAATTAGTAAGCTTACTGTGCCGGTAGGTAATGAAAAATAGCTCGGTTCCAAGGCGAACAGACCCTTGTGTGCATTGTATTGCATTTTACACCAACGGCACAGTGTATTGTGTAGTTTTCCTCGAGAACAAGTGCAGAATGTTTTAAGAAGGTAGGTTCCAGTGACTTTGCGTAGGAAAATGGGATTTATTACAACAGTCATAAGCTTTCGGAGAGGATTTCTTCCGAGGAATCTTTACAAAGCTTAGAATAATGCTAGTAACAAAAACATGCTGTATGATTGCATTGCTTTGACTTACTCTGATGTTGTAAGTTTTCAATTGTTCTTTCTTAGCTGAAGCGTGAGTTAACAATGCTTTCATACCGTTTGTTGGGAAACTTAAAAGATTAAATATATTGCTTGTAAAGCAATTGTGTTACAGCTGGTAAGAGTTTCTTGGAAAGAATATCACAAATAGGAATAACAAGCAGTACAACTATCAAATAGTTTACATAACCAGTGATTTTATACGGTTTCTGGTTCAAATCTTCATAATTATTAAACACATTTTTAATCATTTATTAACTTATCAATGGACAGTTAACTTATTCAAGTACCTTATTTAATGCTTTTTCATTTAGTTTTTTTTTTGTGCTCAGGAAATTATGAAATAAATATTTTGCTTATGTGCTTTAAGTGACAACTGGTTCCATCTAAACTCACTGATTTTACCGGTAATCGAACTGAAAATCGAAAGCAAATTTCCTGCAAAAATATTTTCTCATTAAACTAACGCTCGGAAACTCTGCAACAAAGAATTGTTTTACACACTCAGCACACTCGCTTTGCTCACAAAGAATGCACCCAAAACCTACACAAATATAACGCTGCCGGTTCATAAAACCGAAAACTGCCGCAAAGCTCACTTTCGCACCGTTGATGGTACAGACTAACCTTCGCATTCGGCAAACGGAGGGTACGCTTCCACTCAATAATGCGCACAACGGGTTGCACAACGGGTTTCAAATTTATAGCTCGCGATTACTACTTCCCCAACAGAGAGAGAGAAAAAAAACGCACCCACACAAACACACACACACATGCAGCAGTCCCATCCAATCTCAACATGACGGGCACGCTATAACTCTCACTCTCGCCCTTCACGCACATCTGGGCCGCGAAAACAAATCAAGTTCCGAAATCTATAACTCACTCCCTTATCAAAGGTCACCCATCGCGGGGAGGAAAGGCAGAAAAAGGGGGCAGCAAATTTGAAAATTCGGCACATCAATTCCAGCCAGCCCGACTGGTGCCGGGTTGTTAAATGAGCTAAAAGCTAGGAACTCTTTCAAACCAATGGTTCGCCCTTTGTCCTCACGCTTTTCCTCGTTTGATTCTCCCAAAACTCCATAAACATTTTATTATTCCAATACGCATGCACAACCGGCTCAGCTGTAGGTAGATTCCTCGCAGTTGCTAGGAAGTGCGGTGAAGGTGTGGTACAAAGCTCGGTACGCCAAATAACAGACCATTTCCGGCCATCAGGCGCACGGGGACAAAAAAAAATAAAATAAAAAAACAAGCAAAAAACCTCGTTAAAACCAACTGTCACCCACAAATCTAGAATCGAAACGTAAAAAAGTTCAATTTTTACAGTTCACTAAATGTAAATAAATCTCGGCTTCCTTTTTTTGTCGTCCCCTTTGCTTTCAGTGCTCTGCCCTTGCCATCCATCTCGACTGGGACGCCATCGAGTGGTGGGTCGGGTATGAGCGTTCCCTTTTTGTTTCACTTTTAAGGGCTCAAGTTGTGTGTAAGCGCTCGATTTTAATGTGAACCAGGCACTGGGTAGGGAAGCGGGCGCTTTTATCTAGATTCTACCAAAGTCACACCCAACACTGGGAGGGGTCAAAAGTGATTGCGAGTCGGTTGTAACGAACTGTGCTTTATGTGTGATGCCACCCTAGAGATTGTGATTGGATGGTTTCTTCTCCGAAATTTGCATCCCGGCGAGGACAATCGGGTGACAAACAAGACATTCTTCTTGGAAAGGCGAACCCACACACTCACTCGCACCTAAAGGGAAACCGAACGTGATAAAATAATAAACAACACAAAAATGCCAAATTCCAGTACCTTTTCTAGTGCGTTGTGCTCCCCTGCTTTCCCTGAATTAGCTTTCCAAACGGGGGAAAAACCTTGGCTCCTCTCGACTGTAACCACTTTCGAAGTTTGCAATAAAAGCTCCAATTTACTGCCTTCAAGATATTTATCTTCCACCGATCTAATCATTCAATGCCCTTAATCTACTGCTCGACCGATTGATGCGATTCTCGCTCTGCCTGGCGCTCTCCCCGAACCGACCCGCATTGAAAATCCGGCAAAAAAAAGAAGATTGACGCTCACAACAAGGCCTGCGCGAGCCAACCAAAAAAAAACTCACGGACGCATATAAAAATAAAATCTCACACCGAGGTCGGGATGGTGTGATTGGCGTGACGATGTTTTGTTTGCCGTCGGCGGTAAAGGGACTTTAACTGCATAAACATGTGCTTCCACGCGTGCACACATCTGACACATCACCGGGCGTTCCGCCTCTCCCATGCTCTCTTCCCCACCGTGATCGATTTATATTTGCTAAGGAAGAGCCTCGAAATAAAAACCCCCACACGCCCTCGCTGCCAGCGAAACGGGTATGAATAAGACGTCAGTCAGGGAGTTTTGTGTGTGATTGTGCGAGTTGGGATGCGTGGGCGGTGATTTGTTCGAGTGAGGATCATAATCCATCCTTATCCTTTGTATCCGTTCCGCTTCGGGAACGAGAGTGACAAAGGGACGGAGGGCACACATCTCCGCAGCGTTTTCGGGTAGCATCATAAATACTTCTTCGTGTGCCAGTTTTAGGGGATTCGCCGGGTCTCTGCGTACGCTTAAAAATAGAGTCACAAAACCAGACAGACGCAACAGCACACTGAAGCACACTAAACATTTGGATAAGCCCGTAAAAAGGGCATCGTTTGCAGCACGTGACAACGCCACGTGGCGCGTTGCATTCAAACAAAGGAATGATTTTGAACTCTCCCTCACATAAATGGATGGATGAATGTATGGAAACGATAAGGAATACCCAAAGGTTTGCTAGAGGGTTTCAGAGTTTTAGCATTTTAAAATTCGAAAGACTTTATTATGAGTCCTTCCAAATGTGGATGATTGATTTTGGAATTTTGTCATACGGTAATAGATTTACAAAGTAGTTTTAGCCCGTCCAACCTGTAGTCCACTTAATAATTGAGGTGCGTAAGCTATTCAAGGCCTTGTGTGGAATATGTAAAAAGTGACAGCTGCTATGTTAATGCTTGTGTCACAATAGCTTACATTATTATTTAAATAAAGCACAAACAGATACTGCTGATAACTATCAGAACGGAAGTGATGTTTACATTTCTTCGACCATGTGCAATGCAGAGCTACATCATGAAACAATCAATCTTGCGACATCGAAGTCCTTAAAGGCACCTCGTTCTATTCACTGAAGATGCAGGTTTAGTATTAGACCTTGATGAAGAAATCAATAAGCATAATTAAATGAGAAAATGATCTCCCGCACCTACCATGCATCTGAAGTTTTGTAGAAAAATGAGATTAAAAATACGAACACATATTCTGCTAGCCGGACATGTTGATTGCTTGTAGGATTCGAATGAACTAACGAGGCTGTAAGAATGGCCCATGAATAGCTGTCATAGAGTAGATTTTATAATTAGCTCCTGATGAAAGAGCTTACAGGTACAGAAAGTGAAGAGCATTGATGATTCTGGCTAGATTAAGTAAGAAGTGATTATTTGACATTTCTTTTCATTGTTGGTATGATTTTTATCGCTATTTTTTAATATTGTTTCAAAGCTTGAATCTGTTTTTAACTTACAAATCACGAAATATTATACGGTAGAAACGGCCAGGCCGAATTGCTCCGAAATATATACAGTGGAGCGCCGTTTATCCGGGAACCTTTTATCCGGCTGTGGCATTCGGCATCCGTGCACGTTAGAAATGACAGGTTGACCATGTTTATATCGGATGATTGAACTTAGAAGGAAGGTATGAAAACTCTGCCTGGAAACCATTTTTATTTTGTATTTTTTTAGCGCATATTAGAACATAGAAACACATAGAAACATAGAAAAAACTTGAAAGGCAATATAGAATAAACAATAAGATTATATGAGAATGCAAAGTGTTTAAAATAAAATAAAAAAGGTTAATAAGCACATTTTCATCATTGTTAAGCATTGTGTTATTTTTAACATTACCAAATGGTCTAGCCTATCCATTAAATATAGAGGGAATCACTATGAGAATGTTCCTTTTTTTATTTGAACACACCTGGGATTTCTGAATGAATTGAAAATCCTTCTGAATTTAATTATTTGTGAAGAATAACTTATACAGCGGAATAAAACAATCTTCTGTTATGTTAAACCAAACTAGCATCATTCAACTATACAATAAACACACATATATGTCAACATCAGTTCATTGACCGTATATCCGTGATGTCCGAGTATCCGCGCACGGTCATACCCTGATGTGGCTGGATAAACGGCGCTCCACTGCATATGATCCCATGATATTTTTACGTGGAACATATGAACAAAAAATTCTGTGAAAGGGTTGGATCCGACGCCTCTAGAAGGCTACTATAGGCTCTCCTTCTCAACTCCTACTCAATACGTCCACGGCGTGCAGAACGGT
>KB670258.1:269325-357160 GCA_000349105.1 Anopheles epiroticus | reverse complement strand
CACACACACACACAATCGAATGCAGTTCGCGATATTGAGTTAAGCATTTTTGTGTGATGTGATTTGAGTCCCTTACCTACCCGCAACTCGCACGGAAGTCGAACCCTTTTTGCGCCGCAGAGTCCCAACGGTCCCGACCCGGTAGACACTCGCGTACCTTAGTGTACCCTTTTCAGCTTAATGGATCGGGAGAAACCGGAAGGCCAAAAGGACTTTTTACGAAAATAGAGAAAAATCCGTCAAGAAAAGTTTTTTCCCCCCTATTCGCTCCTTAACAGCAACTAAAACACTCATACAAAAAGTATCCAGAGTTTGGTCATTCCTACGCACAGAAAAAGAGACAAACGCCCCCACCCGAAACAAAAAAGCATAACCGTATGTCTTCCGCCGCCCGTGGTATAATCTATTGTATTTTTGCATAATTTATGGTAAAACCAGTTCCCGTTGCTTTCTCGGCGCGTAAGTAGCCGTTCGCGCGTTGCTTTGGCGTACGCTGATGCGCATTCCTGCGCGGGGAGGGGTTGAACTTTTTTAAAACAAGCAACTCTGTACCGAAAGTTTACTAAAATAAAGGACACCCAGTTCCACATAAATCTTTCACGCTAGAAGATGGGAAGCACTGAAACAGAAAAGAAGCCGGAAGGAAACGCGAAAAAAAAGGAAATGTGTCTCGCTGTAGCAAAGGCATAAATGGAAAGTAAAATGAGAATGCAAAGTAAAATAAAATAATGTACAAAAGTACAAAAGTAAAATCAAACGAGAGAGAGAGAGACAGAGAGGAAAAATCGCGCGACCAAGAGTAACCGAGAAGTGAAGTGAAAAGATTTTAATCTACTTTACATAAATTATGTCACAACATTTCGCTGACGGGTACAACACCTGACGTCCCTTCCCGCCGGTCCACCGTAGCAGTTTTTCTAAAAGTAATTTGTCGTGTAAAAATGAAGATATACCAAGCCAGCGACCAACTTTTTTGCTCACTTTCTCTCTCTCTCTCTCACTCTGTGTTTAGCAGTAGAAGATTTGCATTTCAAATGTCTCTGCCCATCCTCACAGCACCGTCGGACGCCTGGTCAGACGGAAAGGGATGCTGGAGGGCAGCGGGTGGCGTGCTTTCCTTAGTATCTTCTTTGGCCGCAACGCAACCATTAAACAGGCATTACCATAATAAAAAGAATGAAGTATCCTGCTCAACGTTTGCTAGCTGCCCGCCGTCCCCTATTCAGGAGCGATTTGTTTTACTGTTTTCATTAGCAATCCAATTCGATACACACATTCGAGACATCCCTCGCACTAACCAGGAACCGATACAAATGACCTTCGCCACACGGCCGTAACCAATCGCATTACGATTGCACCGCCTGTTACTGGCCACAACATTCGACAAACCGAAACCGATTTATGTGGGATGATCATTGCCATCCTCCCTAACGAAAAACGGCTCAACATATTGTACACCTCTCAAGCGGTTTTGGTAGTGAGCAACAAATTTGGTTTCTATTTACATTCATTCTTTTCCATCAGTTTTAATACCCTGCGGATTGTGTGTGTGTGTTTTTTTTTTTGACGAATTCGTACAAATTCCCTTTTACCCAGACCCACCAGACCCACGGAAGCCATATTTCAACGCCCTTCCGATGAATGGTCTCATCGATCAAATGCAATTTATTAGCAGCAACAGCCGCTCCCGGGAAGCTTCAGGTGAGTTATTAATTTTTAATTAACTTTCCCATCCACATCCGCTTCTCGGGGCCGGGTTTTGTTCTAACATTTCTGGCAACTGTTTAGGGAAGCCGGAGCGCACTCCAGCCTCGGTGCCCCTTTCGATGATGAATAAAGCGTATTTATGGGGCGCAGTTTGGTTTTCCGTTTCGGTCGTTGGGATGAGATAGAATTTTTGAAATAATAAAAGCCAGCCCATTTATACGGCCATACAGCGCGGCGGTGGAGGTGGAGAGGATCGGAAGCGCTTTAGTCAATAAATCTTTGGCAGTTTAATTAAAATTTTATTCGTTACACTGTCATGCCTTCGCGTTGTTGTTCTTTCGCAAATGAAAGTGGCAGTGAAAATGAGAAATTATTTGTACAAGTATATTAAGCAAGACTACAAAGTGCCAGTATAATCGAGGCTGGACTTTGCTGTGTAAAATGTAATTAAAATTGCTCAAAACATTGTGTGTAGTCACAAGCTGAGGTTTATTGTACCTAACGCATCTCTATTTTTCATGCAACCCATAGGAAGAGTGCGAAAGAAACGCTTAAATTTATGCAATTTGAATTACAGTAATATTATTTTTACAATTCCAGTGACACCGTTAACAGCAAACGTTTCCCCTTCCGATCGATCTAAATCGGCTTTACAATAGGGGCAGTGGGGAAATCACAAACTTTCCTTCCTTCATTTTGTCCCACCTCCATCCCCCCCCCCATCCAACGCCTTGATTTGCGCACTTGAGATGAATTAGTTAGCAGTGCCGGCACGACACGCGGCTGGAAACTTTTTGACAGTGCCGAATGTCTTCGGATTAGATTCAATTTATCCGTTACGCACAAAGGCACATGTCCCCACACACACACACACATACTCTCAGACAGGCAGAAGCGGTAGCTCACGGTGAATGACACAAATGAACCGAATCTTGCTTCACTCTCCGCTTTCCATTCATTTAATCAGCGAACTTTGTCTGACGGTCTGTGAGGGACGGGACCAGACCGACCGTCCGGAAATGGCAGGACGGATGGAGCGTCTTCTTACAGCGGCCGCTACCCGGTTCGGCGCAAGCTCGAGTGAAGCGAAAAACAGAAGACCGCCCGTCACCTATTTCCGCCGTCACCTGTCGCCAGCCGGCAGGCACGCACGCACATTAGGGGAAGGTAATTGAATTTAACGTGTCGCCAGAGATGAAGGACATCGCATCGCACCGTGGAGTGGCAACATAATTAGTCCTTACCCGTGCGACGCTCCTTCCCTCCTGCTCCCCCCCCCCACCTCCTCTTCACCACACGATGCGTGAAGAATCGGCCACCGCCGGCGGAAGGTTTGAAAATGATTCATAATACAACGTGGGCACATCCTGACATACTTTGGGTCCCTGTGCCTTGTTGGCAGGGCACGATTGCAGACTGCAAACTTGTTGTTGCATGATGTCATGTCCCGAGAGCCGGAAGACCCCTCCCAAGAGTAGCTCTTTTAAAAATGGCACTCACGCTCTTGACAAACTCTCCAACCATCACTTCTCTGTCTAGTGTCTTGTGTACCGGCGGCGCATTAGCATTTTTATTTCAACAATTTTTGACACTTTGATTTTGTACGCTCAAGTGTTTAAAGGGGCTGTGGCTTTGCCGTTTCTACTGAATTTAAAAATGTTTTGGTAGGGAAAGAAGAGAGTGTTTAGTGTTTTTTACAGTGTGGAATACGAAACGAAAAACTGTTTTAACCTGAAAATGTGGTCGAGGAAAGCGTTCAATTCGGAAAAATCAAGTAGAGCTGGTGTTACACAGAGAGTTAAAAGGTCTAGGTTGGAGTTTTTGTGTTTCATTACCTGATCTGTATGTGAACAGTAAAACTAAACATCTAAATGGTTAGTCAATATGCTATTTCGTTATCATAGAGATGTTTTAAATGTTATAGCAAAGCGTCTTTATGAATTCTTCCCCTTTCAATAAAACAATCGCCAAAGTCTGCCAAATAATATACGTATTACAGTTTAAAACGTCTCTCTTGCATGCGGCTTGCATAATTTCTGGCGCGTGGCGATATGTGGCTAAAAAAAACCCACAATTAATCCAACGAATTACGTTGAGCAAAGAGCGTAAACCAGCAATACAGCTTGTGCAATTTCTTAACCCACCCACAACCAAGAACAGCGAGACCTTTTATCGAGGTAAAGTTCTAATCTGCATCAAACTCCTCTCATCGTTCGTTTAAAACAAATCACTTTACATCCTGTTGAGCACAACACGAACGCTTTTCGCTCCCGAAACACCAATAGCAACAAAGCTCGCACGCAACAAGGCTCGACCGCCCCCGTCAGCGCCCATCAGTTCCGATTTCTTCCTTCACCTCCGCTAGCGAAAGACGAATCAGTCGAATGAACATTTTAAACAGCCAGCGTCTTTTCCGTTTTTCTTTACGAGATTGTAGTAAATTTTTCCGCTTCCGTGAAGCGCACACTTGAGAAATTCTGCCGCGCTGCTAACGGTGCAGTGTGTGCCTTCGAGCAGGCGGATGGCTTTCCTTTGAACTGTGTGGGGGTGCCTTGCAAACACTTGTGGTGGTACGCCCTTGCGGGCAACTCGCATAGCACGCGCAACCAGGCCGCAACGGTGAAGAAAACTGCGTGGGCTACCAAAGCCACCACCCTTAGGAAAGGAACAAGGAAGTGAAAAGCCGATTCCTTTGAAGACGAGTTTACGCTTGAGGAAAGAAAGAAAAACAGCAAAAGAAAAAAAAGGGGGAAAGAAGATGGGATGGAGAGCGAATCCACGCTTATCCACGACGTAGCATAATTGTACCGTCCAAGCATGACGAGTGAGCACCACCTCCCTCCCCCCTTAGAATCGGCTCAGCCTCCAGAATGTATCGGCTTTACCGTGTGTGTGGGCGCAGCCGCCGTCGCCGCTGTCGAGCAAACGGTACGCTTCGATTATTAGCTTATCCACCGTTGATGCGATGCACGCTTCAGCAAACCTCAATCATAACACAAACGATTACGAACCCTAAGCAAACCCGAATGTGTCGCTCGTAGGCTCGGGCTTTCCATGAATAGGAACCGGGAGGGGGAAAGGGCGGTGGGGAGAGGGTGAGCAAAAGCTCTCCACAAGAAGCCCTCGAAGGAGTAATATCCGTGGAAATTTATCTACCAAAGCCAGTGGCAGGTTCCACTGCTACGGGGCGCTGCTTCGGCTACCATAAGTCATAAAAGTGCTTCAGTTGGAGATTTATATCGCTTACGTGCTCTTCCGGGTTGTCGAACGCCGACCGGGGGGGATTGCAATAGTATCCTACCGAGCGCGCGGTCCTCTAGAAGCACTACTAACGAGTATCTGTTTGCTCGATACAGCACGCTCCGGCATTGCAACATGCACCCGGACAGTAAATGCATTTACAGCGATGGTATGGAGGATCACAATCTTACAGCACGAGACACAAACGTGCGAGACTGGCATGCTAATTTGGTGTATTGATTGCCTTCTGGTTGACTTATGCAAGATATGTTGCTGAAGAAGTACGGTTCACCAGTAGATAAATTATTATTTTATTATGGAGAAATTTCAAGAAGCAATATTGCTAACAGCTTTTTGCAACAAATTATGAATAAGAGTTTCAGTGTATGTTGTTATCGTTTCTTTTGTTGTTAAGTGTGTGAAGATTTAATAAAGTGTCCCTTTCGATATCGATAACCGCCTAAATGATGCACTGAACGTGTTGCGCGATTGCATACTTTCCGGCGTTTTTCATATACAAAGCGTTTCTCGGAAGCAAACTTGCTTGAGTGTTACTTGAGTTCATTCAGCACAACATCTAAGAAAAACCACGAGAAGACACACTTCTTGCAAGAACTTTTACCAAACATCCAAGCCACTGCCACCCATTAGCTGGCCAATTCGGGTGGCAACTTTTACGTTCCTCCTATTACTTCTTCCTTCTTCTCTAAGGAAGCTTGCGTTTTCTTTATCCTCGTACCGTCAGCCTTGTTTCCTGCTATCGGCATTCTATCAAATTTAATTACCGACCGAAACGCTACACCGTAAGGCAACACCACCCCACTTCGCTGCCTTCGCCCATTCGCGTTCCACCGAGCTAAATTTATCACCGAACCGAAAGCATCGCAACCGGGAAAGGATGCTTTCAGCGGCGGGCCGTGCGGTACATGGTTGCATTTTTTGGGAAAGAAATTTATCGCTTCATTAAATTTTCACCAGAAGAAAAATGGTGCAAACCATTCCGTTGAGGAGGGTGGGCCGGGGAGCCATCCACCAAGAGCAGGTGCTTTTGTGCCGAAACGCTAAACTTTGCCTTTTTGCACAATCTTTTCTTCTCCTTTTTTTTTGGTAGAGGAGGGGACGTGGGAAAATGCGATGAAAAATAACATAAAAAAACGCCAAGAAGGGAGGGAGATAAAAGCGAACAAATGAACCATGAACCATCCGGCGTAAACTCGAGGGAAAACACTTTCTCACTCATCCTTCTCACTTTTTCGGCCACGACTCTGTGGAAATGGCGAAAAGCGCGTACAAAGAAGGCGCGAGCTTAGAAACGCATTGTACACACTTATGTAGCAAGATGCTCACCACCCTTTTCCCACCGCACTTGCACACTTCACTCTTGTGCAACCGACGCGGCCCTTCTCTGCGAGGATTAATGAAGATAATAAATGTTTAATTTTTTAATCGCACCAATGAGAGTAATTAAAGCATTTTCTCCCACCCGTTCGTGGGCTACCAAAACTTTTGGGAGGATGGTTTTTTTTCGGGAGGGTTTTGGGATTTTCTTCTAGCGTTTCCCATTTCAACAACATTCTCGGGTTTGGTGAAAAACAAAATCTCTACCATGGAAGCAAAATTAAGCTAAACAATGGGTAGGGATAAACAGGAGGAGGTGGCAAAAAGTTTTTCCTCACCACCCACCAATTCACGACAAAATAAAATGCGTCCCCAAAAATTGAAAAGAAAACACACACAAATAAAGGAAGGGCGAAAGGAAACACATTGCGTTCAAGAGTACACCATCTTGGATGGATGGATTTGCTTCCAGCTCAGCCAAATGTCCCCCGAGATCGTTACGCTGTCGCTTCACAGGAGAAGCAAAGATATTAAACTCATCCCGCTCCCCCACCCCTCTTTCTCCTAGCTCACTATTCTTCCCACAAACGCGTTAACGAATAATCTTTAATGGTTGCTTGCGTTGTAAGATGACACGAAGAACAACGCCAACCATGGCTTGCTCACGGTAACAAGTGCGGAAGTAGACGAAAAGAGCATAAAGGCAGATGGGCGCGGGGGGAACATAAATAACGGTGCGCCATAACTCTTTCCGGGCCCGGGCACAAAAACGGGGTAAAAGATGAATAAAACTGTCCTTAAAAAAACCCCCCAACAGCAATACTATAGCGGGTTTGATAGGGTGCGCTTTAATTGTGACCATAATACGATTAGGCTGACAGTTGCGTGCCACGAACGTTTCTATCTCGAAAGGTAAAATCAGCAGAACAATGTTCGGTTGCAATAATGATATCGTTACGGGGGTTTTATTTGTGCTTCACGCGGTAAACGCTTGCTTTTGCAGCGAGCAGTAATGTCTGCAAACGATTACAATGTTTTATTGGAGCACACGGCGCACGGAAAGAAAAACAACACGAGACGGGTTTAATCGATGTGTCGTTACTTTACTTTACGGCTCATGTGAATAATTTCCTCGAAGTTCCCTAAACATCTCGATCCATCCAACATTGTTGTAAAAATCTCTCTACCCACACATAGCACCCTAAAATAGCTTCCGAAATTTCATGTTGCCACATACAACCTCAGCTCAACCTTTTGGCAAAAGAATGTTTTTTTTCTTTTTTTGGAAAAAACTCTTTTACATCCTCCGATGACATATTGGCAGGTTATAATGTGTTACCCGTGCCGATCCGACGGATACCAAACCCCTAAACCCATTTCTCCCTCCAGATCCTGGAGTTAAAGTGAAAGCAAAAGCTTCCCCAAACTGTAGGAACAAAGCACTATCACCCATGTTGCTTTTGCCGGGTCGATAAACCGTGGTCAGTGTGACACATGTCGTCTGTCTATGGTGCCCCAACTCACGAAAAATGGGCTCAAAGTTTCCCCGCCGAGACCGCCGTAACCGAGACCGCTGCCAGCAAACCAGAAGTGACATCAGAGCCAGAGTTTCTGCCGGTCAGCATTAGACGTATAGCGTCGTAAATGGCTCGCTTACCACTCTGAAGCCACAGCGGTATGTAACCTTTAAGCTTCAGAGGAAACGGTGAAGTCCAACTTTTCTAACACTCCCCCCCCCCTCTCCCACCCGTTAGCCGCTTCAATCCGGGAAGGATAAACCCTCAACGGTGAAGCCACCAGGATCTAGAGGACGAGAGGGAAAAATGAATCCTTTTTCCACAGTGGATTTGCAGAGGGTCAAATTCCACCCAAGCAAATCAGCACCACACCACACAACCCGGCAATTTGGTCCGGAGACACGTGTGGGGGAAGACTGTTTTTGCTAAATTAATGGTAAATGCACACGGGAGTGCATGGCAATAGAAGTGGTTCAAAAACTGCACCTCTTTTTACCTTCTAGCCCTTTCCGAACCACATACAGAGCAGCTTCATCTCTTTTTATACCTATGCATTTCATTGCAATCAATCATGCACGATTGGTGTGAAATTTAGATAAATAATTAATTTATCACAGTCAATAAGATATAAATCATTTATTTGGACAGGTTTAATCTCATGTCATGGTGTAAAAAAGGCTAAAGAGTGTTTCATAACTCGCCTCTCGACATTTCCAAACTAATCAAGGGCTGCATTCCGACGGGATAGTATCGTCCGCTGCACAACGCACCATTCGGTATCTAGTTCATCGAAACGTTGAAATGAAATTCAATTGCAAAAGCGCGATAAGCATCAGACTCAGCGTTGGCCATGCATCGATGATTGATGCAGTATTACCTCGCTGGATGGCACTAATAGATTGTGAATTAGAGCACCATTTAATCGCACTTTTCGGCGAAATATTTCAACGAAACGCAAAAACAGGAAACCGAGCGAATGGTCTCATTAAAACGAGTGGTCAGATATAACGCTCGCCCAGAAAAAAAGGCACTGACAGTTATATTATCCTTAAATTGCAGCGCGCGACTGAATTTCGATTCAATTTTAATCAATCGTGTACCACCAAAGCCTAGCAGCGGGGAATCAATTATGGCCGACACTGCACACCGTTTTGTTTTTTACTGGTACAAATGCCAGAAGTGAATGAATCGATAAGTAGCTTTGAGTACACTTGCCAAAAATATCTTACTGCTCTACAAACTCGTTGTGCTCTCTAAATTAATCTATGATTTTATAAATTTAATTCAACATCACTCTTCACGGTGGATCATTTTAAATCAACATCAAATTACTTTAACTTCTCGTGTCTAAACTGAATGATAAAATGAATTAATGTATGCACCGGTCCGTTATTCTGTGGCTTTGAATTTGAATCAGCACAATCCCATGCTGCACCTGATTCCACCGTTTTTTTTTTTCTCTCCTCCTCCCTGAAACCAGATTGCGAGGTAAGGTACGTATGATGAATTTTAAATTCAATCAATACAAATGACCAATTCCAACCCTTTTATACAGCCTCTCGTATTACCAACAATAATGTGAAGTGAGAAGGACAGAGAGAAGCTTATGACATTTCCATCAGCAGCTATTGCATTTAAGAACTCCACGGACGGCTCCATATCGACGCGAAACGTACACACGCACATCAAAACTACCCACATGACATGACACCCCACCCGCGAAGGGTGAGTGAGTCAACGGGTTGGTGCGGAATCGGCCGAGCAATCGGACTAATTTGGAACCACGAACGCATCCAGCGTCCGCGTGTGTGCGTGCGGTTACGGTCTCTATTTTGGGAAGGTGTGAAAGGGCAGGGGACCTTTTTCCAGCACGGTGTCATTTAATCCATTTCCCTTCAACCCGTGCCATACACCAACCGCGCTTTGATAGCCGATGGAGTCCAGCTGGCACGTAGGAACAGTTTCTGTTAGGATTGTTTTTTTTTTTGGCTTTCGTTGCATTTTCGTTTTCCCTTTGGCGGTTGCAATCGATCGGGCGGATTGGGGTCGTGCGCTAATGCCAACCGCGACCGCCCAGTCCGGCCCTGCTCACAGCAAATTAGAATCCAAATCAATCCGAAATCCACACTGGAACGTGTTTTTCGGCACGCAAAACAACAAACTAAGACAGGCGGTGAATGCGGCCGGCGTAAGCTTCCTGCGAATTTTCCACGGTCGGTGTCGGTGCGCGATCATTAACATCATTCGTCATCGGTGCGCCGAGAAGAATGAAGGTAGCCACGGGATTGCATTTTTCCGACCCAGTGCACATGAAAAGAGATGGGAAGGACAGGGGTAAAAAACCGAAACGAGGAAAAAGGGATTCGATTTCCGATTTAATTGCTGCGAAATTTAACCCCACAACCCCCGGCAAGCCTTTGGTTTCGTGACTCGTCATCGTCCTCTGTCGGAGTGGGCATACTGGCCCGGTGCACTAACCTGCTGTACGTGAAGCCGACGGTCCAGTCGGAATCGAACGAACCGCGGATGACCGTATCTTCGTGCTCGAGCCGGTAGCAGACGCTGCCCAGTGCGCGGTTCTGCCGCTGGTTCACAATGATGGACGAGCCCAGCTGCAGCGTACCGGACACTTTTTGCCAGTAGCTCAGATCGAACGCTTCGGGCGAGACGGTAGCGGCCAGCGTGCTCGTTTCGCGGTTGTAACTGGTTGTACCACCCCAAAAAGGAAACAAATTGAAACAGAATGCGTGTTAGTAGCTGGTAAGGTAAACAACCAAAAAAAAAGTGGGAAACACAGATAACAAGCCCTTGCTACAGTTGCAAACACCTAAAGTGGGACATTTAATTTTTTCCAACATTTTCCATCTTTGCATCCACTTGGAGAATAGCTGGGAGAGTGTATTGTAAAAGATCCTTTACACAAGAATTGGAATATTCTAAAGCTATTCTGTGTGAAAAACTCGATCGATAATTTTTTTTCTCAAGACAACAACATAACTAAGGTGCAAAACCAAGGTGTCCGATTGAAGGTGGACGCCTCTGTAGGTGCACCGATGCAACAAATTCCACCCGTAAGCCGGAGGCTAAATTCGAGCTACAACAAACACACCGTCGGCATACTACTTCAATCCATAATTAACAACCATTGTATGCAATTATCTACCCCTTTCAGGCGGCACCGTATGGGACACCCTGTGTTCTTAAAACCTAAAAGCTACATTAATCCGCCCTCCTTATCCCTGGCACTTCTTTCACTCTCTCTCTCTCTTCCTCTAGAGTAGCCCTCTGGCCCACTGGTCACCTACCGTCCGGCGAAGGCCACGTTCGTGTTGTGTACACCCCGGTAGCATTCGCACAACAGCTCCACCCCGAAGCAGAGCCGATCGTTCAGGCTGACCAGATGATCCACGCCGACCCGGTACGAGTCGAGCGTGCCGGGCGTGCTGCACCGTACCGTCGACGTCCGGCTGAGCCCGGTGTACTGCAGCGACACCTCGTCCACGAACGGTGGCGCGCCCGGACGCAGCTGTAGGGATAGCTCGAGCCCGACCGCCCGGACCGGTCGGTACAGCAGCAGCAGGTTCGAGCAGAGCGTCGTCGGATTCACGTCGAACGCTACAAGTGGTGTGGTCTGGAATTAATTTCGTCGACATTACGGCAAAACCGGTGTAGGATGGGAAAGGGAGATAGGTGTCTTACCAGCACGGTATCGCTGCATCGGCGATGGAAGTGCCCACCGAACCGGAAGCCGCTCGGTGTCACGTGGCTTAGGTTCCAGCTGGCCCCCAGCGTACGGTTCACGCCGCAGCCCTTCGTCACGTTCAGCTGGAAGCCCTCGAACCAGCGCGGCCGCAGGTGGTTGATGCGCTCGTGCAGGTTCGCCATGTCGCCCGGGTTGAGGGGCGGCTGCCGGGTGCCCGACGTCCACGCGAACGGCCACGGAAAGCGCGCCCCGTACCGTGGATCCGGCTCCGGTACGCACGGGATGCTACCCCGGCGCCATCGCTTCGTGTCGTCGCCGTGACCACCGTCCCCTTCAAACTTCATCCGGCGGGCAGGTGGACCGATGGACAGGTGGGAGACTGAAAAAACAGGAGAAAGGAAAGGCACTCACTGGGCACCGACGGACAGTGATGGGAGAAAGGTTTCAGAACAGCCAGCCAAGATGGCGACGAGCCAACTGCGATGCAAAGGGCGAACGCGAACACTACCAAGGCACGCTTGGACCCGAAACAACAATTTGCATAAGTAAACGCCAAGCTGTCAGCACACGGGGTTTTGGCGCCAAAAGTGACACCGGCGTTGACAGTTACGGCGCTGCCGTGCTTGCCTCCCATATCGAATTGCACCATCGCAGCATCGCAGTGGTTGCAACATTTATCAAAATGCATTTTTCAATATTGGCACCAACGAATGGAACGCTCTCTTCTGACCCCCACCCCACCCTAAATTCCATTCCAAAAATGTCCGCATTATCGAGTGGCATGCCGGACCATGGCAACGGGGAGTGGTGGCACTGCAGCAAAATGATGAAAAATCACTTCAACCGGTTTGGGGAAAATGAGAATCGGGTGGGAAAAAAACAAATGTGAAGCTTACGGGGAAGCGAGGAGGATGCTTAACTAAATCAAAAAAAGCATACCACTTCAGCACTCGGCACGACTCGCTCGATGCAGATAAACATTATTTCTTCGGTTCCACACTTTCGCCCGGTTCGATCGCTCTCGCACCGGTGAGTGTCGGTAACGACCACCAAGAGCGCCCCAAAGCCACCAAAAAAAAACGGTCTTTCTTGGCACCGTGTTGGTGCGATTTAGTGAAGGGAGCACGTGGAAAGGGCTTGTCTTCTTTTCTTCTGTTTTCATCTCAATCCCAACACCAAATGCTAACGGAATTCACAATCAACGATGCATCATCGACACAATCGGGCGGGTTCACGCGAAAGGGTGTAAAGCTTTGTTTTCCTCTGCTTCCCTTCGTCTTCCCCTTCCCTTCCCTTCCCCTTCCCTCCTGCTTTCAAATTTCCATATCGAACGTGAATATTTTATTGAGATTTTATCGCCCGAATGTCTGCAATTTGCACTGCACCAGTACCAAAGCGGGATTATTAATTTTGCGCTGCCCGTTCGTTCGTTCCTTCAATCCAAATTTTCTCCCCCTTTGTTGGGGAGAGTGTCTTGAGCATCCGGAAAGGGGGTAGCGCTCAAGTGCTGCTGCCTTCATAAAAAGCAGCATATTGCAGATGCAAAAGGTTGCACAGTAATAATACAGTGCCAAAGAGCAGCTCGGCAGATGGTTCAACGGAGCTGAAGCTTGCGTTACTGTTTGGTTGACTAGGAATCTAATATATATGCTTTTTCCTTTGATCAACACAAACTGCATACTTTATTGAAAGTTCATTATCCCATGTGAAGGCCATTTATTGCGTGGCGCCAACTGAAAGCCACCACTGGCTGCACACCCTAAAAAGAGCAATTAAGTAGCACACTTTTTAATTGTGCTACAGCGGAAAGCAATTGAACATCGCCCATCGCTGCCACCTAAAAAAAAAGTGCCAATCCTTTCTTCAACCCCCGACCACTCCCGCCAACTAGGCACAATGTTGCTCTTTCCCCGCGCGGTACGAGTGCGACTGTGTGCCTTGAGCAGAAACACGCTCGCATGTGCAAAATGGAATTAATTCTCCAAATGCCTTACCGCGGCTCTACGCGTAAGCAAATGGGCAAACATTAAAACACGGACACAAAAAGCCGGACGCCACGCGAACCATTCCTGCACATCCGAATCGTGGCATTTCGCTCCTGCACCCCTCCGTAACAACGGACACAGCTTTCCATTTTTATGAGCGATTCATATTGATTTACGCCGGCGGGGTTGGAACCGTTCGGTAAACAGCATTTCGGTTCGGTGTTGATATAAAAAGGCCACCCTGGCCACCCACTCTCCCAAGCCCCAAAGACGGCATTTTAATTGGTCCCGCTCGGAAAAAAGATCCTGTCCGTGGTCAGGGCCGAGGTCCCGTAATATGAAACGACATTTCCTTCCTTTCCGGTTGATTGCCGCTGTTGCACATTACTCATAAAATGTCGGCTGTATGGCCGAGTCGGGTTGTCCAACCCGCTCCGATATTTCCCCGCTCGCACACCGATCGAGGATGGTTTCGACAATGGTCAGGTGACCTACATACGTAACGGACGGTGAGGAAAAGCCGCTCTGGGAGTGGATGAGGGGGGTAATAGGGGGCAGATTTAATGACACCGATTTCCGGTCTGGCCTGAAGGAACAGCAACCACCGGCTTGGAACACACAAAAACACACACACACACATCGATCCGCCCAAATGGCTGGGGCGGCGTTCCGTGCTCGATTGTCCGTGGTAAATGAGCCGATCAAAAGAGGCAGGGGGGGTGGGTGGGAAGTTGAGTGAGGGATGAGTCAAACCGGTACGTTTCCCGTGCAGAACGGAAGCCTGGCCCAAGCTCGATAAAGTTCGTTCGACAGGAAATGAAAAAGCCATTTCCTGTGGCTTACGAGGGGCGGACGAACGGCTTGCGGGATGTGTTGGTATGTTTCTTACTCACACATGGGAAATTATGTTTATGCTCATTATGGTCGATTTTTGGAGAGAAAAACTTTACAGTAAAATACTCGCCCATGAAGCGTTTCGATGAAATCGACTATTGCAGCATCAGCACCATCCCCATCGACCGGTGGCTATAGACATTAAGCACATAGTTTGTCCATCACATCAATTTGTCCCCAAAGCTCTCCTTCACCCGCACACCTTCGTGTGGCACACTTTACAACGCACAGCACTAAACTCAACACCCCATTTCGTAACACTAAACAAGCAAAAAGCACACGTCAAAGCACAAACACTGTTACGGGAACCTTTCAACCTTGTCGATCGTGTCGGTTCTGGGCGCTCTGGCACTCGATAGCAAATCGTCAAAAATGGGGAAAGTTTGCTTCCATCATGACAAGTGTAAATTGCATTCTGCCCCACCCCGTCTACCCCCTCCGCCGGGTATCATGTGGATGAGAGCAAAATTTCCTGCATCGTCGCTATCAAAGCGCTATCAAACTTTCGCATTCGCCCGAGAGCAGCAGCCTCATCTCTCTCTCTCTCTCTCGCTATGCATTCAAATTGCATCAACTTCGAATAAACAGCAACGCAGTAGGCAGCCACTGAGCGCCTGAAACTATGCAAATCACGGTCAACACCCCAACACGGCTTGGATGGGATAATTAGAAATGTCCTTGCCACGGTCTCGCTTACGGACGGGATGCTCACAGTTGATCATTTTTCATCCCCCAACCCGTTCCCGGTGCCCGGCACCAAAAACGCTAATGGCGTCGTGGGGACCATCGTCCATGACCCGGGCCCCAAATCCGTTCCGTATCCGAGCGAAAATCGTTCTATCATTTAGCGTTCGCCTGTTCGCTCACTCGCGAAAAGTTTACCGCCAACACAATGAAACTTTGATGAACGATGGGAATAATCGTGTTTTATGATCATGATGGTATTAAAAGTTGTCATTCGCTATCGTTGCCGAGATAGTTGGCGATCCGGTGCGTCCGGCTGAAACGGCACCACGCCGCGGAAAACATCATGGGCACCCGCGGGTCCAGTTGGAAGGATGCGAATTGGCAAGGGCCAGAGAAAGAGAGAGGAAAATCGACGGGAGGAAGAATGAACGGCATGTGGAGCAGTTTGCCGGCCGGGACGCGTTTCAACAAGCGACTCAAAACGATCGCTCAAGGTAGTAAAAGTTTATACGATAGTTATGTTAGTTTGACGTGTAGCTCGGGCTCTGTGGGCTTCAGTTTTTACGTTCGCGTGTTGCTACCTTCGTTATTTTTTACTCTTCATTTTCGTTGTTGATTTGCCGTTGAAATTGATTTCATTTTGGGCGTCGTTTTATGGGACGACTTTAGTGTTCGCTTTTTCGCACTAACAACAACAGTTATTGGAAGCGAGCGGGGTTTTGTACGGAATTATTAAACAATTAAGAATCCTGGCACATGGCATGAATAAGAAGGAGAAGAACCAAAACATCAGAAGAAAAAAAATGCAGTCGTACAGCCAATTGCAGCAGAAGCTCAAACGCCTAAAAGTATGCAATCTTTGACACAAAACTCACATAAACGCATTTCAATCGCATAGAAAATGTACGGTACGCCTATTCATAACTTTTCTTTACGTTCCCATTCAACACTGACAGCACAATTCAAAGCAAAACAAAAAAGTCACCGCAAACAAAAGGTTTGTCATACAGATTGCATACCTCAACTTCAGCATCAACTTCATTTTACGTTTACTGAAACTCGAAGCGTGTATGCAAACGTAGGCAAACCGCTTGGGAAACCACTTATGAAGTGCGGTAACTCTTCACAAAACCAGCCAGATTGGTTGCCACCGTAAACGTTGCCTTCCCAATTCCCACGGCAAATACACCAAACTTTTGCACCACGAACAGGGGGAAACGGAAAGGGCCGGTGGTAGAGAAAAAACAACCCCTACCTGTGAAAACTCTTGCAGCATCTTAGTTAGAAGGCAAAATAAAAAAAAAAAGATTAAACAAATTGGTAAAAAGACGAAACAAAACGCTACTAAAAAGAAGTAAATTCACACACACACACATATATACATACAACAACAGCATTGCGGTGTAGTTCGGCGCCCGGAAATGGTGTAAGTAACTGGCACAAAACAAGTGCATTAGCAGTGGCGCAGACCTCCGCGCTTCCCTCATTTGGAAAGCCCTCCGGGAGTGCTACGGCTCTGTGCGAATCGGAAAAGTTTTTCCATTACGAAAGCCCGAACATCTCGCGCGCGCGCGCCTGCTTCTGGGGCTGCAGAGCGCATTGAATGTTTGCGCTGCCTGAGGTTTGTATGTTGCTCTTGTACTGTTTTACCTTGTTTTTATTACACTTCACTCATGTACCGTTTTTCAATTTTTCAGCCCCGGTAAGCAAGTGAAATTTGCTAGCACCCGCAGGAGGGACAAATAGACAAACCCCAGTACGGTAGCGACGGTTGGTTTGACG
Source organism: Anopheles epiroticus (assembly GCA_000349105.1). NCBI lineage: Eukaryota > Metazoa > Arthropoda > Insecta > Diptera > Culicidae > Anopheles > Anopheles epiroticus. The sequence goes on along the minus strand of KB670258.1, from coordinate 340,307 downwards.
GCAAGCACCACAACACCAGAACCAGTGGTACACAAAGGGGGTATTGCTTTCTAATGAAAACATTACAAATTAATGTTGCCACTGGGTGAGGGTGAGGTGGTTTCAGACGCTTGTGCAGCAAAGTGAGGCTGCAGCATAATCGGGTCAAGTTTTTACATTTACAATAGCTAGAGAAACGCTTGCGTGAATTTAAAATAATGACTGAAATTTTTTGATTTTGTTTCTCTCATGCAAGTGTGGAGTGCATCATGGAATTTTTCCTAATTTTGATTTTTATATTAATACCTCAAACAACAAAATTGGGAAAGCTATAGATAGAAAATGTTTTTACCTTTGCGATTGCATACTTTTAGGGGCACGATGATACCGATTGTCTATTTACGCATAGCACTGCGGAACTGGTTGTCCTAGAGCAAGTGATTAAAACGAAAAAAATCATGAATTTCATTCAAACATGTGTAGTTGCCCTTAATTTACAATGGCGAATTGATATATTCGAACAATATTTACATGAAATTGCGCCTGTTTGTATGCAATAAAAAAGATAAAAATCACTCCATATTCGTTTCCAACCATTTCCATCTCAACGTTTGTTGTGTATCGGTTTAAATTGTGGTTCAGTACACATGAACCATTTTAAATTCTCTATTGCTCTCTATCGCTTCTCCTCCTTCTCTTGCTTCTCCTCTTCCTTTTCAAAAGTCCTTCAAAAAACGATCGTCAAGCATTTGTCAGCACAGCAATACCCACACGGGCAGCATGGTGCCAGTGCCACAACAAGCCACTTCACGACCCAAACACGATACAAAATGGAACGGCTGTCGTCTGCAGTGGTGAACATCGATCCTTCCGCATCCACTCAGGGCCGCATTTATGTTAATCCCCAAATAACAGCTGGAGGACAGTTTGAGTTCTGGTCCCAGCCGAAATGCAAATCCATTCATCCCATTCAGAACTTTCACTTTCTTCCTCGACTACGGCAAAGGTGGCTTCACGGCACCACAAAAGGACAAAGGCACACACGCTTCCCGGCTTCCTCACCTTCCCGGGCGCGTTTTTGGACGGCGAAAATGTAATCGTAAATAAATCCCAACCACTACCCCGGGCGGCGGTTTCATGATTCACGGAACACTCGTATGCAGAGCGTTCTGACGATCTGTTCGGTTGGACGCGTTGTGGTAGACAACGAGCGAGACGAACGTATCGTACGTCGGATATGTGAGGCACTGCACCGGATGTGAGTCTGTGGTTTTCTTTCGAATGTTAAACTTTCTGCAACAGCTCTACTCTCCTCCCGTCGGGGTGCTTTGCGGTGCGCGACATTGTCTAAGGACCAGCGCACCGACCAAGGTTTAGGGCAGACATTGGGACATTGAAATCGGAAGGTAGCACAGAGAAAATGCAGTAATTAAATCCACCAGACTATCTCGTCCATCTTCACGACCCGGGTGGAGGGAGAAAATAAGCTACACAAAGCATGTGAAAAATTATCCTACAGAAGTAACTCTTTGCCCAATTGTGTGCTCTTTAAGTTTCTTTTTAAAGCAAACGCTTAAGCTCTATACTATTTTTTACCAAACCAAACCCTACAATTTGGCTGGAACGCAGCACTGAATGGATCACTTGACGTCTCGACAGCGTTTCGGCTTTGCAGCAAATTTAAGGATACATTTCGGTCGATTGCGAAACGATCTACCCGTGCCAGAGCCGAACTAGTGAAAAAAAGGGATGCCAATTAACGAAATTGTTCAACCCCATTCATCGCACTTCGGGCGCGTCGAGCTGGGTGGGATTTTAATTTCTCCTAATCGTCATTTGACGGTTATTTACGATTCCATTAATCGACAGAACGCCGGCTATAAGACGGAGGTCGTTCTTTTGGAGCGGTTTTTCGCCTTGAAGAACGTCTATTTCATGTTATGCGAACCGCATTTAATCATTTTGCATTCAGTGGAGCGGCACAGAAGATCGTTTCCTGACACGATTAGTACCAGGGCATTGTTTAATATTACAAATTTGGTTAAATTTATGTGATCATAAATGATACAAAAATGCAAATCCTCATTCATTACGTAAATTAAACAAATAAAAGCATATTAACGCATAATCTATTAAAAACTATATCCATAGTAAATAAAATAATTTAAAAAAAAACAGACAGTTACAAAAAATACTAACCATAAAAAAGGTTTCAAAATCAGTAAAATATTAGAATACTGTTCTTTTTTCTAGCTCTTTTTATTTTCTTCTAAAACAATACGACCTGGCCGCCTAATTTTGCCTAATAAAATGCCTAATAAAAAATATTTTCTTGTCCATTATTTTATTTCTCAAGTTATTTATATTGATTTTATTTCATCCAAAGCTTCCAAATAACAATTTTTTATTTTATTTGTGGATTGCTTACAGTGTTTGTCTGTTTTTTTATATTTTATCACTGTTCGCATTTATCGGGTTCAAATCACTTTTAACGTCCCTTTCACCGTTTCATCCTTTCATCAGTTGTATTTTTGTGTTTTGTTTCACATCTTTAATGATCCCAATTTTTACACTCTTTTTTTTAATGTTCTCACAATTGTTGGTCTAAAAACCATCCTGCTGAAATATCAATTACAAAAGCCTATTCATCGCCGGAAACGAATGCCGTCCCGGGGAAACAATCATTCATCCACATTATCATCCCAGATAAGAAGCACACACTATTAGTTTCATACCCGCCGTCACGCTCATCAACCTGAAAGCCTTCCCCCCTCCCTCCCTCCTAACGACCATTACCGAAAAACCAATTCGCGATTCAATATTTGCTCTCGGCCGACCGACAACACGCACTGTGCCGCCCTCCGTGCAAAAGGGAGCTCGCGCCAAATCTACATGAAACGGTCCGATTCCGCCCGAAATTACTTATCATTCGCGGGCGGCTTCCGTCCGCCGCCTTACGCGAGCTACTTAAGAAGGACTTTTCGCATACGCCGGTGGTGCGCAATATTATTTATTCATGGTAATCATCGATATCTACATTCCGCGGGCCGAACGAAACGCCTTTTGCGTACGGTGCGCACGAAACGAAGCGAAACCCTGCCCACCGTTTTGTCCGCCCGCGTGCGCCACTCACAATGGATGTGCTCACGGTGATCATCATAATAGTAGCAATAATGACGAACAACTCTCATCATTTCGAAGCGGCTCCGGGGAGGTGGAAGTCCCTGTCGCCTGCAATGGGCCCAATCCATCAAGCACCCAAAATTAGCTTCCTCCAGCCACCGTCTAATGGAATGCGCTGGTGGTTCCCTCCCTCCCTTCCTCCCACTGTTCGTAAGCCTCGTTTACGTCGGTGTAGCTTCGAGCCATGTGAGCTTACTAAATCACACACAGGCTCGCGGCAATGGTGGCGGTTCATAAGCATAATATTAACATCTACTTAAGCGTCTGCCTTTGAGGACGTGCCGGGGAGCGCCACCGACCGCCGGAGACCGGCGATGAGGACTAGCGGGAGCAATTATAAATTATTCAAATACATTTCGCCTACCCACACACACACACGATACCACCGCCAGGGCAGAGGTTGGCAGGAAGGCGGTAAAGGTTTCCCCGGGCGGCTTTGTCACCACGATGAGTGATGAGATTCGGTGCCGCCGTGCGCTACCGGAACGGGTTACTTTTGCGGAAAAGACACGCCACGTGAAGATAAACACACGCATTCGGGTTTGCTGGAGGATGAGAGTAAAAGCAGGCCCCGCTTGAGTGAGTGGCACGCTGTTATTAGTTCACCCGAACAAACCCCCCCCCCCCCCGCCCCCTACCCCGACGGAACGCAGATTTTAATTTCGAGACTCGCAATGAAATGCATCAGACAGACGTTTGATTAGAAGCTTCAACAGAGAACCGATGCTGTAGGCATAAAATTCAAATTAAAATGTGATTTTCAACCCTTCGCTCCCTCGCTCCGTTTTGTCTGTCCAAAGCACAAACGTCATGAAGTGGAAATACATTTTCTATTAAATTGTCCCTCCACCATCCTCCCTGCACACGGCGCGTTATCTTAGCTGTTGGTTTAAAAAGCGTTCCCAACGATCAGGGAAGGCTGCACGGCAGCCCAGGAGTCCGCACCAGTCGGGTGGAGTACATTTAAAATGCAAATTTAATATCCTCGACCGTGGTGAAACTATTCCACACTCGTTCAAATCGGTTGAGCGAGAGCACTCAAATGGCATGTAATCTATTCCACATGCAACGTCAACCGGTGTGTCACACTGGCCGTGCCGAAAAGCTTCACCAGGTCCCGGGCAAAACCACATCATTTATGCAATTCCAACCACAGCATGGAGAAACAAAAAACGCATAATGCTCGATGCTGAAGCACTCTTTACCGCCCACGGCCCGTGCTTTTTATTTACTTTTCACCGTTTGCCATAAAAATGGTTCCAAAAAAGGACTCACTCATCAACTAGCCGTGGGCCGAGGGTTCTCAATTACCATAATTGATGATTAGTTTAACAAGTATTATGATGGTGATAATTAACCGGATGCTAGCGACTAACAGAGTGGTCGAAATTTAGCCGACATCAACATCATTAGTGTATTGCATGTGTGAGTGCAAACAGGCTAAAGCTATGATAATGACGGTTGATTACCAGCTGCCATGGAAAAAAGCTCAAAATAGGTGCAACATTTATTTTTCATTTTACGTTTTTACGCGTTGCAGGTGTGTAAATTATTTCTGCCCAACATTTTACACACTTAAGCGAGACGGTTTAACCCATCTCTAATCTCGGTTCTTGATGAGCATTTCAAGCACTGCCCTGTTTCACAACTGTCCCGCCTTAACTGCAACCATCCGTTTCTATTTCGGAGTTGATCGTTTTTCTTCATTTAAACCATTCCGGGCCTCACCCTTAATGTAGTTGCAGTGAATCTGTGCAACTTCCTGCACATGGTAACTGTCTGCGTAGGACCTTTTTCTTCACCCTATCCTTACATCGGGCAGTGTGATTTATAACCTTTCCCAAGCTCATCGGTGGCGGTTGCAGCAAATAAATTCTATTTGCATACAGCTTACACCACCCGAAATAGTACGTTCTACATTTTACTATTTTTTTTTACAAACAAAATGGAGAACATTTGAACGAAGGTTTGATTTTTTTTAACCCTTTTTGTGTACACAGTATCATCTTTCTGCCCTCTGTACTGGCTGCTGCAAAGTTTAACTTTCATTTCCCTAAGTACCCGACGCGTGTTAACCAACATTTGCCAGACAAACCCTTTTTTGGAGCATTAGCGCAGACAGATAGGCTCAATTCAATTACTTCCGGCTTGCTTTTTTTTGCTGCATTGTGTGCAAAAACTAGCAAAAACAACGTTCCCCTCTTCACAAAGAAGTTATTTCCGCTGTCGCTCGAAGAAAGAAGCACTGTGGGTGAGCGTAACGGGAGGAAAAATTAAATCGACTTTCACGAACATACGCCAAACAGTGCAGACGGTTGCATCAAAAAGCACTCGACTAACTAATTAAAGAAAATGTATCTTTTCTTACCTTACGTCTCACCCCTTGACCCACCCCTCCCGTTGCGAATGTACCAACGAGTGTCACACGGCACAAAGCCAAGCTGCAGAGAGAGAGAGAGAAAGGGAAATCTTTAGAGCAATGGCTAATTATGAAAAATTAATGTTTTGCCGCAGTCAAATTTGCACTCCAGGAAACTTACACTTGGTGGTATGGGCACACAGATAATGAGTGCAAAAGTGTGCAAAAAAAAACACGCGCGCGCTTAGCGCATCGAAAAGAACAGCAATCAGACAATTGGGCGGGCACGGCTGCTCGTCCTGCAGGTACAGTTTTTCCTACCATTGCCGGCGTTTGATTCATTTCGTAAACTCGATTACACCGCGCAAGGTTCTGTGTAAGTGTATGGTGCAGACGTGAGCATAATTCCATTTCTTGCAGACGGAACAGATGTTTTCTTTGCAGACGGCGTTCCGCTTTCATCGAACGACTTTTGTCGATCGTTGGAGTGTTTAAACAGTATTTTTGGAGTTTTTGATTTATATTTGAGCCTTTCATTAATGAGGAAACTTCATTTTGCTAAACTAATAGGAATTTCGTTCTGTTTCAATTAGTATAAATTTGAAATCTACGCATGGTGTTCCGTGTCAAAGCTGGAAAGAACTTCTTCCTTTTACTAGCTAAACATGCTCGTGAATATATCGTTGACTAGTGCAATTTTTTTATTATGATTGTTTACACGTTTTGAAATTCAATCGTGAAGTATTCCAGCCTAGCCGCTTTATATTTTAGAAAAAGAGTAATTTTAAAACAGAGCCAGTTTAAACTCATAGCAAAACGAACTGTATGGAATAGAGACCGGGAACGCTACTATGTGACTCGAGCGAGCCAAATCGTGTATAGAGTAGTGAAGGGCTCTTCCATAAATTAGGTAGCGCCAGTAAATCTTTCCCATTCCCTCCGTCTAGTGCGGTGTGGTCTTTTGGAATGTGCTGTGAAGATTCCAATTGATTAGGGTGTAATTTTAATTTACGATAATGTTTTAAAATTTTTAAGTAAAAAATAAATAAAACCTAACCCATCCCAAGACTCGAATCAATCCAATACAGGGCCATTAAAGTATTTTCACTAACATGAAATAACACACTGAGTAAACATTCTCATTCTCTAGGCAACAAATCGTAAGTGCTACAATGCCTCCTCTCCACTCCTTACAAACGTTACGTAGTTAATCGATGTCCCTTTTCTGCTCCACGAATGTCCAAATCGGCAAAATGCAGCGTAAGCTTTGATGCCAAAAATTCGTTCGTTTTTCCCGATTCAATAAATAATCAATACCTAAACAAAGTTAAACGACATGTCCCCCCTCACACCTATCCCTCACACCGTCTCACACCGCCTCAACTGTGTAACCCTATCTATGCCATTTTATCTGCGTGTCGTGTTGGCTCGTTATCCTTGATGTAAATTGCCATCATCGCCCGAAACGTTCCACGGCCCACAGCCAATGCTTTCCATTCGATGTTTTCGACGAGGCTACACACACACACACACACACACACAACTACACAATGCTCTCAAACACTTTTGAAGCGATAAATCAACTGGGTGGGTCAGTGGGATACCGTTCGGTGGTAGTGGACGCACACATTTTTCATCCATTCAAAGTGTTTAGCCTTGTGTGGACCGGAAATCAGTATCATACATACGGGAAGGTGTTTTTAAGTCGACCCTTTACACACACACACACGCACAAACACACACCAAAACACGCAGGGACAGAGCGATAAACGTTTACAATCTGCCGGTATGTCCTTTCGCTACATTGATGATGCTGTATGGTGGGGATTTGTTCATTCCGTGCGCGTCTGCTGAACCGATCCGAACGTGGTATCTTTATTTTACCCTTCAAAAATGGGACCACTGAAAGCGAACCGTCCGAAATGTGCATATTAGTAGCGACGTCTGTTTAAACTGCCCCCCACCGCTTCGTCCCGACCGTGTAGTAATTTATCGGACTTGTCCTACATTTATTTGCCGCTTTTCCTGGTCAACCAGCCAGGACTTCAACCGACCGAAAGGGCTACCTTTGGAAACTACCGAAACTAATGCCATTCCAGCAAACATCCTTTTCCCATGCCATGGCGAGAGTTTCGACTGGGGGAAAATTTAAACTCTTCTTCCAATCTGCTGTAACAGAGGAATTTTCATTGTTTTGAGCAAATCGTTCAAAAGGATTCCATTTGTCACCATTTTTTGGCCCGCCGGAGGCTGCTGCAACGAAACCGGGGTTCATTATTCTTACATTTTATTGCCCTGGCCAGGGTGAAATCGTATTAAAAATAATTTATAGGTAATTGGCGTTTTATTGTTTGACTTTTATCTGCCGCCACCTTCCAGCTGCGTCCCCGTTTACGTCCCTCCCGGCTTTTGTGTCTTTCGCCGAAAACCCCTCCACCGCTCACTAAATCTTTCACGAATGATAAAGGAACAGATAAAGCGGGAAAGGGGAAGCGCGAGGTTGGTGTTGTCTGGCTGCGAGGAAAGTTTTACGCTAGCGGTAGCGACTGAAGGAAACCCGACCGAAGGCGAAACATGGACTCCGATGGAAATAGGCAACGGAGGCTCTCCCATTCATGAATCACTTTTTTCCTTCTTTTTTTGCGGTGCGAGGGGACGGTGGGTTTGGTCTCATTTCTCGCCCCAAAACGAGCCGGCCCCGGGTAAACGACCGGATACGGTAAACCGAAACGGATCAGTCAGGAAGGCAGAAAGGACACATTTCCATTTTCCTCCGTTCCACGCGTTGGCCGGCTTTTGATGAGGGTTTAACTCATTCGGGAAGGTGGTGGAAGGTGTTAGCGTGGTTTGGTGACCCGATTTGATGTCACTCTGATAGCCCCAATGCTATTCGGCCCCTTTCCACCCTTTGGATGTGAGTTTGCCTAACCGATGACTGCGGAAAGTCGATCGAACCCGGGAAACAGGAAAACGGGGTACGCCGGGTATCGATTTCTTATTCATGACGGTCGATACCGGGCGGCGAACACGTCACACACACACGCACACACCCGACCTCGATGACGGGGATTTGGGCAAATAAAAGAGCATCGTCGGGCAGCGAACCGGTCAATACCCGGGGACAGCCGGAAATGGAATGGATGAGCTTTAAGCACACTTGAAATTAAATTTGTATCCAATTTGATGAAAGACATTTCCGATTTTGTCAGCCCAATTCAAATGGATCCCGCCACCCTCGCCCACTGCCCACTGCCAAAACGCTCGATTGACAATCAGGTTTTCGGGATGTGGGACGGATTTCCAAAGGCCAATTGAAACATTTTGGGAGCCCGTTTTCCGATCGACGCAGTGATTTTTATCATTCTTTTTTTTTGTAAGGATGGTATGCGTGTTGTACGGAGAGGACAAACTACAGCCGCTGCTCTGGAGTATGAATGTTAATAAATGATTTAACCCTTTTTTATTCTGCGCACATCAAGCATCAAGTAGCGGTAGGGAAGCAGGAGTTTGGGGACGAGATGTTAAGGACCATTCACGTTTTGTGAAGCAATTTGTAATTAATTTCAATTAGATATATCTCGCTTCGGAGTAGAGTAATTGGAATTTTTATTTTATTCTGGGGTTTTCTGTTTTAACTTAAGAAGGAAAGGTCTGTGTGCATTGAGTGAGATTTTTTTTAGATGAAATTCTTTTACAAAACAAGTACTGCCCCATTGGAGGTTTAGTATGGTGTTCTGAGTATGGCCAAATGCATACATTTAGGCGTATTTTAGTCGTCTCTTGCAAAGCATTGATTTGAACGAAATGGAAAAACATAAAATCGTACCCTTTTTCGACTCATCTACATAAAGTTCTGCATTCTTAGTCTGTTTGTTTGAAATACTTTATATTTATCTTGTAAAGCTTTAAAAAAGGATCGAAGTTTCGGTTCTTTTCCTTTTCTTGCTGTTTTCTTCCACAAATTATGAATAAACTTATTTGAATTTTGCCCGCTCGATAACCAGGAATAATTCGATAACCATCTGCTACTCATTCGTTTCAAAAACACGAACAAAATTCAACTCCATAAAAACCTTCCCTCAATTTATTAAGCACACCATCGGCGATGCAAATGCGTTCGCAAAACCAATTCCAAACGAGAGCGAATGGTTGGGTAAGTATTGCTCAAAGTAAGCGCACCGGATGCAACGCGCGATGGTTTGCCGGATCTGGTGCTCTCTTTTGTAACCTAACCACCCTTATCTTACTGATAACTGATATCTGGTGGCTGGGTTGGTCGGAGCAACTTCATAATCTTCTGCCCGGTACTTTCACGCACACACACACACCTAGACAAACACACAGCCCAATCCAATGTCTATCTTTTTATGCAAATGTTATCAAAGATTGAAATATGAAAAAGCGAAAGCGGCGCCCCTCCTCCAGTACCCGTAACGAATCCGGATAACCGCGCTGTTCTAAAGCAGGAAGAAAACACAGGGACACTGTTTTCTATTCTGCCCCGGCAGTTCATCCCCAATTGGATGAAATAACGGTGGAAAGAAAAGTCCGAGGGACGTTCCCTCTTTTCTGCGTTGAGAGATGGAAAGTGGCAGATGAGATGCACAACACCTGGGCGTCTTTAAAGTAAAGATGGAAATTCACCCTAACGGTGGGTCGGTTTAAGCCATCCATTGTGCTACACTCCCATCCGTCCATCCGGCTGTAGCAATAACAACCCACTGGCAGGCAGGCAGGCAAGCAATAGCGCCGTCCGCCTTCTTCACCCTTGGCAAACGCTTTTCCGTGGAGCCGAAAGTTCGAAATAATCTATCTGCCCGGGAGTCGTGGCTTGGCGAATGTGTCGTTCTCACCCGAGTCTACCATTCTGTACTGCCGGCGAATGATATTTCGATCATATCAGAAATTAAATATAATCCGATTAGCTTCCCATCATGCCCTTCCCCGCCTCCCAATACACCTCCCCATACCGATGGAACAGATCGAATCCGAGCAAAGGGAAAAGAACCGGGCACAAAAGGAAGACCGTGACTAAGGGGATGATTATGGAGAAAAGGAGGCGAGTTCCGTGGATGATGGTGCTTCTGCCGAGTGGAAAATTTGTCTCTAAATCCCTTTAGCCCACAAACCGGGCACCGCGCCTCGAACCGTCCGACGCAGTGCGGGAACCAACTGGTGCAAATGTTTCGTTTGCCAATTGCAACCGTTCTCAGGCTCAGCCCAGCTTAACTCCGGCAGTCCATTTTCCCGCAACGGTGGGGCAGGCTTCCGCTAATGCGTTCCGAGCAGCTTCGGCGAGCGGGGGGGAAGGTGGGGGGGGGCGAAATCGGAAAGCTTTTAATGGGAAATGTGCGGATCATTTCATCACTACGCTCGGTGGCCAGAAGTGGGGTTGATTGGGCCAATTATCTGCGATCTTGAGCACAACCGGCGAGGCTGGCGGGGGAAGATTTTCTTTTCGTGATTTTGGCCAACTTCAAATTCAATGCTTTCTGATCCACCTGTTGCGGATGCCAGCTCGTGGTAGCTGACTGGGAGGGCGAGGAGCCATTGTGAGGCTAAATACGGAAAGCCAATGTAACATTCCGTCAACAGCTATCAGCGTTACCGATCTGCACCCTTCGATTTGTTTATTGTTTTTAATTTTCACAGCAACTCAAGCACGGATCATTTCTTTGCCAGCTTTTTGTTTGTGAAATGCCGCTTTGCTGAAGTGCTCCTATCGTTCCGTCCACTTCTTGGCAGCTTGGTCATGAAATTAGAAGTAAAAGCTCTTTTCACAAGTCGAGAGTTTAATTTCCGGCCATCCGATGTGAACCCGTTTTGCCCACACATTGCAACATGCAACGTTTCGTTTTATCTTACTCCTGCAATCGACCAGGACCAGCACTGCATGAAAGCGGATGCAGCATCGAGCATGATGTGCCATCAGGTATCGAGTCGAAGCCTCAAGGGCTTTAGAAGAAGCCGTACACCGATCAAACCGACTCGACGGACAACCGACCCTTGCTTCAATTTTCCAATCGAGAGCTTATGTTCGTTCGAAAAACTTGATACCGACCGAACACCAGCTCTTGACCACTACCACCCAGGTCTGGACCGAGGGAAGAGGACCTTCACCAGACGTTGACTTTTTCCTTGATCCCTGAGTCTCGGCTGAAAATCTCCGGATCAGTTACTCCGAATGCTGCTGCTGCGGCTGCTGCTGCGAGGATTAGATTTTCCACTCGAGTGAACTATTACCAACTAACTCTTCTCCCTTTTTTCGGTGTGTCCAGTGAAAGGACGCTTGTGGTTTATTGATTTTTTTTTGTAGTTGTGTCTTAGCTTCCCTGCACATACGCTAGCAGAACTGGTTGGAGAAGATTGAGTGTAGCAAGACTACCCAATCAGCCGGAAAAATGTACTCTTCATAATCCGAAAGCACAGATGAACGAGGAAAAGCAGCTTAACCGTTGGACAAAGACCTGCAATCTGCATCGACCTCCTGGTTGCTATGTATCAATTGAACCGGTTGAAAACGAATTCACTTTTTTTTTTATTAAAGGGTGAAACGATTGGCAAAAGATGCATTGAAAGAAGGCGAGAAAGTGATTAATTCACGTATGTTTAAAAAAATGTAAAAGATACTACTGATTTATTTGATAGAAAATAGAAAAACGGCACAGCGATTGACGTAAAAAGCGTAACGCCTAAATGTATGCAAAACGCACGGTATTTTTTTTATTTTTAGTCAGATTCTACAGTTTATTTACTCTGAAAAGCTTGATCAATTGAAAATAATGTCAACCAACACGAAAACTGATCTGATCTAGAATGAAAACCACCTTCCGCAATTTTCCAAAGCATCATTTATAAAAACGGCCCATTTCTAGGCACCATCGTTGTCCGGTGTACCATTTCCAATGATTGTTTCAAGTAAATGCACACCCATTACCGTGAAACCAATCTCAATTCCAAATATTTAAAGAAGCTTCCATTTCATGACACAAAACAGCATAAAACCAATTCATATCTTCCCCCTTACTTCGTACCAGACCTTAGAGCTCAACCGGAAGCAGTTGATCTGCAAATAAAGTACAAAAAGATATTAATAGCCTCACACTACACAAACACCCTCGTCGCTATCTTTCTTCCCCGACGTACAGCGTGCAGTCCCTGAAAGAAAAACACTCCACAAGGATTAAGTCCGACATCTGAATCGTTACCCAGATTGTTTGCTTAAAGCTGCCGAAGCCACGGTGACCTAAATATTGCGTTATTATCCTTCTCGAATTCGATACCGTCGAAATAAATGCGGCCCCATCCCCACTCATTGTAGCGACTGCGTGTTGTTTACACTGCAGCACCTGCCATCGCCCCCCTGCTCTACCCCGTTCTGGGAAGCGATGTGCCGTGGTGTGAGGATAATGCCCTTTACCATGTAATGGCTCCCTAATGGACGCCTCCGATGCGTGAAACTTGACTCCTTGTACACTAACACACCCACCCGTTCTGGCTGTGATTTTCGAGCAAAATAGAACACAATTTCTTTAGCATCTTTACGTAGGTGGATCTGCTTTTAGCTCGACACATTCATTTAGATATTGAAGAATTACTTTTTTCGTAGGAATGATGTCATGCTGGCTCCTTGCGTTTCCATCCCATCCACCAACACTTCTTGGACGGTATCACTCAACAGGCCAATCAGTAGAAGCGAACGGACCAAACAACCGAACGGTTTTCATCAAACAACAGTTGTGCACGTGAATCAAAAGGAAAAATCAATTTCCTTCTGCCCAAACCGATGATCCCTTCGCTTCGGTCAAGTTTTATTAGGACTTTTTTATTTGTACGTTCTCTGTGTGTATGTGTGTGTGTGATGACGTTATTTACGATGTACATTTTTTTGCTACTTGTCCAGCTCCTTGCTGGTTCCGATTTCCGGCACACACCGGTAAAGGTACACCTTACCCACTGATTGCCGCTAGCTGGTCCCTTTTTTTTTGCAAAGGGAACCACACACACACACACACAAACACACCCTGTGCTCGCATTTCCAATTTGGCCGGACAACACAAACATCAAAGGTAAACACATCCTGGGCCAGTTTCGGTCAGATTAAACCGTTTCCCGGCAGCGGATGTGGAGAAACTGTTCGTTCTCTTGATCGCTTCAAGGCGGCAACTGGAGGACCGTACCTGCAGGTATGTCCAATCGGCGAGGGAGAAGATGTAGTTCCGGTTGGAAGGAACCGGATAAAAAGAATAAACAAATTCGTACCTTGGAAGCTTGCCTACGACGTACCTCGCTCAGGAAGCGTTTTTCCATTTGGGAGAAGCTTTTCTTCACTTGCTTAGTACGGATGAAATTGAGCTTCGAGCGCTTTACCGGTCAAATACGGGTGTAAAAACGCTGACGAGTGATTAGGATGAAGCTAGTTAGAGTATTCAGCTATGGGGAATGTTTTTTCAACACAAATGAGATGAAGTTTGGATAGTGCTAATTGTGTCAAGCAAAGCAGAAACAAAGGGTTGCGTATATGGCTGCTGTTAAAATTTAAATTTAATTAATCAACTGAGCTATATTTTCGTTAGTTTTATTCACCCATGCAAATGAAATCTGACTGCATACTTGTCAGTGCAAGTAAGGCGAATAGAAAAGGCTAGGAACACCGGTAAAGATGAGCGGCGAAAATGTGAAACTTTATAACCTAAATTACTTATTACATTCACTAGCTTGGCCACCGATCCGAAAGAAGGCAATTTCCTGAAGCACAACATAAAACTCAGCCAAACGAAAAGAATCCATCAAAAGTGAAGTGAAATGAGTTTTCAGTGTTTTCGGGAACCCAAATTCAATGGAAAACTAACTCATGTTACGAAAAACAAAAAACAAATGCATAAAAATTGGTCAGAAACAAAGGCTGAGCGTTCAATAGCATTGGAAGGAATGCTTACGACATTTGAGGTACATTTCGTTCCCGAGAAAGGGCAAGTCAATCGGTTTCGTCTACAGTCTCCAGGAAAGGCAAGGGGTCCGGGGTATTGTATCAATTAAAAAGCATGGCATGGACATGCTGCAGTCCATACGCTTGCCTGACTCAGTGCGCTTGATTGCTTGAAATGTAACTACTCAATAGTTGGCCCTTTCAATCGTACCAGCAAAGGCGCCGTCCAATTGTCGAGCTTTAGCGCTCCGCAGCAGGCATTGACAGAAACACGGTACATGAGCAGGATGTTCGTGCGAGCAAACGGACAGAACTGAACACGGGAGCAAACTGGAGAAGAAGGGCTTAACACAGAAAGCTTTCATAATTGACTTGTTTTTAGTTCGATTGATTCGATTTGTCGGTTCACAGGGTTGACCGGATTTGGAGCGCAGCACCGTTTTGTTACCGTCACCGTACGATGTATGTAAATTGAAAACTTTATCTGCATCACGGTTTCAGCGCTCCGGTCACAGTGTCGCCATCGTTTTACTTCCTGGAACTGTGATGGAAATGGAAGAAAAGCTTACAAAAAAAAAATAAACAAGGGGCGAAACACGAAAACCGCACGCCCGTTCCGCAGTTCCAAATTTACGGGCACGGCGAATGAAGCGTTCTGTCACCTTCATCATCGCTGTCACTAAATTCCGAGCACTCGCAAGACGGACACCCCGGGCACATCACAGTAAGCTAACAGACAGCCGGACACATTTTTCAAATCCGGTCGCGCTTGTGTGTTTGCTTCCCTTTTTTTTCCTGTACCCTACTTTTCCGATGCCCATGGAGACGCCTGGTCGTGGTCTTTGCGCGGAAGTGAACGTGTGTGGCCGTCGTCGTTTTTGTTCTTGTACCTCGCTTGTCTCTGTACAAATTGCAGCTCTTCTGGATAGAGTGATGGCATGAGAACAAAAAAAGAATCAAAGAGGGGGAGAGAGAAAGTAGCAAAAACCACCAACCCGAAACAAACAGAATCAAGCGCTGGTGGGTGGTTTTTTTTTTTTTGTTTGGTGCATTGAGTCGCACCGTTTGCGAATGGCGATTTCAAAAGCCAGCAAATGTCGGATTTATTTTGACTACAGCTTTCCATCTGCCAGGTGACCAAACCAGGGCTTGTGTGTGTGCGATTGACCACGGGCAGACGGCCATTTCTTGTCAGTGCAATGGATGGCTGTGATGTGATGACGATGATGATGCAATATCGCGCGATGCGACGATGCAACTTCCACAAGCGGTGCTTTTGAGGCTCTGTTTACTCTGCACTCGGTAAACGCATTAGGAAACGTCTACGGTTTACCATTGCTGTTTGAAGTGTTGGAGTTAGCGCTTGCGAACGAAGCAAAACATAGAGAGAGAGAGAGAGAGAGAAAGAGAGACAGAATTTTTGCTCGCGATACAATAGAAACAGTAAACAGGAATGTTTTTATTGGTGATGTGATTTTAAGTAATTTATTCCACACCAATGTGCGGTAGTTATTTTGCCATCTTCTATCGCAGCTTTACGGCCATTGTGTACGCCGGGACCGGGAGCTAGCTTTCACAATATTCATACGTTAAACCGTGATTGGGAGCTCTTGAAAGCAGCTTCGGCAGCCCAACCAGCTCCCTTGCCGCGGAATCGTACCTAAATGCTTTTCACAAAACAACACGCAATACTTCAAAATATGTCCACGTCAACTTGCTCAATGTCAAACGCAAAACCCACCTGCAACCACCTTCCTAGAAATTCCGGGACGGCTAGCGTGCCGGGACACCAGGAGCATCATAAAATCCTGCCAGGTCTCATCATGCCAATGGTATTTCTCTCCGAATTTTACCCCTTTCAGTTTGCAGCAACATATGCAAGACCCCTCCACCCAGAGCACTCCTATCGATTGATGTAAGGCAAAGTGACAGCTATCAAAATATCGGTCCCCCGGGCACGATACAGCACGAGCTTTATCAAGTGCGACGTGAGAAGACAGCCCGACAAACAGCCAGACAAACACACAGACACTCACGGATCCGTCCTACCCTTTGCCATCTTACCATCGCTCAGATGGAACTCAACGCATTTCAAATCCCGCAAACCACAAGCCAACGAACGGCGGAGAAGACGAACGGACAGAAGCTCGTCATAATAGACAATCTGGAAAATTCTCGCTTCTCCACCTCCCTAGAGCGCTCTCTCTCTCTTTCTCTCTCTCTATCTGATTTGATTATACATATTTCATCTGCAGTCATTCATCCATGCAGCGGACGTGTGGCACTTGGTAGTAGACACACACAAGCCGTCCCTTGTCGGATGCACACACCCCATTTTGGGGCGAACAATTCAGCCAGTAACGATGGCATGTGTCTTGACTTCTAAATCTGACTCGAGACCTCGTAAGTACCTGCCCGAAACCGAACGGACGTCGGGAGGGAACCTGACGATCGGGGGCAATGACAGTTGACAGAATGGTTCGAGTGTCCACAAAGGCACATGCAGCGTGGACGTGGACATGGCGAGATGCCACGTACCCACATGGTAGGTTTGTCCGGTACATCGTACAATGGCGTACTCAAGTATCTTGAAAACCGGGAGCACCGAAAGCTCTCTACCCTGTCCTCCATTTGCGAACGAAGCCGATCGTAATAATATCACCCTTCAAGGCATCGACCGCAAAACCCGGTCACTTCCTTTTGCGAGGTATGATTTACTTATCTTTGCCACTGGCAAACCATCTCGCCTTTTGTCCGGAGCTGACCATCAAACGAGGCATGATAAACTGGTCCAAACTCGTGCACTCGTCGGTGCAGTGTTGCACTGTTGCCAATCGAACAAGGCAATCACGATACATTCCACTGCCAGGGAGACCGTTTTGCTCTGACCCGATCCGTGTTTGGACGGTTTGGTACGTTCCATTTGCCAATTATTTGCCCCAAAAGGCAGGATTTCCGGTACACTTGTTTTTGAAGTGTGAACACTCGACAGTGGATAATGCATGGTGGAAAACGAGATGCTCTGTTTAGTGTCGCAAAACGCACAGAAAAAAGGTGCTAAATCAAAATGTTAAGAAACAAGATGCTGACGAGCTTATTTACTAAGATATTTGTAACAGATCTTCAGGGTGCAAGAAGTTTTGCTAAAAATTTGAGGCAAAAAACTTAATGCATAGACCAAGCAAGGTAAAAATTTGGATCTTAAACCCTTCATAATTTCTTACTATCTGCTCCGAAACAAGATAAACACGTTAAGCCCCAAAACGGTATCGTGTCAATGACTGGCACGTTTAAGTTTACGCAAATAAATGAGAAAGCAGAAGATCCAACTTCAAAAACAACTTGTTTCCCTCTAATGCACACTACACTGCAAACACAATCGTGCTAACTGTACTGATCATTCCAGGAACTTCTTAGTTTTAACTTTTATCACTTTTCCCTAAACTAGAGCACGGTTGCTATTTATATTGTTTCCTTCCCTCCGTTTTCCCACAGCAAAATCGCACATCCAAAAGGCGTACTTTTGTAGCCATCGCTTCTTCTAGACAAACATTCTCCGCAAATAAAGCATACGCCCCCTTGCGGTGGCAAAACATCTCCAACCGTTTACTGAACAATGATTGGAATTGAGCGAACAGCCAGTTTAAACTACGAGACAAAAGGTAAGAACAGCGTGTCACGTCACGACAATCGTGAGAATTGTACCGGCAGATAGTATAATAATGGCATACGATCGATGGCAAATCGATACAGTTCCATAGAAACCGTCGATCAAGCCATGCTTCGCGGAAAGGAAACTTTGTTCGCCCTCGGTGCGCTGCTGCTTGCCTGCAGCATGCTAGAATGGGCCGAAGGACGCTGTGCCACCGGGCCCAGCCTAGAGGTCGGTCGTCGGTTGCGTGCAATGCGGGCTCGCAAAGCGTCCGCTGCCGGGCGTGTGCCCAAGCCGTGGGAGATGGGCTTCGGCGAGTACAAGGAGGGTGACATTATGGAGAGGGCTCCCCGTCAGCGGAACGGTGTGGCCCTGTCCGTCTTCCCGAGTGCCCGCTGGCCAAACGCGATCGTACCGTACGTGATCAGGAACACGTTCAGTAAGTAGACCCATGTCCTTATTCATCCCGGCTGCTGACTTGTTAGCTAACATCTTAACCATTCCCTCTGTTACTCAGCTGCCTCCCAGCGGTCCACTATTTTGTCGGGTATGGCTCAGATTGCCGCTGCCACGTGTGTCCGGTTCGTTGCCCGTACATCGGAGTCCATCTTCCTGACGATCGGCAACGGTGAGTCGGGATGCTGGTCGTACGTTGGCCGCAGCACGCGCAACTCCGAGAACCAGGTGAACCTGCAGAGTCCGGACTGTGTGGACATCGGCACGGTGGTGCACGAGTTGATGCACGCCATCGGTTTCTACCACGAGTTTACGCGCCCCGACCGCGACGAGTACGTGTCGATCGATCGTACCGCTCTAAGGTCCGAATATCAGACGAATAGCTTCTTCGAAGACAATTACGGCAAAATGGCCGCCAACGAGGTGGTCCTGTACGGTCGGCCGTACGATTACGGTAGCGTTATGCACTACTCCAAGTATGCGGCTGCCGCCAGTAGGACGCGCCCGGTCATGAACAACCTGAAACCGTGGACCGGAGACTTTGGCAATGACAACGGACTCTCGGCCGCCGACATTATCGATATCAACTACATGTACTGTAACAGTACTACCACCACGACTGCTCGTGCAGCAACGACCACCACTACAACTACGACCGCCAGGCCAGCAACTACAACGACGACCACAACTGCTCGGCCGGTGACCACCACTACCACCACGACTCGCGCTGCAACCACCACCACTACCCGTGCGCCTGCCACCACGGTCGGTCCTGGCATATTCACGAGGGTCATTAGGGTGCCAATAACTCGCTTCCTCGAGATACTCCGAACGCTTCCGCTGTTCAACCTGTTCAGTCTGGGCTGATCGTTCGGTGCGCCTGCTAATATCAATTCTTTTGCTACCATCAATAAAGTCCAACTATAGTGCACAAACAACGCAGGTATTGGATTTTGCTGGAATAATGCCGGACGTTGTTCGGGAGGACGTTGCGAGACTGTACTCTGTTTTGTACAGTTAGAAGTGTGGTTTGTGGTTCAGCTGAGTCAACAGGTACTTGCGCCACAATGGCGCTCATTTTGTGTTGTTTACAACGCTGATCAAAAAGCGAGTACTTGTGTAAAAATAGCTAAAGCTGGAGTTTTGAAGAATTGTTTTGAAATATCAAGCAAGAACACTGCAAAACAATTTTAGACACATTTACAGACCGTTCTGCAATCCATTCACTACTCAGAAGAACAGAAAACTGGTCTAAAACAAATATTATATTAAGATTTTACATATGGACATTACTATGAACGTACAAACCGTCGCATATATCGTGTAAAAACTACGATTGAAGAACGAAAAAAAAGGTCAAGTGTGCAAGTCCTCGAAAACAACATCTCGATCTCGAAGAAGTGGCATACTCTTACACTCCAAAACGCCCTTATTTCCTTTGCTTTGTAGCGTCACTGTTCCATAATCCCTGACACGTGTTCGTTACCGATAGCGCCGTCTACGAGCATGTGCATCGCTTCTGCAAACATTTGCATTCATAAGCATATGCAAAGAAGTTCAAAAGTTGGGACTGGATGGGAGGGAAAGGTCAAACGTGCAAAGTGGATGAATGGACTCAGGGAATGAGGGTTGCATTATCTTCTCAAAATCAAAGCGTAGCCCATCGGTTCCCTCGGTTGAGCACTGGAAAACTTTAGTATGAAACCAGTGTAAGTAACAATTTCTCTGGAAAATGTACGAAGATATTGTCTGGCTTTAAAAAAATCACAAAAATTTGCTTGAACGCACTACAGTCTCGCACAAGCTTCTCGTTCAAGAAAACCAGAAAGATTTACAGCTTTCTCGAGCCAAACCGAGCCGTAACCAGACACTGCGCTAAACCACATATTAGCATCCATGGTTGTTTTCATCATTCCTGACGACGATGCAAGTGCCGAGCTTGAGATGCAGCGCTTTCCTTCGCCCGGGCAGCTTGAGACGTTTCTTCACACAACTTTAACCCCATCACATGTTTGTTTCCTTGCAACCCTTGCAACCTCCCCCCCCCCTTTCGTTGTCTCCCGGAAAGAAGCGTAGGTGAACCTGAAAACCCATCCCCGGTGTGCATACAATCTGTGTGTCCTCCAACGTGCGTCCTACCTAATCCCTGTTTACAGTGGTAATAACATACGCAAACACTCCACTAACACGCATCAAACCACAGCCACACATACTCATACAAACACAATCACACACACATAAGGACCCAGCAGTAACCGCGACTCTTGCTCTAGCTTCGCAAAACCATCTCAGATGGCAGATCCTCGAGCAGGAGGAGAGCCTTTCAGGGGTGCCCGGGTGTGTTTGTGCGTTCGGGATGTGAAGTGAGTCTTTGCAGAAAGCCGGGCCGGGCTGCAGATTGTTTGCACAGTTATTGAAATAGATGCTGTTGAAATTGAATATACATATTCCGGCAGCCCTATCTTCAAAGGGCTTTCGAGGGTACAACGCTGCAAAGGTCACACTGGCAAGGTTCGAGAGGTTTTGGGACGAGGGTGGTGGACTCTCGGTGGCCATCGTTGTTTGCCGAGTCGCCTCCACGTTGCACGATTATATTATTCCATGGGAAAGGGAGTGGGGGGGGGCAAAAAAGAGTTCGCTTGAACGTCAAAAACCAGTGATAAGATTGGAATGTCATAGTCGATATCATTATAAATGGGATGAAAGTGGTCTCTTTGAAGTGTGGGAGGGCCTTGCTGGAAGGAACTTACTGAACCAAATCTATTAACTGAGATGTTTTGAGGAGCACATCCAACGCTGGTCTCCTTTAGAAGGACGTAGCAATGTGCTTCAATTAGAAATGCGTCATCAATGTTGCGCACCGTTATCAAATATCCATTGCCCAGTGAGTCGACCACAGTTTCGCAACCACACCGTCCATGGCAACCGTCGTCAACTTGCCTCGGTGACGTTTGTCATAGAAATGATGCTAGTAACAACACTTCTCCATCGACAATCAGCAAACACGCTCCAGGCAGGCAACCGAGCTGTCAGGCCCATTTCCGGCCCCAAAACCACAGCCACGCACAATGGCACATTCCTTTCTAATGGTCTCAAATTCAATTTCCACATGAATCACAAATCACACTTAAATCCCCCAAGCCTGTGGACAGTGCGGGTTGGCCGCCACTTGTCAGCGGCTCTAACTTTCTGTTGCCCTGTCTTCCAATCAGTTATCTACAACTCCACTGCGGGACACAACGAGGAACTGTATCTGTATCTTTCGCCTCTCATTACCTTCCCAGCTTGTCAATCACACCGAGTTTCAGACAGTCAGTTTGCGGGCACTCATTGTACCGGTTCGGTGGCATATTTCTGTCGCTCGCTTACCATTATGCTGATGCTGATTGAAATTTTTGCCCTCCCCACCGTCAGCCTCCCATACGAAAAAAGTAATCTTCTGCTCAGCTTTTTCGACCTTTCCCTCTCTCCAGCTACTTGTCGTGGAAAGTTTATCAACCACAACGATGCCCGTGTGCTGTCTTAATCTGATCTCTGTCCCGCAAAAAGTTGAAATTAGTTTTCTTTTGGGACCATTTTTATACCCCATTTATCTCTGAAAGACTTTTTTCCCTGACGCCCATCTTCACCCATCGCGCTTCTGGTTTCTTCAAATTGCTATTTGTGAAAGAGCAAAACTTCACTACAAACACGCATTACGATTCTCGTACCGCCTTCCCGCTCGGTGCTTGCGTCTGTTGCAACTACAATTAACATCTTCCCAACATTCGCAGCCCCTGATAAGACATCGGCTTCAATGATACCACCACACAGTCTCGAGTCACAGTTGATAAAACCGCAAAAAGGCTGAAAAATGCCGGAAATTCAATCTGGGGATTACGGTGGTGTGATACCCGTTTCTTCACTTTCCCCTTTCTATGTCACCGTGTCGGTAGTTTAATTAACGAAACCCCTTTTTAACCCCGCTGATGGGTTCGATGCTTTCGAACCCGGGGTGGCAAATTCAATTTGACCCTTCTCAAATCATCACCTGCATCATCACACACGTGGGGGTGGAGGAGGGGGGGGGGTATTGGAATTAGTTTCTCACGACATACTCTTGAGCATCTCCCCAAAGCAAGAGAGGTACATCATGAGACTAGTTAAGCAGCAGGAGCTAGTAAGGAGGTGGGCCCAACCGGTGTGGTGAAGCTTAAGCACTTCCGATGTCATATGGTGAGTTCCCGCAATCAGTAACTGACGTTTAATTGGATTTAATATGATAATCGTTGCGGGAGGGGTTGTACAACTACTCCTTTCTGGAGGATAAGAGCAACGGAGCATCACATTAAGCGTTCACTTAACTTAAGGCCAAAGAGCGTTGCTATAAAGCTGGTACATTTAGCAGTAACACAGAAAGATAGGCTTTCCCAATAGAATTCTTGGTGACAGTGAGCTCCAATTTGAGTAAAGCATATCTTACTGTTTCACTTTTGTCTTACGGAAAGTGTCAGTAAACTAACATTGTCCAGCAACATCCCCAGCACAAACGAATGACACGTCTTGTTTTTCCTTATCTTCACCAACCCAAACAGAGCTTCGGGACTGTCCTCCTAAGGGGCCGTTCTCCTTCTCACAGTTCCTCACACTACAGTACTAGCAGCGTCATGTCATGTTACCGATGGCTGCACAATCTCGCGCCCCCGTGTCCGCAGCAGCGTGCCAAGGAAAACATCCTGAGGGATATGCTCGTCAGCGTAGTGGCCACTACAGAAAGATACAGCACAGCACCACTTAGCTTGCTGAAATCATTGCTCATTACTGTACCACGCGCCCGTTGGTGAGGCAATGTGCCGACGGGAGGGCGAGTGCGAGAAAGCCATGATTCAATCCACTTCCGCTTTACTCGCGCAAATTGAAAACACAAAAAGCAACTGAACAAACGGCACAGCAGTGGGAAGACATTTTCCAACACTTGTACGCTTGGCTGGGACAAGAAAAAGACGTTCTAACGGACTGACTTCCTTCGCCCTTGGGCTAGCTATAGGATTGTGATTGTTTCCTTTTCACCGTTTTAGGTCGTGTCGTTTCCGGTCCCGGTCCCGTTGTAATGGGTGGAATGTAACGCTAGGTAGCCAAAACGGGTGCTGGAAGTTGTGCCCAAGAAATGTGTTTTTTATTGCAGTGGCCAAACTTCAAGACACTGTTTGTTGTGGTTATGTGACTCACTCACTGGTGAATTGCCGCCATGATCAACGTAAGAGATGGCAGTCACAGTACCAACCGAAGGAGGAAGAGTAATTGCATCTTTTAGCCAAACAGGAAATAATTGTCCATGCCATTCGGGTGTCTTCCCTCTCCAGTTGTTAGTTGAGCGTGTCGGCAGAACGATAAAAGGGAATTCCTAACCATGTGCATTCCCTGTCATTCCATTGCTCTAAATCCAACCCCATTTTTGCTTCTTTGCGACCCAACTTCCAACATCCAAAAAAAAAAAAACAGAGTTCCATTTAATAGATTTTGATTGTCACGACGGCGGAACGACACTGATGAACCGGATGCAATCGAGACCAACGACATATACTGCAGTTGGCACCCAGCCTCAGCATTGAAGTTGGCAAAGAGACATCCCCGTACAGGCTTTTTACTGCCTCGCTTCAAAAGATTTTTACCGACAACTTAAATGTGTCAGGCTGGTAGTAATCGATCGATTCGGATTCGTGCCTGCTATGTTTACAGGGTAGTTTGTTTTCGTTTGAAGACGCGATATACTTTCTTCACTTAAAGGGTGCAGACATGCATTCTTTTACATGAATTCCCTACTTAACGGCAAAGAAATCAACTTCTCAACATGCCACGTGCTCCAATTAGTGGCCCCGGTGGCAAAGTTAACTAAATTATCCCACTCTGCCGAAAGACAGAATGCTGCTGATCCACCCTGTCCCTGACACACCGGATTCGGATCCGCTTGTTGCTTTCGTGCCGGTTCATTTAGATTCCTTTTCTTATCTGACTCCCTTCCCTTACCCTCTCACGCCCAGTTTACCCTCATTCATTCATCGTTGCACTTTCCGGACCATTGTCAACGCAACGCCCTGGCCCTGGCCCGTGCTGTCAAACGCCAAAGCAGCGGGAGGTAAGAAGAAAGGGAAACTCTATTAAGATCCGATTTTCCATTTCCCATCCGTAGCCTCGAATCCGGTCTTTGACATGCATCCTTCGCTACGCGCCTCTCCCGCCCGCTCCACGGTCCCGCCCCGGAAGCGACGAAACCCGACTCCCCGGGAGAAGATTGATTCGGCACGACCCTAGGACGATTGTGTGATTTGATTACGTCGTCTATTTGAGTGCTCCCGTGCTGCCAGTGGCAGCGTGGTAGTACAACGGGAAGCAAAAACTGATTCTTTTTCTTTCGGTTTTGGTTGAGTGTGTGTTTTTTTTTTTAGGGAAAGAAAATGTGTGAACAGTGACGAGCCGCTTTATCTCTTTGCAATCAAATGCCTCATCTCCAAGTTCCGGAATTTAAGCTAAGAATAAAAACTGAAAACTCACAATCTTATGCATCAACAAAAGCGATGTCTGTCACTTTTGCCACCAGACGTTTCTTTTCTCTTTTCTTCACACCCTGTGTGTGTGTGTGTTTCCGCCCAGCCCGTCAACAAAATGTGCATGTGCAATCTTCACCACAAGTCCATCGATGACAGCGTACCGTCAACAATGGATCCATTAGCAAGAACCAAGTGCGCACTCCAACCGTACCGTATCGTTCCCCGGAGGGCGATCCGAGAAAACGACCGCCTACTGCCGCACAGGTCGGGCCCCCAAAATGTGAAGGGTTGCTGTTTTCGGGCGGACAGAAGATTGTTTTGGTTCGTATGTTTCGCATCCGAAAAAAAAAAAAAATTGGGATGGAAAAAGTACGTCCAATCGTAGCAACGGCAGCTACGTGGCAATGAGCGCATGAAAGTCAAAAGCTTAAAACACACATACACACGTTGTTTGCGCGCGGCCAGCTGGAAAACTCACCCGGCTGAAGTGAAAATCTTTCATTTTACTTCCCAAAGCAAGCGAAAAACAAAACACATCCTGCTGCAATGCTTCAGCGAAATCCCCTAGAGGGAAGCTGTTTTCCTCTGCACACGTGCAGGTGTGAAGGAAGCGACTTTTTTTTCGGAAGGTTTCAATCAACTCACCAACTCCCGTTCCGTCCAGACCCGTCCCGGCAAGTGATGGAGTAGAAGTGAATAAACCGACCATAAATTTGAGTTGAGAAAGATTTAATAAAAGTACATAAATTATTCACAAACTTCCAGTGCGAGACTGATCTGCAGCCAGGTGCTTGATCCCCTGATAATAGACGCGTTTCTTCCCATATGCGCCATAGAATACGCTGGTGACTCGCACCACAACACGGTGCGTCCGTACACCGGGTTCTGAATTGCGATGCATGAGGTTTTTCGTGTGTTTTTTTTTTTTTTTTGAATGGTGGGTTTTTCTTATTTTCGGTTAGAATCTCAAATTTGATTTTCAAGCATTTTTTTATATTTTTTACTTTTTCTGCGTTGCACAACAAAGAAGGCGATTGCGTTATTCCATGGGGATAGATCCAAAGACAGGAACGTTGTCTATTCATCGTTCTCAAGCGCTATAACACAGTATGCAGTGTATCATCATTGTATTTACCGGTGGAAACGTTCACTTAACTCGAAAGAAGTGGTAAAGTTAATGTGCAAGCGTAGTATTATTATTAACTTTTTTTTATATAATGTAGCACAAGAAAATATTCTTTACTATTCTTCTCACAGGAGTATGTGTGTTCATACTTACTACACCAAACACTGTCCATGCTCCAATGTTTCTAGTTCTATTTCCCGTTCACTATCTATAAAAGTTGTATGAAAATTACAGGTGTGTTGAAAAAAATGTCTTGTAGAAGTTAAATGCGTCAATAAAAAAAAATAAGAAAACAACGCGAGCAAGGATATGAACAAAATAGTCTAATAAGCTAGTTTATGCTGACTTGACTATCTTTGATTGGTTGTATATTTTCAACTCAGTAGAAACGGCCGGGCCATATTGCTGCGATGCGATGTATATTAAAGATAACTTCTTCATCCTAAAATAATTGGCTTAACACTCCTAAAGCTAAGGTCCTTTTGTATTTCCTTCACAGTTAAACGATTTGTATAACATGCTGCATAAAATGGGGTTGGTAAATAAACTTTGACTCATAATTCTACCTTTTTCCTACGAATAATATAAAAAATAAATTACAATAATTTATCCTACGAATGAACAAGATCCCAAAGGCATCATTAATGATGAGTACGAAAAGGATTTTATTTTACTGCTTCTTGGGAAGCTTATCTGTCCCCGGAACCAAACAACAAACGTATGGACGAGGTGGCAATGACTTCACGCACCACTACTTTCCGTTCAAAAGCATTAATGGACACATTCCACAGCCTTAGCTCTGACGCACGACAGTTGAAAGAACGTCGGAACACACGCGCTAACAGAGCTGGTGCATGGATGGATCCTTCCCGCTGCCCAGCAGTCACCAGCGGCGTATCTAATATGGCAAATCTAATATGGTCGCTTTATTTTACTTAAAATACTTTTTTGCCTCGCTCGCTGCCACGCTGCTTCCAAGAAACGGAGCCTGACGACGAATCTGCAAACGGTACGCAGATGAATCGGTACAGCAATTCGGCATTTCCCACCAGGACTTTCTCCATCCGCAAATGTCACTTTTGACTGCCGACAGGCGTGTGGTGTTTACTGTTTTTTTTTGTTGGTGTACACACTCGCCTAGGAATCGTCTGACTGACTACTACCGCCCGTTCGCCTCCTCTGCTCTTACTCTGTTGCTCGTGAGCGTGTCTGCAAGTACACCGATTCCGTCTGTTTGCTGTGTTGTTCGTTGTACCGTACAGAATTCATATCTTCATGTGTGCATGGATGTGTGCACTATGAGAGAAAGGGTCAGAATGTTACACCCCCTCCCTTCCCCCTATCCCGTTCGGTTCTTGGGGGTGGCCGGGCCAGCTTATGCGGCAAGTCACGAGTCACGATGAAGAATTGCTGCCCGGTTTTGCGACTGGGAAGAAGGAAGAAAAACTCATCCATCCCGGGGTGCCGTTATTGTGCTGCACGGACGTCACATGCAATACCCCACACGTGCCGGCCCCACAGGACGACTCCGACCTCGGTGCGCGGTACGCTTTGCGAAGAAACACACAGCAGCACAAACCCGGCAGCAACTTGCACACTCGATCGTTTGTCTGTTTACCGAGCAGTTTGTGTTCTGATTCAATAACAAGGAAATCTGCTGCTGCTTTCTGCCTCTGCCCCTACCCCAACGACTGCAGCCCTTTTTCGCCTTCCGTCCGCTTTTCAAACTCTCGGAGAAAACTTCGTGTTTTTTTTATTTCCGTCCCGTTTCGTTGCCCCGTTTTCAATTTGCCATCAACACACAGACACACCCGGGATATGTGGATGCAAAATACTCCGAGAGCCTCAAACTAGTCCTTTCGTCCTTGCCGGCAGGAACCTGCCTGAAGTCCTGATGTTTCGCTGCCACGTATGTACACACGCGCTGCACAAAGCGAAGATACGTGGAGATAGGCCTGCCCGACTGTGTCGCTCTATTTAGTGGCAGTACAGCGGTTTTTGTCGTGTTTGCCTGCCTGTTTTGTGTGATCTATTGCGCAACGAAATTTCCATACATGTCCGGGTGTATTTGTGCCGAATTATGGCAAGCGTCTGTTGGGTATCGTGTGAAGCTCGTTTGCTGGGATTTTTGTTTTTTGCTCACGTATCATACTGAAGGCTTATTTTTTGCTGCCTCCAAGACTCAAGCAAAGCTACGGAAAGGCCGCCGCCGCCGCCGCCGCCGAAAGCAAGGGGACACTGTGATGCTGTGGACAGGAATTGTGTGTTTTGTTGAGCTATGTGTGTTAAATGCGGCAGTTTAATGTGGATTTTTTTTGGTAATCTTATAATCGAGAGGTGCAAAGTGCTTTTGATTGACTTCGCTTCATGGACTTCGGCCGGGGTGGGGTGGGGATGGGTTCGAGTCAACATGTAGCACGACATTCGGGCGCAAACAAGCCAAAACAGTTCGGGGACGACTCGCAGCGATGGTTCGTTAACTATTCGCTTTTCTTTATGTGCTCATTAAAGACTTCACTCTTGCGAAAAACGAACAGAAAAGTTTTTTTTTTTTTTTGCTTCCTCCTTTGTTAGTCGATTTGCATAACATGCTGCGTGGGATGGGATGAGTAAATAAACTTTCCCATAATTTTACCACCCGCTCGAGCTTTTTTTCTATTTAAGAGTTTTTTTTTCTTATCCATTCAATCCTGTTCTTCATAACTTATCCATTCAATCCTTTTCCATCCCATCCGTCTAGCTCCTTTGCCTTCCCGTGATGAACGTCAGCACATTTTTATTACAGTCAAGAATTTACATTCCGTCTGTGAAGGAATGTGCTTTCCCTCTGAAGGAACTCTACGCAAGAAAGGAACCAGAACGCTCCGGAAAAGTGTACGGGACTAAAGTGCAAAATCTGTTTATGCAAGGAATTACTTAACGCTCTCGCCCTCTGTCTCTGTTTCTCTCGGCAGCGATGGCAGCGGGAAGCCATTCCTGAGGTCCGTAAAGGCGAATCAGCATGTATGAACACGTGTAGATCGGGGGAAGGGAAGGTGGCGAGGATACGGCTTGACTTGTGATGATCGTTCAAGACCCTTTCCCGCCTATTGGTCGGGCTTTGTGCTCGTGCCAACTCGCTAAAGGGTACGCTGAATTCAAATAGAAATAAACCTAGCCATCCGTCCGAAGCAGGCTGCCGGCGGTGGGACCGCTTCATCGTAGGTGAGCGAAAAAGATTTCCTGCACCGTTTCCATCATTCATCTCAGATGCCAGTAAAGATGGAGCTGCTTATGAATAAGCTCCACTAAAGCGCCAGGTAGTATGCATAAAGGCGAGAGAGAGAGAGAAGCGGATGAAAAAAAAATCCTTTTCGCCCCGCCCGACCGATCAAAGGAAGCTGGCGTGCTCCATCCATTGCCTGCTTGATCTAATTTAAATTCAATTTTCATAAATGCCATTCACATGCGGAAGTGCGGAACCTAGCACCCTGGGAGGAAACCGATTACGGTGCCTGCACTCGGTAAGTGGTTTTAGCCGGAGCGATTCAATATGATGGATCGAGCAAGTACGTTAAAGCCCCGCATTGTAAGTACCTGCAGCAACCCGCGGTGTGTGATAAGTAGTATTTTGTATTAAAAATGTTGGGAGAAAAATGGTGGAGACTTCGTACAAAATTTGAACCATAGAGTTGTAGATGTGCACAGTGAAGGAGTAATACGATCTGGATGTCCAGATTTTAAATAAATAACATCTTTTCGTGCCTAAACCTCTATATTTCACGCTTTTTTTCTATTTTTGCAAGATACACTTTGGGGTGGCTCGGTGGTCTCATGGGTCGCGCGGCGTAGGCCTATTCCATACGATCAGGCCCTGCGTTGCATCGAATCCCGCTCCCACTTCCCATACGCAGGATTGACTATCTAGTTTATAGGTACACTAACTCACAGCCCTCCGTACGCAGGTTTAAACATCTTGTCAGTCGCAGAAAGAGCCAAAGCCTACTGGGTTGTTGCGCCACCCAAAAAGAAGATACATTCTGAGATACTGCTTAAATAGAGTCATATATCATAAGACATTTCTAGCCCATGATCTCTGCAACTAGTCACATTCGGTGAATGTTGTACTTCAACTGCTTGCTGCAATGTAATTGTTCTCTCCCTTTTTTCTTACATATTATACAGATTTTTCTTAAAATAAAAAAAAAACATTCAAGCAATAAAAGGCCTGGCCGTTACTACCGATTGAAAAAAACATTTTCCTATTTGAAGTAGTATTAGATGTACTATTTAGCGACTGTTTTATGCCGTGAAGCATCTGATTTAATATTGATTTGATTTGGATTACCGGCATTCAATAGTTTTAGCGATGAGATTGCTCCACAAGCATTCAGTATCATATTCTTTTATGATTTTATGAGTTCTCTTCCATCAGTTTTGGCAACATCACACTTCAGTCAGTCAAATTGTGCGCAGTTTATCTGCATTTGAACACATTTTCTTTTGTTTTTTACACCACATTGGAGCAGCGTAGAGACAGCATTAGCTACTTGAAGGAACAACACCGTTTAGTATTTGTATAGGAAGAGGAACACTTACAGCTATACAACCATACTCAGGTTAAGTAAATACCCCTTTGCTAACACAACTCTACACCCTTGAGGTTCTGTTGCGTAGCTCTACAAACGGAACCATATTAACTAGTAATAAGCAAATTGGCTTACCGGCATACCAGCGGTAACCGAAAATGGTTGGCTTTAGAATGTTTCGAATGTAAATGGAAACGGGTGAAAATGGTTCAGCATCAGCGTCAGTGGAGTGTGAAATTTCGTAAGCTTTTTGCTAAATTCGATTGGGAAATCTTGTTAAACCAAAGCAGCCCGGTGAAGAAGGTACTGATGGTGGTCAACGCGGTAGAGATGCTCAAGGGACTTTTTCTGCCTTTAATGCTAAACCAATATAGTAGTAACCGGCCCGAAGGATACGTTCCATTTGTATCCCAAGCATCATTATCGAAATTACTTTTCACACATAGCAGCCGAACCGTGCTTAAACTGCGCTTTGGAAGGGAAAGTTTTGTGTGTGTGTGTGTGTGTGTCCTATTCAACGACCGGTCAGAAACAAATTTTCGAACTTTCTGTCCGTAACCCGCCGCTTGTAGCTCGGGCATTTGAGTGCACTTCCTGCCATGTCCGACGCCGAACGGGGTGGAAAGTTGGATATATTCAAATTGGATTGTTTCCCTTGCTCGCAGCCGTTTTTTTGTGGGACGTGCCCGGCCCGCGTGCATCGCTTCTAATCTCATTTCGTCCGTTTTCTTCCATCTGAACGGGAAAGCTTATTCTATATGCAGGGGTGTCCTTCTGCATTTAGCAGTTACGATCAATGAAGCTGGTCATCAGCATTTTCTCGGCTGTGGCCGTTGTTTAGGTGCGGGGTTTTAGATACATTCCGAAATATGTGTGTACACATTGTGTGACCGCATCGATGTCGAAAGTGAACGAGTAAAGCTGCGGGCAATGGGACACATTTGCCTAATTGAATCATGCTGCATTATTCATCTGCTCGCGAAGGAAAGACAGAGAAGAAGAAAGAACTGTTTTTGTGTGAAGTTGCTTCGTGATGCATCTATATGCAGCCTTCTGCAATGATTAGCCACCGGATTAACATTACTCGTTATTGCGTTTTCACTTCAGCCCAGCGCGGCACAGACACGTTGGCGGTCATCCAGCAAAGAAATGAATTATTGGTGCAAACACGCAAACACACTAGCACAGCCAGCGAGAGCTTATTATAAGCGAGAGAAACAGATCACCGAACAGCAGCATCAGCTTTGCAAAAAATTGAAAACACACAACAAAACACGAACCACAAAGAGGAAAATAGCTATCAACTTTGTTTCGCCAAGACTATGAAGCACGAGCAAAGTGCTTAAGAAGGACTTCGTCTGCATTCCTTCATGCTTTGCACTTTGTTGCTTGATTAAATGTTTCTCCCCATCTCAGCCAAAGCTCCCGTTTCGCCTATCCAGCCAGGACGAGACAAAACAAATTGCTTCACAGCACCGATAAGAAGGGCAGGAGTGTCTGTGAGCGAAACGGGCGCCACAAATCGAGCGCTGAAAAGTTTCCATCGAACACAACCATTCGCTGCAGACAATAAGACAATTGACAATTGAAAAGGGGAAACCCGTTTCCCCTTTCGCGCACTCCATTGTGTGTTCGCAGAAGAAAAAAAAAAGCGTTGCTTAACTAATTTTCGTGCCACACTTAATGAAGCGGTTTGGGAGAAGCGAGACGTTTGCTTCCTCCAGCCGAAATCTCTTGCTTTTGTCCTCCGTGCAGTACCGCAGCGCAGAGATAAGATGCTGCTGTTGTTTTTCTTTAATTAATTATATAGAAATTGGGTTTGAAAGTTGCACACAGAACCTTCCTACTTACCGCCGCTTAAGCAAAATTAGTTTCGAAAGCGTTTGAAAAACGTTTCGCACAAATCCGTTTCCAATGCGGTGGAATTAGTTTGCCATTAGTTGGAATGAAACTTCCACCGCTCGCTTCCCAGCGCGGAGTAATGCGTTCCCGATCGTGAATTATCATCCCTCTCTGCCCAGTGCGTTAACGAGTTATTTGCAATATTTTATTTCACTACTAGGAGAACCGATTTACGGGTGCTGAATCTGACTTAATGGTGGGTGTAATAAATCTTGCTAAGCTGCTTGCTGTGGAAGCACAACGATACCGCAACGATAATCCTGGTCACGGCACCAATGCCGCTCCAAATATGACACTTAAGGCGCAAGCGAGCGTGTCGGGGGGAAAGAGAAAGAAATGTAGCCCAAAAACGAATGCAATCTGTTGTGTGGAAAATATGATTTTGCCTTTTCAGCCTCAATCGCATTGCTTTCGTCACGCCTTTCTAGTAAATGTGTTTTATTGTTTTGTCATTTACTGCCGGGCACGTTGCAAATGGTCGCAACAGTATCATACTATTTTTCCGTCACGCCATGTTGAACGGGAAAATAGCGGCACGGATATCAATAAATATGTATCCATATTTCCTTCCTCACCAAAGTCTTGGGTTGGTGCTAATCCTCCCTCCCCTCCAGACCCCCCCCCCCCACCGCTCCTTGCCGCCCTCTGGAGCTTGTAATTTGTTTTTTTTTTACTTTCATGCTTGAAACGAACAAAATGAAGGATGACTGTTGAGGATGATGAGAGTGGGGCCGAAAAACTGAACTATTTTCCAGTGAGAAACCCGGCTGTTGAGTCAGTTGTGCAAGTGTGCGCTGTGTGTGGGGTAGAAATTTATAATTTATTGGCACCTTGATTTATTGTCCGACTTAGGCCACACACACACACACTAAGACTCACAAACACGTGCAGTAACATTTCGCTTTCAATCTTCTTTCTTTCTTTACACCCACCCGGGCGAGCTTTGCTGCTTGGTGGGCGCATAAATCCGGACGCCCAAAACTGACACGTTTTGTCCATTAAATGTATGGAATCGCATCGTACGCAAGGCAAGGCAGCCGCAGCCCGAACCGGAAGCAACGGTCGCTTTCATCGGAAGCGATCTACGTACGTGAGAACATAACGGTTTCAAAGACGTTTGCCAAAGATACAGTCCGTGTCGTGTAAGGATGATTTTTGCCCGGGAAAACAACACCAGCACCACACCGCAGCAGCCTGTTACCTTGCCCAGCTAATGCACAGACGCTCGGGAATAATGTGCAAAACGGGGAAAAAATGGCATAACCCTACGGCTCAGTAGTTACACTGACAAACGGCACAGGGAAGAGTCTGCTCCAGACGCAAAGGCGGTACATCACATACACCCAAGCATACAGAATCTTAATGGTTTTCCCCCATTTTTGCAACTGCTCGATGCATGCTCATGACGTGGTGCGAGATTATTGTTACGTGCAAAACATTTTATTGCATTCCAGGTGTAGCTGAGTGATTGCACGAGTTTTATGAGTGTTCCTTTGTGTGTGTGTGTGTTTTTTTTTTCAATAAAAAACGACAAGCAATATAGAAGTGATACAACAAGAAGATTTTCCAAACAACAAGATGTATGGAATACCGTTTCTACGAAGTAATATAGCCGTACTGTCATAAACGTGTTTTTTTTTTTAATAAAAAAATAATCCAACAGACAAAAAAACAAAGCACTTACAGTAACATACACCAACATATTTTATCCGAATACACATCAAACACACACTAAGAACCGAAACTAATCAATACAAATCGCAAAAAATCTGAAAATTATCAAAAAATCAACAATATTTAGAGTGAACCAAATCAAAACAATTGAATTTGAAACAAATGGAAAAAAACAAGACAAATCGTATAAAGTTGAAACAAAACAGGACAAAAACGAACTCAAAATAATTTAACCAAAATAAAACGAAATAATGATTAATAATGGTTAAGTTTACGTCGTGAAAAATGCTCCACCTTAAACGTTGAGTAACATTAGCTTCACATTAATCTAATAATATGATGTACTGTTGTCCGTTACGGTTTGACAGCCGTATCCTTAACCGAACTTCGACCTTCACATCCAAACCGGCGCTAAAGCTCACCGTCTCCGCACACAGCACCGTAAAATATGGCTTACAAAATTATTCCAATAAACGCCAATTGGTCGTGTTCGCCCGGTGCACACAAGCCACCAAACGGTGCCACCTTATCGTACCGGTTAAGCATGCTGTATGTGTTTCTCCATCCCTAAAAATTATTGGCAACCAATCCGTAAAAACCCATAGTCCCGCTGAACCAAACTCATGTGTTACACGTGCCTTGCGCTCACGCACACAAACACACACATACACACACACATTTAGCAGACAAAAACGATGCAAATAATAAATATTTTAACCCGGGAGAAAAATTATGATGAGAATTTACCTCGGCACACCGGCCAATTTTCACCCGCTCTACCGCAAAGCAGACGATGTGAGGAGAAAAATAACCCACCCAGCATCACCAGCTACCTTCGTGTAATGGCCACCACTATTACCTCCGTTATTTTCCCCCACCTTTTTCTCCACCGTTTTCCGAGTACAGCTTTCGAGGTCTACCGAAACTACCTCGGTTGGCACTGAGGGAAAGTAGGAGCGGGAGAGGGAAAACGACACGGAAAGCTGCACCCGGTCCAAGGTACGGATTTTCGGTGGCCCAAATCTCGTGACCCTTGCCTTCGGTTTCCTTTCCTCCACCACCACCACATGCCGCAGCATATGTGACCGGGTGGTCATGACAGATTTTCCTCGTTTTTTTGCAAGATTTTTTCTCGCTTTGCTTGCTCACTTCCACAAGCATTCACAATAAGGCTGGTGAAGAGGAAAAATACCGGTAACATACATATTTCACACCACACACACACGGTTGGGAAGTGGTTGTGCTAACCTACCTGCCTGCCACAAGCACGAGCCGAATTCTACACCCATCGGCAGCGGTGGAAGCAGCAGCAGCAGCAGCAGCAGCAGTATGTGACCATAAACTTGCAAACTTTATATCAAACTTTATGTTCATATTTAGGTAATGTTCCAGGTCGTTTTTTTCCTGCTTTTGAATAACACCACGCTGCTGGTGTAATAGTTGCTGCGCTGCTACTTTCGTTTACCACCGAGCCTTGGGCCGGTATGAAAAATGTCGAAAAGCAAAACCCTCCGAGAGGCGCAATCGTAAAAACATATTTACGAACAAAATAACACAGCCACATTTACGTTCGCCATGCATGGAAAGCTTAACTAAAATGGCTGGACCACGGTAACCTTGGGCCGTTGGCTTTGATATGGATGGAAAGGAGCGACAGAGAACGAGCGATCCGACCGCTTGAATAATAGAAGAATTACATCCGTATTACGGCCATTTCGAGATTTTCCATGCCAGTTCTGGCCGAGAAACCATTCCCCGGTTTGGATTGGGGGGTTCAAAATTGTTAACAGCACTGATCGACTGCTGCTTAAAAGCTTACTGAAATGCTTAATGGAACTGCAACAGAGCGGCTTAATTATATCAATCGAAACTGCATCCTGTCAAACAGTCTGGACAAACTCAGGACAGGACAGGATATGCTTTATAATCTTTACAGACGGCGGTAAAACTCTTTTAAATAGATGGTATACTTTGAAGTCATCAATGCTGGAATAAAAAAAACATTGCATGCTTTTAAGCCGACATCATACCGGAGCCATTAAATATAGATCAAATCAATACTGTCCCCGTCCACCCATAGGAGAAATGAAATGGAATCCTGAAGTAGCTCGTCAACGTGCATAGAAATTTCTTCTTTTATGCCTGCAACTATAAGCCTGATGGTGCATCTAGAGCCGTCCTCTCACCCTCTGCGAGTCCCTTGACCAGGCCATAGGAGAACCAACCATCCAACCGAACGGATACGCACACCGCGCGTTCGTGCTTCAAAAATAAATAACCCAATCAAAGCCACCGATGGTAATGATAAAACATGACAGTTTTGCACAAACGTCATCCGGTGCGGCACACACGCGTCCTCGTGTGGCTCGTCAGCAGCCAAAACGTCAGAAAAAGGTGATCGATTGGTGGAACGAAATAGCGCCGGGATCCGCTGAAATGGAACGGATGTATATCACCGTGCATCTATCGTCTACTTCATCGACATAGCGGCATCGGGCGTGAGCCCTGGTAGATGATCAAACCACGGCCATCGGCCACGACGATAAAAAAAAAACACCATAACCAGAGTCAACGCACAATCAAAACCATCGATCGTTCTGGCCCTTCTGTGAGAGCACCTGTCAGATGGAGCCGTAGCATCAGCGGATTTCGGAGTCACGGCATGGCGGCACCGGTGTGCGAGCGATACCCACCTGGGCCTATCGTAGGGCTTCGGTGTCGGTAAACTTACATCCTGTGTCTCACCACCAGGCGAAGGTTATGTCCCGATGGCGTGTGTCTGTGTGCTGTGGACAATTTGATCGACCACCCAGACGGTCGGACAGGGCCAACGACGCGTGCCCGACGAATATATCATACTTATCCCGCAACATTTAAACCCACCAGTGACAGTGGCATATGGTTGCTGTGCGGTTGTTTTTGTGCTGCGTTCAGCTTCAATTTCGTTTTTTGCCGCCTTTCTCGCGTTTTTTTTTTACGTGTATCAGGTGTTGGAGGGAAAAAATGGCTAACAGTGGCCAACATATACTGTTAGTGTCAAATTTGTTTGCCCTCTGGAGGAACAGGCACTAGCGCAGGGACACATTTTTGCAGGCGAAATCGATGCTACCGAACTGCTGATACTTTGTATCTGGTGTTGACAATTGTAAAAGTGGAAGAAGGGCTCGTACCAATAAAAAAATTAAATAGGTTTTTATTCATATAATGTTTTTAAACATATGAGAAGTTTAATAAAATATAGCTTAAAAATCCAACGAATAGTGAAGAAACAAAATGCTGGAAAAAAATTCGCTAGGAGCCTAATATTAAATAATTTTAAATTTCATAGTACATTTGAATATCTAAAGGTTTCAGATACAATTCAATTTATTGTGTGACATTCGCGATGCGAATTGCATACTTGTAGGCTGATGCTGTAGATATCCCACAAAAGTAAGTTTGAAGGATGCGATTATTGTAGAAATAAAAAATAATTTTAGAGTGAACAATATGCAGGGCTTGTACTTGACGCGATCTAACCAATTCTGCCGTTATTGATAGTAATCGCTGCAAGTAGGTCATGCACTCTCCATAAAAATATTCAATAATTAAAAATAAATCCTTATAATTAAATCTTACATACGCTTGATTTGAAGTTGAGTGCATCGCATTGCACCAATTGTATCAACTCAGACACACATTTTTCATTACATTACCAACAGCCATTGAGTCAAATCGAAAAACTATCATCCCGAATTGCAATTAAAACTCAGTTTGTCATAAAGATCATTTGTATGATTATCAATCAAAAACTTCTACCCGCGTCTCAATGCGCGACCCGTCCAGCAAAGTGTACGATGATGTGACACATTTCGGGTCATGAAAACGGCGACGCAAGCCACTGCTGCCTCCCCATCTTCAAAGCTCACCCATCCGCTTCTTTCTCTTCACTTCCTCAACGCACGACCGAACATGGTCGTGCGTGATGGCAAAAGAAGTTGCGGCCGGAAGTGCCTGCTTGCCGATTCCGAGCACATCCCGGATGTAACCCGAGCCGTGAGCGCGCACCAAGTTCGAGCCTGCCAACCACCTCCCTTTCGCCCGCCCAGCAACCGTCATTGATCGGCCCAACGTGCGCAAACGAGGCGAAGTGAAAGCGGGCATCGAAAAAGATGACGTCCGGCATTGGAGGGGTGCCGTGTTCGCATCATCAACTTTTGGTGCGCGTTGGCGAGACAAATGATGACATTTGGGCAAAGTACAACTTAGGCAGACGCCGGCACGGACGGAAACTTTTGCACCGGAAGATGCTTGAAACAAAGCCCGTGTCCAAGAAGGGCTGGGGCACGAGCAAAAGAAAGAAAAAAAACTCCGGGACAACTTTAGCAGCATCGTGGCAAAACCGGAAGCCGGAAGCACGGAGCGCACTAATGGGTTCGGAAGTGGTGGCACACACACGCGGGCAGATCTGGGCCGGGTTGCCGTTGTTTGATTTATGATGCCAACCGGAGTGCTTCCGGTTGGATTAATATCGGTTTCGGGGTGGGGATGGGAGCGTTAGCGTGGGTCTGCCGTTTCCGAAAGTTGCGATTAGTTGCGGGTGAAGCAATCTCCTGCCAAAAAAGACACGCGAAACGCTTCTGCAAGGACGTGAGCGATCACGTATGGATACGGCCCGAGCTCTTAAAGCTTTCGGTCAGCTTTATGCAGAAAAAGAATCTTCATTGTAAGGAAAAAAGAGACCTGCTTTTTGCACACCAGCGCATACTTATTGCCATCAACGCGGCTCCCCTAGAACACCAAATGGAGCTGCCCACACGTCGACGGATATTGGCAAAAAGTTGTATAATTAATTAGGCTCCCGCATTCCCCACCATTAGTGTGGCAAAAAAAACATACAACAAAGCGACCGTTTACCAAAGGCAGGCATTATGCAGGGATGCCATTTAACGACCCACAAACCAGAATCGAACCGTTCCTTCCTGAACTGAAAGCTTCGTGCACGAAAGGCACCGAGAGGCTCAAAATGAATTTCCGAAGCAACAGCTTGCACGGTTTCCCCTCGTCTCTCTCTCTCTCTCTCTCACTCTCATTAGCTGAATATCAGTGAGGCTCAAAATTAGACACCGACCGACCGGTCACATTCCCCTCACCGTGCCTTTGGCGCCCTGTTTCAGGGGCTAATGAAATTTCAACGGCCACAGGCCGGCTTGCAATTATCGATATTTACGACGGTGACGCTGAATTCAATTAACGTGTCTTTTCTCGCACAAGTCTTAGATCTTTCCCACCCTACCGAAACGGTTCACGATGACACGGTGGCCCCGGTACCGTTCCTAGCCAAGCCCAATCGCCAGCAGGGATTTCAATTACTTATTAAAATAAGCAGCCATATCAGTCGGGGCAAAGTGTAGGTACCAACCTGATCACACGATTCACGTGCCAGGCAGCCGCGAGGCGATGCAGCGATGGAAAAAGGGATGAAATATAACACAATTTTCCGCCAGCCCACCGCTTCCGCGTGTCATAACGCACCACACACCACGCAAACGGCTGTTGACGGGCGAGTTTCGAACTTCGAACGATGCCCGCCGGCACTACCTCATTCATCGAATATCCTATTATCGACGGGTGACATTCGATTCCCCGTCCGGGTGGGAACGAGATTCTTCGTTTCTTGTCTAGTCTTTCCCCTCTGTCAATTTCCACCTTCCAATAGCCGGCAGCCGCAGCCGTCCCAGCCATTCCCCACCGGAGGGCACGAAAATTCCATCACCACCAACCGACCAAAGAGACAGCGGCGCTCGGGGTCGATATTATGTATTGAGTGTGCGACCCATCGTCTTTTCTTTCGTGGTAACGAAATTTTTGCTCCCCTTTTGTCTGTTCGTTTGCTGTGACCATTTGCCACACGTGCGGGGGGGGGGGGGGGTGGTCAGGAATGAGGAAAATTGAAATGTTGCGGTGGTTCAAATTGAAATTTTGTTAGGAAGAATGGGTTCTTTATTATACCGCGCCAGCCCTATAGCTCATTTATTGTGGTATATAAGTAACCAACGGCTTGTTAAAACCATCAAACAAGCTACTAAAAAGACTATTTTGGCCAGCTGATTGCATACTTTCAGGCGAGCTTTTAATGCCATCCATTCTTAATTCTGATTTTTTAAAAACGCCTAAAAGTATGCAATATGTATGTTAGAACTTTTTTCTTCAGAATTTGCTACCTTCAAACAAGACTCTTTGCCGCCTGGGTGATACTGCCAGCAGGAACAAGATTCAAGTGGACGAAGAAAAAGGAAAGCTACGCCAGAACAAAGAACCAGTTCGAACTATCGCCACAATATAGATACAGTGTTACACCGGAAAGAGGAAGTGATCGGCTTTGGTTCCTTGTCGCCTAGAGTGCAGTCCCCCAGAGAGTGCTTTTGGGATGCTTTTATGTAGCAAAGCAGATCCAATTTATAGAGTCTTTCTCTTGCTTTATAAATCATGCATCCTGTTCCCTCTCCGCTCCATTGAGTAGGGTTCCTCGATGTAATATTATTCAGTAACTATAAATATGTGGTTACTATCTTGCAAAAATTGGATTTCTTTTTGCGCCCTAAATGACATTTTTCCTGCCGAAAATTGAAAAGCGCTTCAACACTGCGTTAAAAAAAAGGCCACATGCTTGACATCGTGCCACCGATGCAATCACATTTTTCTTCCCAATCTCCCAATAATACGTACCAAAACCGCACAGCACAGGAGTCCCTGAGTGAGTGAGTTCTAATACTGTAACCAATCCTTTTCCGGTAGTGCGCGCACAGCAGAAGCCCCTAAGACGGTGCCACCGAACCACGGTGTGTTTCTTCATTGCCTGGGTGTGCTTGAGGTTCGAAAACCAAGAAATGTGTTCCACACATCCTGCCACAATCCACCGCCTTTCGCCTGCTCTTTGCGTCTTCTCAGCCAAAAAAAAAAAAAAAAAAAGAATCGCACCATTTCAAGGCAAAAGTGTGCAGCACGGAAGTACCTAGTACCTTCCGCGGAACACCCCGAAACTGGCTGACACTAGTGCCGGCATCAGCGGAAAACTGCCACTGTCATCCGCAATGCTTTACTTATTTGTCATTTGCCGGCGTTCGCTCACTGGACCGAGCAGCAGCAGCACCAGCAGCACACAGGAACTGCTGATGGCAAACGCTGAGGGCAAACAGTGAAGTACTTCTCCCCCCCCCCCCAACCCCCGGTTCCATTTCCCTCTGTTTGTCCCCGCTGATGCTGCTGCAGTGGAACCGAATTTTCCGACTGACATCGAACAAGCAAACGAACTTACCGATCATGGCCACGATACGACCGGCGACCGATCGCACCACGGTCGCTTCCGCAATATTTTGTAGAATATTATTTCTAACCGATTTTCCTTCAGCTTCCTTCCCGTGGGGCTCGGCAAGACAAGTAAGAGAAGGAAAGACAGCATAAGTTTCGCTCTGGTTGCCGGCGGTTCGTCCCCACCCGTTGACACCGCTGACTGTTTGCACACGTCGCTGTCCTCTGGCTCCCTGGTGAAGGTGAATTTTTTAACACCTTTCCGCTGGCACTCGAGTGCCTCGCACGGGAAGATGGCTGCCCGTTGTGCGGGCCCTGCTGGGGCTAGGAAATTGCACTTGCACTGTGCAGCGCGTTTGCACCGGGAAAGCTCATCTTCCGAAATTGACATCCCACGGGGTGAAGTTTAGCAGACATAGTAGTGTGCCAAAACCGGCGCCCGGATGCTGCATCACCGCACTTCGCCTTCGCGACACCTTCTTTCACGCGATACGCGAGCAACGAAGTGAAGCGCCCGCTTAGACTGGGTTTCTTTCAGTCCAGCTACGAAATGCGCGAAAAACGATTGGAAATGGTCAACAAATATCAAATCCATTGACAATTCAATTTCTTCCGTGTCATAAGCACACACACACACACACACACACACATAGAGGCAGCTCCGTAAACCGTTTTCAGCTTTGCGGCGAGCCAGAGGACGATGTGAGTTCACGATTTCAATCTTCGTTATGAGTCGCTGATGCCGATCGTGATGGAATGTGGTAGCGTTGAAAGCGTACACCTTTTTCTTTTTAGGGGAGCACTGGAGCTAACCTGTCTGCAAACGAGTTTGCAATTTGAAACTATTTGCAGGTACGGAAAAGGGGCAAGAAAATTCAATTGTTGAAATACAGTTTTTGATCTGGGGGTAAGAAGCTGGGTATTCGATTTCGCTCACTGCACACTGCATTGACTGGTTGTCAATCAATTTGGCAAATATTTCTAGCTAGCTCTACACTATTGTAGCCGCGAGCTAAGAAGAGGAACCTTACCTTCGGGCGATGAAATTCAATCACTATGCAGCAGTTTGTGCGCACAAAGGAATCTTTTCTACGGAATGTTTAGCAATGAAAGATTTTCTGTTGGAGTGCATCCAGCCATTGCCAATTTCTTTACAACTGAAACACTAAAGTTCGTTTTAAATATAGACGAAATGTCTTGACATTATTGTAACAGAGTGGCTTCGGTATTTGAGATACTGATTTACTTCTTGTATGCCTGCATAGATATTAGGTCCAAGAATTTCACAGAAAAAAATTGCTTGTCAAGATTCTCAAGGCCCAAGGCAAGTCAAGGCTGCCTTCAGCCATTCTAAAAATAAAATCCTGGACTTGAATAGCTACGAGTCTTCCCCATTACGTGATTTGCACTGTGTACAAGTCTGAGAGGGATCTAGATCACCTCGTGAGGACTTGTTAAAGGTCTCCCTAAGACACCAATGAATAACGCTTTCTCCGTTTGGCTGGTTTACTCATTGCAAAGACAGTCAAACCCTTTGTATGAAGGGCCTTTTTCTCGTACTGGGAAAAAATGACGGACATGTTATTCAGCACTTCGACTTGTTAAATGCTCTGTACAAATCCCATAGAGCTCATAAACCAACTCGTTTTACTGGAAATGCTCTCATTAGACACAGTGTAAAAAATGCTACCGCTGCAGAGCTCCCCGTCCCTTCATTGTCTGCCTTACACAGAGCGCTCCCTAACGAAACCTTTGCTGCTTAATCTAGCGTGCAGTACTGTACAACTCTACACCACTGGCCGCTCATCGCCGATGATACAGCGCGTAGCGAAAAAGGTAGCACCCACCTAATCCGTACGCTAGCAGCAGCACAACAAGCGAAACAAATCGGTCCCAGCAACAAGCACCCGGCCGCCTGGGCGAAAAGACGCCGAAAGATGATAATCTCTCCCGTCTCTTTAGCACTTTGCAGTCAACCGGGCACGTCCGGCAGCGTCTACCGGCAAGGGGAAAACATTAAGTTTCTTCATTTAACCCTCGCAGATGGCTTCGGACGAAGGCATTGATAAATATTTATGCACCTTCGGTTCTCGCAGAGTCCTCGCCAAACCGGCTCGTGGTCGAGTTCGCACGGTGTGAACAAGCAAGTACTCCTTTCACTGCTCACTTCGAACCACCCTGTACAATGAGGGGGAGGGAGGGAGGGGGGGGTTTATTGGTGAACACTTTGCTCAGCATTAGGAAGGCAAACGGTGGAGCTATCGAAGTTTAAAGTACAACACCAATCCTACCAACTTAGTACCAACTCTCTCTTACTCTCCCTCCCTACCTCTCTCTCTCTCTCTCCCTCCCTCCCTACTCCCTCTCTCTCTCTCTCTCTCTTTGCACTTGGACTCAGTTGAAGTACGTAATCCCCA
This sequence comes from Anopheles epiroticus, assembly GCA_000349105.1. Classification (NCBI taxonomy): domain Eukaryota; kingdom Metazoa; phylum Arthropoda; class Insecta; order Diptera; family Culicidae; genus Anopheles; species Anopheles epiroticus. Next base: position 296,245 of record KB670258.1, on the reverse strand, counting down.
TTTGCCGCTACGATAATGCAGCATAATCCCATCGAAACTGTTTAAATTGATAAAATACGGGCTGACTCTGTTCGACCCTTTCGACGACGCTGCCGAACGGGCACAGATTCGTCGAGTGTTCACCGAGTTGTTTTTCGCCGTTTGCCAACGCACAAACCTGCTTACCCGTTGGCTAATGATTATAAATTTGCACTCCGAATTAGGACTCTGTGCATGTGCCACACCATTCCCGCAATGCTTGGGAAAGACTTTAAGCGTACCAAAGGCCGTGCATCGCCCACCCGCCCCTCTGACACTGGTCATTGACATCCCGCCGGTGTGCTTAGGCGACGAAGACGACGACAGCCTTCGTGGCAAAGTTTGGATGTTGTTACAAACTTTAAACCCACGCCAGCTTCCCCAGCCAACACGTTGCAAGCGCGTGTCGGTTGGTAATTAAAGCAGCCGAACATCGTAACGCTATTACAATCGCTCGCTGTTAGCACCAATCGACCGAACCGTGAGCAAAGTTTTCCCTGCCAGCTCTACAACCTCCGCAAGATATTGGCGAAAGTTGCTTTATGAAATCTTTCATTTCGCAGGCGAGTTTGTTGAAAAACTCACAATTTTCTCCTCCTTTCTTTCTACCTACCCCCCGCTTTATTGCTTTCTTCCCACCAGCATCCGTTGCCACCGCGGGATTGATATCGTTATTACTATTATTATTATCGTCACTATTACGCTCGTCGCCGAACTCCGCACTGGCTTTCGAAACTATTAGCGCTGAGTGCATTGGCAATATCGCCTGGATGTCGTCTGGTTGCGCTTGTTGAAACTTTCTCCCGTTTTGCCCACCGACCATATTGGCAGGGATGGATACCGCGGCCGGCGAAAGCGGACGAAAACAAAAGCCGGCAGCTGCTGTCGTACGGTTTCGGATTGCATTAGACGTCACCGGGGGCTGACCCCGAACCCGGACCGTCGAAGTTCCATTATCGTGGACTCGTTCGCACCCCGGACAGTGCGTCCACCGACCGAGTGGACCGGTGCAAGTGCAAAACTATCGTTCGGTAATGTGTGCACAAAAGTTACGATTTTCCAACTTTTCCGATTTGATTTACACTTGGCTGGGGTTATTATTGCTAAAGTTTCGCGCTTTCCTCGTTTCGCTCATTCCGATTCCGATTGGTTTCGCTGGCGATTCCGGTTTGGTACGGGAATATGTATCGTTAATAAAATACTGGTCTTATAATTTACGATAAAAAAAAAATAGGTAGACATTATAGCTTTACAAACAAAAAACGATACAAAATGTTATGAACCCAGACATTAAATTATCTATGAATAATAGTTCACATTCTACGGTTTAAAGTATATGTATTTAAAAAAAAAATTATGTAAGTTTAAAAAATCAACCGAAGGAACGAGGCCTTAAAAAAGAATTCCTTCTTTTACACAGATTGTTTCACCTTTTCACAAAATCAGAAAACTTAACCAATGTTTCAGAAACGCCATCTTTAGGGCACAAAGCGAAAACGTGTGTTTTTCCTGATGAAACATTTCCCTCACACTTTTCCCTGTTTCAATATTCAAACAAACTTGCGCAAACCATTTCCACGGAAAGCTCCCTAAAGCTCCTCCGTACTTCCATGCAAAAGCTTCACAGCCCAACGTAAACAAACAGCTGTCAAACAAGCGCAAGCGACAGAAACTCAACTCAACCACTAGGCGTCTCCATTCGAACAACGTGCGTGTCAAAAAAGACCATGCGCACACACCTGCTGTGCTTCAACGGCAGTTCAGTGGAAACACAGCACAGCTTGAAAAGCTTCGTCAAGCGAAAGTCACCTACTTCACCGTGCGTGGTAGAACTACGGGGAATTATTTCGAAAACAATCCACACCCAGCCCCAGCTGCACCGCAGCGCATGCCAGCACCAACACAGCCGCAAACTGGTGTGCGTATCGCTTGTGTGTTGGCATGTGTGCGTACCCTTTCAATCGTATGCCACTTGGCAGAGAAGGCTTTTCTATATGAAAAGGGAGAGTTAACTGTGTCTCTCAACCGTACGTACTGCCTTCCGTTCGTTACAGGCTTTCAGTGTGGTTGAGGGTGTTAGTTTGGCGATGGCAAAATTTTATAGGCCAAACGCGCAAATCCTTGTTACTAGGGGATGGGACCCTTGACTGTGTGCGATCGTCTATATGTATGTGTGTGTGTGTGTGTGTGTGTGTGTGTGGGGGGGGAGGGGGATCTGTTGATGGAAAACGAAGGAAGCACACCCGTTCCGAGTTGTCGTCAACCGTACAGATGGTTTTGTTTTTGTTCGCACACTCATACACACACGCTCTAATGGACGAATTACAGTGAAGTGCAAACAGTTGAGTCGATTTTTTTTTTGTTACGAAAAGGCAAAGCTTTCAACAGTATGTGAGGATTTTCCCTCAACAACACACTGTACTTCAACAAACTTTTCATAAAAACTAAACATATTTCTGTGAGTTCCCAAAAAAAACATATTTTAAAGAGTAATTTTATAAAAAAGGCTTGCTAAATAAGGAATAGATATAGGCTTTTCCGTATATTCCACCCCATCCTATAATGCCTGGTAGCTGCCACTACCAACACAGACACTTCCGCCCCACAAACGAGCAAGGAAAAACACGAAAGGGTGTGTTTGTTTGTGTGCGAAAGAACGGTACGAACGAGCGAGAGGGAGAAAAGCTCGGACTGGCGCACACGCCAACAGCGCACAACCATTTTGAGCGGGCGGACTCTCACCTTTGCGAAACAAAGATGGCAACCACACACACACACACACACACACCTCGCTATCTCTCACCCTCTTTCCCCACCCCCCTGCCCAGTTGTATGTGTACGAGTCTGTGTGCGTGTAAAGTGTTTTCTCCCATCAAGGGGGAAAAGGAAAAACCAAGTGACGTTGAAGGCTTTGCAGTCGGAATAGCGCCACGGGTACGAGAACGCGCGACCGTATCAGTAGCGGGCTGGCTACTGAAGATTTTTCCCTTCACAAAACGCGCCCCGCAGTAAAACAGGAAAAACGGGTGGCCAAGGCTAAGGCACAGTTCGGTTCGGTCGAATTGTCATCGGTTTTTCCAGCCCGCTGTGTTCGTCAGGATAACAGGGCGAAACGGGCTTTCCCTCAACAAGGATACGGAATTCCTCGGCACTGTGTACGTTGTGTGAAAGGTGCAGTTTTCTATACGTGTGTCTGTGTGTGTGGGTGTGTGTGTGACGATGAAACTGTTCACGGTCAAAACAATGGCACACCCGTGAAAAATTATCAACCCCGTCCCAACCCAGCCAGGTGCCAGCCCTATCAAGTGTCACTCGTCAGCACCAGAAGAAACGCTTCTTCGACAGTTGTCGCACACCAAAAATTTCACAACACCTTCCCCAAGGCGGGCGGGCGGGGGTCGTGTGAGAAAAGGGTATTTGCTACTAGGATACTAGGTTGGGTTCTCTTCCTGGAAGTCCTCGCCCACCGCTTTGCGCTCCTCGCTCGATCCCCCCGAACTTCTTCGTGGAATAAGGTCATCAGCATTTCGGATCGATTCTAATCATCAAATTGCAAATACCTTCACCCCAGGATTTTTCGAACCTTTCCGGGCGAAAGGGGCGGAGTGGCGCGAGAGGGTGTGGAGTGGGCGTGAAGGACACGATTTTGGCCAATTATTCAATAGTGTGTACATCCCCCTATCCCCCAACCACCCTTCAGCTTGGACCGTTTGATGATTTTAAAACATGTAAAATCCTACAGAGGCATGGTTTTCACTCCATTACGCCTCCTCCATCCCCTGTCCCTCTTTCTAGTCCTTAGCAAAGGTTGAAGTAGCGAGACACACACAAACAAACACACCTATACACACATACACATGCGCCCGCGCGCTCCCTATGCAGTTGAAGTAATTTAGAAGTAACGCACCAGTGGGAAGAAAATGAAGCTAAAAAGTGGAAAAAACGAGAAGTAAAGTGAGCAAAAAACAACAACCAGCAACAACAACAACAACAACAACAACGGTGGAAAGCCTTACCAACATCTGCTTCCCCCCTCCCCTCCCCCGCCGCCTTCCCCCTCCGTTTTTTGGGTGGGGTGGAAGTTCCACTGTACCTTCCATTTCCTTTTTTTTCGGGGCTGACGTACTTCAGGCGCTGAATAAAGGATTAATCAAGTGGATCCCCATCTCTGTGTGTGTGAGTGTGCAGAATGTTCATGTGTGTCACGTGCAAGGTCTTCTATGTGTGTATGTGTGTTGGTGGTGTATGGGAATGCAGCCGTGTGGTGTGTGTGTGTGTGCGTGTGAGTTGCTTTCAATTGAGTCCGTGTGTTTGCGGCCAGTCGGTTGAGGGTGGAAAAAATGCAGAAAAAAAAACACAACTCACCAAACAGAACTCTTTAAGCTGGACGTGGTGTAATTTTGTACAGAAGATGCAGATGTGCTGAGATTTTATTTCAACACCATCACACACCCTCACACACACACTTACACCTTGTGATATGTACGCCCGCATTAGGGTTACCCCAGCGGCAGTAAAGTCGTAAAATAATTAATTTTTCAAAACAAAAAAAAGACACACACACCTTCTGCATTACTGCAACACGAACTCCCCTCGCGTGCTGTTCTGTGCGAAACTGGGTAGTCCAAGGACTACTTTGATGTTTACTGAAGCAATGTTCTTTGTAGCAATGTTCGAGTGTAGCGAAGTGACTTGGAGACGGCGAGCAGGACTTAGATCACAAAACGCCCATTAGCAAGTGGATAAGCAATGGGAGCGTGAATTGTCAGTGGTATGACGTGAAGGATATTTTTATCCACTAACGGTCCCCGTACCCGCCTGTTGGCTGGACCATAGGCGCTCGGTGATGAATGGTCGTTAAGAGACGTTGCTGTCGATGTCCGACATCGGTATCCGTAGGCCGGAATGGAGGTTTTCCTCGACTGATGGACTTTATTTTTATCTACTCATCTACCACAGGTACTACGCAGTGCCACAGTGCTCTCAGTGATAGTGTTTCCCCGGAAGCGTTGTTCCGAAACCTAGGCTCACCATGTGGTGCAAGCCACATCTTCTGAAGCGATAGCTTCAAACCCTCTTCTTGGTCGCACGAAAGGCGTCATATAGCCCACACCACTGCCACCCTTCCCGCAGTAACCTAAAACGTCAACAGGAGGTGTCAGAACGTTGACACGACGTCAGCCACCCAACGGTTGTGGAAATAGAAGGAAGCACATCAAAGAAACCGACGGTTATTAGTACAGAACGGGGCAGTCTACTCTGCCTACTGTGCCTGCACTGTTGTCTAGCGCACACAAACACAAACACACACACACACACATCCAAGGTAGGTGGATTGATTTTCTCCATCGGCAGCGCCTTCCCCGTCTGGGTTCTGAAGCCAACCGTAGTGCAAAGGGTGCGTGAACAAAGGCAAGCGAGCTTATAGCGGTGTGAGCGAAGGGGGTGACGCAAAACCCTGTGAACCGTGAATTGACACGCGAAACATACATACCCTCACCGGTAGGAAGAGAGGGAAGCGCCTAACGCACGAGCAAACGAAAGGCCTTCAAGGTGGAAGGATTCGCACGGGAGCGGAACGCACAACGATGCCACAACAGCGAAAGACGGCGGCGGAAAGACAGAGTGCTGCGGTGCGACGTACGGCGGCGCCCCTATAGCGGGAGCCGGTAGACCAGGCGGGCCAACTGAACCCGATGGAGGACGGTGCGGAGTACGGCCACGCCGGTATCCAGCATCACATGTCCGCACCCCATCCGCAGCTACCGAAGGAGCTGTCCCACCATCACCAACCATCCCAACAGCAACCGTCGTCCGCGTCCTCGTCGTCATCGTCCTCGTCACACCATCGTAACCATGCACACCAAGCGCAGCAGTCCCATCACGCGAAGCTCCTCCAGCAACAGCAACAGCAGCACCAGTCCCAACCGCACCATCTCACGAATGTTCCGGCCGCCTGGTACGCCGGCACGGCCGGTGGAACGCTTCGCTCGAACAGTTCCGGCCGGCGGGCATCGTACGGTCACAGTCATTACGGTTCACAGCAGCAGCAGCAGCAGCCGTCGCTTACATTGCCCCCATCGGCAGTCAATTACCACGATATGGCCGACACCATCTCGATCGGTAGTGGACATTCGGTGCAACGCTACATCGAACATCCGCAGCCGCAGCCGCAGCAGCAGCAGCCGCAACAACAGCAACACGCTCTCCGAGGAGAGGCAACGTTGCTGGGGAGGGGAAGTGTCGGTCCGGTCGGTGGGTTGCTGATCGATCGGCACGGCAGCACGGACCGGTTCGGTGCGCTGGATGATCCGCTAAGTACGAGCTGCCTGCAGCCTCCGTCACCGGCGCCGAGTAATGACCACTACGTGATGGGACTGCCAGCGCCCGGTCCAGCTCCGGTCAGCCATCACTACACTGCCGACGGCGGCACCAACATCGGTAGCAGCAGCCGGCACTACGGCACGATTCAGCGTCGTACGGCAAGCCCCTCGAACATCAGGTACGTGGGTGGACTGGGACCGGTTATTGGAATTAATTGCCTCACCCGTGTAGTAGTAGCGTGTGGTCGAATCGATTTATGTCGGTGGCGCACTGTCTTGAGGAATTAGCGATAAACAGTGCGGACGCAGGGAGGTAACTTATTAGCAGTGGACGGTTGTTTGTTGTCTACCAGTAGGAGGGATGAATGTCAGGTGTAGGACGCAATTGGTTTATAGGATCTTGCGAAGAAGCAGCTCATCCTTTATTCAGCGGGTGAAAGGAAGTCTAAGTCTCGGTCTCGGTGGTCTAAGTGGTAACGGCGTACGCCGACGTTGCATCGAATCCCATTCTGCTAACACTGTAAGAGATGCGATTAATGCTCACATGGTTACGTCTATGGCGCAGCGCAACGCATAGTCCATCAAAGAAAACTATAACTCAATTTGTTCTACACCGAAAACCCACGTCATATGGTATTGCCCTGTACGTTTGACACGAAACAAAATTTAGTAGAACTGATTTAAGAACATACCAACAACCCATTACTTCACACCTTTTCAATAGAGCTATTTCCAGTTTAAGCAACATTAACCTAATACTTCCAAAGGAATTGAATAGATTCAATGTATGGCGGTGGAAATTCCTGCGTACAGATAGAGGGAAAATCGTGTTGCACCAGCTATAACTACGTAATTTCAACGGAAAAAGAAGCTTGTGCAATGGCAACAAGTCTGCACATCTTAAAATTTAGTAATCACTATATATCAGAAATCAGAATCAGAAATCAGAAGGTATATTCAATTAAGTAACTATCCAGGATTATTAAAAGTAACTATCCAGAATTATTATTGTAAATAATAGCAAACCACATTATAGAAATACCAGCCAGAATCGAGGCTTTCAATTTCTTTCAATTTATTCCCAAAAACTACTTACAATTACTCATTTTTTCCAAGATATTTTTGTTTGATTAGGCTTGCAAGAGTTGAATACTACGAATGTAAATAAGTAGATGAGCGGTTGCTCATAGGATTCGATAACGCTCCAAAAAGGACAGTGTTGCGAGATAGCACAAAAGTAAAATTCGGAGCAAAATTAGCTTTAACCGCAAGAAAACGCTCGTCCCACAGCGGCAGCAGCAACATTAAATTAGCTACCCACTACATCACATACATCCAGCTAATGCAATTTGTTTTCTTTCTGTCTTCCTTCCCTTCACGTACCACCCTGCAGATACCGGCACAGCTTGACGGAGAACTATCGGGACATTTCGCCGCAGTGCGACCGGTACATACCACCCCCGGCCCACTTTCTCGGCGCCGAAACCTACGGCTACCTCGGCTCGAACGTGCACACGCCGATCAAGCGTTACGTGCCGACGCCACCGCCCCAAGAGTCACCGTACCCGGCGCCGCCACCGCTCGGTGCGTCCGGGTCCGTTCAGAGCGCCAAAACCCAGGCCCTCATGAGTGCGCTGCTCGCCGGCCAGGGCGGCCTGCAGCTGTCCCGTGCCACAGGGCCATCATCGCACCATCCGCCGGCCCATCCGTATGCCTACGCCACCAGCACCCTCCCGTACGGATTTCGCGTCAAAAGCGGAGGTGGTGGTGGTGGTGGTGCGAATAGTAGTGGTGGGAGCAATGGCACCACTAGCACCGATCCCACCACCATATCGCCGCCGAAGGGTTTCGAAACGCCCGACCATCCGTATGGCGTCGCGGCAACTATGGCCAGCAGCAACGGCAGCATCAATACACCGCCAGCCCGTGTTCGACCCCCCAAGTGCCCGTCGTCTTCCCTGGGCAACGGGGCGCCTCTACCACCGCCCGGCTCCTCCTCCTCCTCCTCCTCCTCTACCCTGCCCCATGCAACGTCGCACGTGTCTCGGAGCGGCAGCCGCCACTCGCAGCAGCAGGGCTCCTCCAGCGGCTACAGCAGCGCCACCTACCGCATGCCGCGCACGTCCAGTGCCGAGTTTCTGGACCAGCCCAGCCGCGGCAGTTATCGCGTCTCGACGCCGGTAAGTGTGATGAGTGAACCGAACGGTTCGAACGGTGGCAGCGCCTCCTGTCTGCACTGTAACACGCTCCGCCGGACCACCGGCGTTCATCAGACGACGCAAACGACAGGCCCGATCAGTCCGCAGCCGGACGGGTCGAACGGGTGCCATTCGGTGCCGGCCAGTCCCGCATCGCTCACCTCACCGCAGCAGCAGTACACGCAAACCCAACCACCCCCAATGCACCTTTCGCCACAAATTCAACCCATTGCAGCAGCACAATCACAACACTCCCAGACGTATGACGGTGAAGTGGTGGTAGTGGGCGACCGGGACACCGGCGTAGCGACGATCCCTCGGAATGCGAGCAAGCATCAGTTTGTACAGTCGAGCGGTGCACGGAACGAAACACCTTCGATGGAGAATCTGCTCAGTGCGAGCAGCAGCCGATCGTTGCTAATACAGCAGCAGCAGCAGCAGCAGCAGCAGCAGCAGCAGTATCCTTCCCAGCAACAACCAACCTCCCAACCGTTGGTTGGTCCCTCCGCAAGCCAGCAACAGCTCCAGCCGTCTAGTGCATCGAGCACACCGGCCATCGCACAACCATCCGCAGCACCGCAGCAATCCGTACCACCGTCACAGCAGCAGCAGCAGCAGCAGCAGCTGACCAGTCCAGTCCAGCAGCAGCCGAAAGTCCCCGTGGAGCCTCAACCGCAACAACCAGCACCCTCACCGCAGCAGCAGCTCGTCCCCCAGCCGCCACCGATGATGATCGCTGCCGCCTCTCAGCAACCGATGTCGTCCGCACCCGCTATCGTACCGTACGCGATGGCGTCACACGCCCTGCCGCCCCACGCCGGCTCACTCAACGACTCCCCAGCGTCCACGCTGCAGCGCAGCAGCAACGCACAACTGCTGCGCATCCCGCCGAGCAACCTGTCCTACAAGCAGCGCGCCAAAGAGTACGTACGGCGCGAGACGGCCAAGTTCTTCGGCGTGCCGACCCAGGACGAAGAGTACGAGCGGACCAAGTGGGACGATCGGCAGCGGCGCTTCGCCTGCCGGCGGTTCGGCTCGCTGCGGGACGACTACGAGCGGGAAGGGGGCCCCGCGGGTGGACTGATCGTGCCGGGCATCCACCATCCGAACGAGCACCATGGTCACGGGCCGCACCATCACCATCACCATCATCACGGACAGGCTGGTGGCACGCTACCACCGTCCGACCGACCGGACATTCTACCCGCCCAGAGCCAGGACGAGCGGGAAACGGAGCTGAGTCGGCGGCAGCGGGCCAACCCACACTACGCTTCCGCCCAGGACCAGCAGGGTGACGTGTATCTGGTGCGCGCGGAACGGAAACCCTCCGTGCCGGCGGTCATCTGCAGTGGGCTGAGCTTCCTGGTGCAGAGCATCACACGCCGCCGGCTGCGCACGCACAAGCAGTGGTCGCGCAGCTTTGCCCCGGCGCACGTCGAGCTGACCGGGGCGGACGGGACGGACGGGGCGGAGGTGCAATGCGACGGGCTCGCACCGATACAGGACGGGGAAGCGTTCTTCGACACGCCGTCCGCGGGCGCGGGACAGCCAGAGCGGGGCCCGAGCCAGCCGGGGAGCCTGATGGCGCACGACAACTCCCGCCAGCTGTTCGTGTCCGAGGGGGACCGAGCGACGGGCAGTGGCATTATCAATGGCTGGAGAACCAAGTCGGCGGAGCTGCACCACCACCAGCAACAGCAAGCTATTCAGGCGGGCCAGCAAGGCCAAGGAGCCGCCGCAGCACTCCAACAGCAGCAGCAGCAGCAGCAGCAGCAAAACCAGGAGCAAGGCGGCCCCACGACCGGTGGCATCTACGGACAACGAATCTCTTCCCACATCCTGGACGGCGTGCTGGACAACTCACTGCGACCGGTGCGCAACCGGGTGAAGCTATTGCGGCCGAACCTTCTCGACGAGCGGTACGACTACCGGCCGTTCTTCACCTACTGGATCAACACGGTGCAGATCGTGGTGATGATCCTGTCCCTCATCTGCTACGGCTTTGGCCCGATCGGACTGGGCATGGAGTACCGTTCGGCACAGGTGCTTGTGACGAGTCTGAGCCTGCAACAGGTACATACCCGAGAGTAGCGATTCAAGAGCTACAAAAACTATAAACTGATTTACTCACTCGCTAGTTTTAGAGCTCTTAGAGAGTTGAATCACTCTGCGTCGACTAACAACTCACTCACTCATTATTATTGAACTCACTCACGGGTTTAATAAATCTTCGATAGTTAAAACGCTCCGAATGAAATAACTTTCCGTGCGGGAAAGTAACTCACTTGCGAGTTAACTCTTGAAGAGTTTTTAAAACTAGCGAGTGAGTTAAATTACGGAGAGCGAGCTGCTTGGAGAGTTAATTCACTGATGAGTTGAAAAAAAAACTTACAGATGATTTAATTCAACCCATTTACTGCAAATATTTAACTCACTCATTCATTCTGAGTCATAATGCTCATTACTACCCTAAAGACCACGGTTCATGGATCGAAACTTTCATAAGCTAACATCTCGTTCGCGGTCCTTTGAATCGGTTTGAATATCGTCTTCTCAAGAATGACTCACAAACTTCACCCATATTCTCTGCCCACCTTCACAGGTACACCATCAAGAACCGCGCAACATTTGGATCGGTTTGCGGAGTGCGGACCTGATACATCTCGGCGCCAAGTACGGGGCATGCATGCGGCGCGACACAAAGATACTGGACGTGGTGTCCCGCACGCGCAAACACGAGCGGGAAACGGCCTGCTGCATACGGAATGACGATTCTGGCTGTGTACAGAGCTCCCAAGCGGACTGCTCGATCCGCGGTTGGCCATCGGTAAGTGTCCGTGGAAAAGCTCCACCAGCCGTTTTAACTAGTGATGGGAAAATGTCACTACTTTTTGGAACCTAGTACGTTCATTGAATCTGCTTTGTAGAAGGGATCAAACAAGTGAACTTCAAAAGTTTATCAATTATCTACAAAAACCATGCAAGGTTAATCCTATCGCTACGTTTAACACTCCAATCCATCCTCCCTCTCCCTCTTTCTTCCCAGAAGACGATCGCAACGTGGAAAAAATGGTCACCGGGTGAATCGGGCCCGGGCGGCCGCATCTCCGGCAGCGTCTGCGGTCTCGACCCAAAGTACTGCGATGCGCCGGCCTCGATCGCACCGCACGAGTGGCCGGACGACATCACCAAGTGGCCTATCTGCCGGAAGAACAACCAGCTGTCGCAGCGGTTCCGCTTCAAGGACCACACGGCCGAGCACATGGTGTGTGAGGTGATTGGCCATCCGTGCTGTATCGGCGTGTACGGGGAGTGTCGCATCACGACCAGAGAATACTGTGATTTCGTTAACGGGTACTTTCACGAGGAGGCGTCCCTCTGCTCGCAGGTAAGTCCGCTCCGCCACGTGTAACCGTCCACACAAGCTCAATCCGGCTCACCGCTCTTTCTCCTTAGGTCTCGTGCTTGAACGATGTTTGCGGCATGTTCCATTTCCTTGCCGTCGACTACCCGGACCAGTTCTATCGTCTCTTTACGTCGCTGCTGCTGCACGCCGGTCTCATCCATCTGATCATCAGCGTTGCCTTCCAGCATCTGCTGCTGGCCGACCTGGAGCGTCTGTTCGGTCCGCTGCGCACGGCCATCCTGTACATTGGGTCGGGGATCGCGGGTAACCTGACGAGCGCCATCTTTGTGCCGTACAAAGCGGAGGTAACGTATAGCCCGAAGCGTCTACTACACAGGGTTCTCCAAACTACGGCCCTCGGAAGTATAGCAAATAATTTTAAGATGTGGACAAAATCGTCCCTTAGTCATTAGATAACTTAATCGGCAATTGGCTCTCACCTGCATAGATTCTAAAGTGCACGGAAAAGTTTGGATACTCCTGGTCCACTACAATGCGGTTACGACTTATCACGCACCGTGTGTTCCTTTCCCTCCCAGGTTGGGCCGCTACCTTCGATTGCGGGTGTGCTGGCGTCGCTGATGCTGCAGCTCGTACTGTGCCACTGGAAGAGCTTGAAAAAACCACACATAGCTATGATCAAATTGCTTATCCTTGGCTGCACCCTGTTCGGGCTGGGAACACTGCCACTGCAGCAGAACTTTACTGGGCTGATCGCGGGACTGCTGACCGGTATAGCACTCACGCTAGCATTTGTACCATTTGTGAACGTAACGAAACATAGTCGTAAGAGTAAGGTAAGGAGCCCGGCTTTCGTGCCTGATCGTTTGAATGCCTCCCTTAATCCACCGCACGTCTCTTACATCCGCTTCCCGTTCCAGATCAACCTCATATGGACGTGCGTGACGCTACAGTTTGTGCTGTACGCCCTCATGTTCATCATCTTCTACGCCTTCCCGACGCTGTTCGAGTCGCTGAACTTTATCGACGGCAACCAGCTGCTGGATCCGAACGCGGGCCATGGCTATCACGACCATTACAGCCTGTACGATGGGTACAACAACTACAATCCGCTCGGCGGTGCCGGTGGCCATGCGTCCGGTGGGGGCCACACCCATGGCCATGGGTCATCGGGCATCGGTGCTGGCAATGGGATTAGCGGTGGTGGCAGCAACAATCACATTATGGGTACGTACAACAACAATTACAAATCTTCCGGAGGCGGCGGCAACGTCATGCACAATCATCACGACTACACTGCCGGTGGTGGCGGAGGCGGAAGTGTTCTGTCCGGCGGACCGAATCGGGATGGGGCCGGGCCGGGTCGCAGTACCGCCGGCAACAATCTGCTGAAAACGATAAGCCTGTGCGAGAAGGGCCAGTGCGTGGTGAGGCAACCGCGCCAGACGGACACGAATGCATGACGGCGATGTTTTCTGCTATTCACCGCACTCGAGCTATGCTTCGTCCTGCTATGCCTGCTCGTGCTGTACGACGTGGACGACTTTCAGATAGTGTATCAGTTCGTGCTGCATTGAGTTTGTGTGCAGCAAAGCGTTAGACGACGGAAAGAGAAAGTGTTGGCAAAAGTCCTCTTCCCAAAAGCAAAACCATTGAAAGAAATGAAAAATCCAGGAATGTACCAGGACAGCTAATTCCTCCCCCCCCCCCCAGGCAACTCATTGTGATCCAAGAAAATGGCAGTTAATAGAATGCCAAGCGACATCATGTCGTTTGTTCACGGTTTAGCAAAGGTGAGTTCTTTAGAAAAGAACAAAAAACAAGCACTGCTCCCTCCCCCTCCCCAAACATTGTTACAAACTGCAAATTGTGCAATTTCACTGCGACGAAAGTTCAACCCTCAGATACAATTGGGACGGTAGACGGGTAAACCCGAGGTGCAATTTAAAACATACGAATTATGCGGAATTGTGGGTTTATGACCAAACGAAAAACACATCTTATCCCACATTCGACCACCCTCCAACAATCATCCATGCCATGGACCTTATCGCTCCATTTCCGTCATCTTATCATTCTTACAATCATTCTTAGCAATTATCACTCAATATCATACCCATGCATCATTATCATTAATCGTACATGAAAACTTTAAGTAATAATAGCCAGCATAGCTAAAATCAAAACAAGGAAAATCCTAGAAATCACAAATATTCATTCATCTTAATCCCATTTGCGGCCATCCGTAACCTTTCAATCCGTGTCCTTTGTGTGCTTGGTAGGCACGCCGGGAAGCAGACCGGAAATCGGGGGAGGAAAGGGCGGTGTGTTGCGTTTCGATTTTGTATTTGTGAAAAGAAGAAAGCGAGCGTATGTTAAGAAGACGAGCTAGACGAGGTCGGTTTTCTTAAGCAACAAAATTGTAGACCTTTAGTTGTAGCTCTGTTCTTAGTCACGTGTTGATTCTTTTTGTACTCGTATTGTTACTCATACATCTCATCACAATCAAGCCGCGGGCCCAAGGGTGTGTTACATTTACCGATTGTTAAAGCTTTCTGTGTTATTTTTACCGACATATCCTTTCCTTTGTCCCATACTCACGAGTTCTGTAACCGGTGTTTCCGTTTTGCGGCGGATAACGCCTTTTCGCGCCACCATGTGTAGAGAAAAAAAACGGAGCGCGAAGTTTGTGTGGCAAATTGTGGAGCAAGCTGTGTGCAATGCAAAATAAAATGAGATAAAGTGTAGCATTTATGGAGAGAACCGTGAAACAAACAAGAAATCTGTGCACACAGCGCACAGCCACAGGAAGCGACACGTGGTCGGCAGCAGGACGATAGTTTATTAACAAAAACTAAAAGGTCCCATAACGATTGCACGAGGTATGGTGGTGGTGGAGCTAGAAGCCCCACGAGATGCGTTTTTGAAAGCCCGTAATATAATAGTAATAAACACACACATTAGCAAACATTATCTAACAGTGGAATAAAGCAAGCGAAAAGGAGATAAGGCAGAAAGAGACCGAAAGCAAACAACAAAATGAGCTAAAACATTGCAACCAAGTTAATGAGGAAAACACAACACAAAAGAGAAAACACACTATTAAAACTAAAACACATACACACGCAGACACAAAAAAAAACAGACTAATAAAAAAATACAAAAATCATACACACAAACACACACACACACAATCTAGGCAACGTATTGTAATAACTCTCTAGATAAGCGATACCCCAATTCTTAGAATTGTCCCCTCAGTTAGTGAAAATGAAAGAAATTAACGGAACGCAAAACGCAACACGCAAGCATGGAACAAAACAACCACACAACATAAGTAAAGTAATTGATAAACCAACACACACTCCTAACACAACTTCTTGCAACCGTGCGCCCGGAACAACACAGTTTGATTGAACGTTACCTTGCTTTGGAAAAGGGCAAGCGAGGGGTAAAGGAAGGAAAGGTAACAAATCCGAATACAAAGCAACAACAAAAAACAAAAACTTGCACCCAAAGAACTCTAGAACTTATCAATAAACTTTAGTGTATAAGAATGGAGAATGGAGAATAGAACCAGAAGCTTAGGATGAAAAAGCAAACGAGAAACCACACAAAATATGGCGGTCAAGAAGGAAAAAAGACCCGGAAAACGGTTAAAAAAAACAAGAACAAAATCTTATGTAAGTAAATTCTAATAATAAAACCTCTATTTCGATTTAAAAAAAACACATGTCTATTAGTGTGCTGTTTGGTGGAACAAACGAGGATCTCTTTTCTTTCACGATTAAACCACGCCCGGCCCTCGGTAGATCGGTTTGTGTTTTACGTTCAAATCGTCTCCATACGACTGCGTCCATTTATTGAACGCGCCTTTAAGCATATGTATTTCTCCATCACCAGCATTGTTTGTTGCACCTGTAGTCGCCATTGAATGCCTATTTTGTCGGTCCAGACTCTCTTTCTACCCTTACGGTTAACTAATACAACCTAATCGTTTGCTAAGCATTGATTTTGCAACCTCGTTTTTTAAACCGCTTCACATGCAACAGCTGTAAAACGATGGTTCGATACAATTGTTTTGTCTTGTTGTGTTGTGGCTTTGTGTTTGTGCGACAAGCACGCGTTATCTTAAGCATTGGAATATCCCCTACAACCTAACCAACTGTTTACCACTTACTCGAATGCAAAGGCAAGGTGCATTCTATATTTGATTAGAAAATAGTAATAACATAGTTTAACTTTATACACCACTCACCTACTAATTGGCAGTTAAGTCTAGATACGAAATATTAACGCTTTTAACACCTGGCGCAATAGGCTTCCTGCAGGGACAAGCATTGTAAAGGGCGTTTGTTGCAGGATTTTGTTCGAGCTTTGATTTAGGCGTAGTACGATGGAGGAATTGTAAGATCACTCAGCACCGCTAGCTGATCTTCGGTGAACTTGAGCTGATGCACTTCCCAGTTGTCGTGATGGGTACGTTTGAAATCACCCATCGTTTTCCTTATGGTGGCCTATCGATAAAACAAGAACCGTAAAGAAACCATGTAAAAATTACAATGCCCAAAAGTGTACCGTATCCGCCATACTCACCGGTATTGGTTGCGGATCGTTCAGATGTGCACCGAGATGCTCGAACACATTCGGCACAAACTCAGGCACTTCGTACGGGTAGGCGGATATAAAGGCACACAGTCCGAGGACACCGGTATGCCGAGCTAGGACGGCATTTGCTTCCGCACTGCAAGAAAACAAATTCCACCATAAGCACGTGTTAGATTTGCGGTCCAACCGAACAGTCAAACCTTTCTCCCATCCACTTACTTTTCATTTCGTGCGACCTCGCTCGAGCAGGCTTGTGCCGCCGACTCAACCCGAATCCGCTTGGTGCGGATAATCTTTGTGCGGCATTTGCGCTTGAACAACTCGAGCAGCTCCTCGGTCGCGGTAAGGAACGAACAGTGCACCAGCCCGCAAAGCACTTCGGCTGCCTTCTCGCGAACCTCCACCACACTGTCCTCGAGCAGGCGCAGCACAATCTCCTGCACCTTCGCCTTCCACTCGGGCCGGCTCAGGATAATGGTCATGTTGTAGAAGACCTGCACCTGCAGCACATCGATCACGGCTCGCCGGGCGGACCAGAACGACATCTTCGACACCTCATCGATCTTGGCGAGGGCCGCATCCATGCAGCTCGGGAGTGTCAGCGCTTGCGATATGAAGGCGAGCAGCAGGGTGCAGATTTCGCTCAGCTCTTGGTCATGCTCGGACCGCTCCAGGCGGCACGCGATTGGGAGCAGTTCGAAGTACTCTTTCTCGTTCCCGTTAGAGTACCGATGGATGGTGTACGTGATCCAGTGTGCAACTGTGAACCAAAACAATGGAACGGTAGTAGAAATAGGCAATAGAAACGAAACGACCGAAAATTGGGCACTTACTCGTTTTAAACAGTCGCACCGCTTTAACGTATTCACTGTCCCCATCGGCCTGCTCCTCCACCCCCTCCATCTGCTGCGCACCATCCACTGCCGACGCTTTCGGTTTCGGCGGTTCCGGATCCTTCTGCAGCAGTATGGCCAGCTTTGGCATAACGTAGGCTATCATTTCGCTGCGCTGCGGTGATATCGCCCTATATTCGTAGCCCTCGAACCGCAAATCGCCCTCAAAGATGTTGATCAGCGTATTGCCCAACCGCTCGCGCAAACTCTGGAACGGATGGTCCAGATGGGGCTTCAGATAGTCCAGCAGCCGGTGGGCCACGCTTGCCATGCGCCATACGTGCTGATTGAACGCGCCCTGTAAACAGTACAGTCGGTTGCAGTCGCTGAAGCTGTTCGCGTCTTGTAGCGGATCCTCCAGCAGCACTTCGTGCAGCCAGTGCTGCTTCGACGGATCCATCGACTGGGCCGCCGTCGCAAAACACATGCCCCAGTACATGTCCGTATCGACCGTGACGTTCTGCATGCCCAACCGTATCAGCGGCACCATCCGTGCGTACATATTGCGCGTCATCTCGTACGGCCAGTGCTTCGCGCCGCGCATTATTCCCGTCAGCACCTCCACCGCGCACCGGTGGTTGCTTTCGGCCGCCTTGTCCTCGATCAGCCGCTTCATATGGCACAGGAAGCGATCAAGCAGCCGGTCCCCGAATACCTTCATCAGCATCTTGATCAGCAGCATCCGCGAGCTACTAAACTCGTCCCTGCCCTTCTTCTCCTCCAATGACCAGTATCGGATCAGCGTGTCGACGTTTTCCTGCTGATCGAAAAAGTTGAATATGGTCCGCTCGTGCGCGGACATTTCGTCCACCGTACGGTTCAGCTTCGGCTGCTCCGCGCTCGGTGCGTACATCTTGAAACCCTGCGTCCATCCGAAGCATCCCTCCGCCGTATACATGTAACGCGGTTCGTCCCACTCGGCCTGATTTTTTGGCACCTTTGCCACGTCGTACTGGAGCCACGCGTTGTCGTCCCGGTAGCCGGGCGCCACGTTACTTCCCGGGTTGGGTGGAACCGGCTCGGAAGCATCCTTCCCCGCCAACCGTGCCACTATCTCGAGCGGATTCATCACGACCTTCTTCTGCGGGCGCTTCTGCTGGCGGAATATGCCCAGTAGCAGCTGAGTGGCTAGCTTGCGCTCGACCACCGAGTCGTGAATTAGGTGATTCACTGCCAGCCGCGTTACGGACGGAGGATGTTCCGCGTACGGGTGGCACAGATTGATGAGCATGGCCGACGCGAGGTAATGGTACCGAAGGTGCAGCTTGCTCGTCTCCACCGTTTGCACAATATCCACCGCCAGCTGGCGGAACAGCTCCAGGTTGCGTTTGTTCTGCCGTTCGCGTGCAGCCTGCCCCGCAGCCAGATCCAGTTCATCCACCTGGGTGCGCAGGGCAAGTGCACGCTCCACCACCTTTTCGCCAATGTCCACCTCCAGCAGGTAGGTTGGCGATTGACCATCGATCATCTTCTTCAACCCATCGACCAACCGCACAATCGACGGTTTCTCCGATAGCTTCGAGCGTAGCAAAGCCGGCCAAACGCGCGACAAGTACAGCCAGTTGTTCTGCGATATCAACCGGCCCCGGCGCTTGATGAACAGCAGGCACAGAATACCCTTGAACCGCTCGTGATTCGTGTTGGCGTCTAGCTGCAAACACTCCACGATGCGATCCGTCAGCAGTGGGTAGGCATACGGGAACTGGTACAGCATTTCGTGCAGCTTTGCCTGGGCCTCGATCCGCACGGTCGAGTAGTACGAAACGGACAGTTCCAACAGCTTCCTCATAACCTCCAGATGGGTTGCACTGAACAGCGGTAGGTTCATCTCGTCCCGACAATCCTGCTGAATTATGACGCGCGTCACCACAACCGCCCGGACGTCCCGTTTCCAGCGGGTCAGCTGGTACGTCTGGAACCGCTTGGTGGAGTTGAACGTTTTCAGCTGCATCTCGTACGAACCATTCGGGTGCTTCCGCAGCACCACCTTCTCGTATAGCGTGACGATCGATTTTAGCGTCTGCGTGTCGTCTTCCGACACTTCAAGTATGCGATCCTGCAGCCGACCAATCGTGCGAATGATTGCCTTCCTCACATTCTCTCCGTTAGGCATGCGTATCTCCAACCCATCGAAGCCAAGCGTAACATTCAGCTGCAGCTCCTTCAAATCGACACACGTTTCAAACAGCTCGATCGGGTCCTCGTCCGTCCAGTTCGGTAGAAAGTTGTAGCAGCGTATCAGTGCCTGCACCATCATCACACTGCGATGCAGCTCTTCCCGCGACAATGTAAGCTCTCCCGCACTGTGCTGGTCGAGCTTGTCCAGCAGCGCCGGCAGATAGCGATGCATAACGCGCTCACAAACCGCCAGCGCGCCCGCGTCCGGCACGCGCCATTCGATCTTACTGTCAGGTGACATTTTTTCACCCCACCGCTTCACGGGCACAATCTCCGACAGGGGTTTCTCGAAGCAGGTGGGACTGTTGCGGATGTCCATCGTTTGCACGGTGGACATATTGCTGAGCAGATTGCCAACGATCTGGGCCAGAGAGCGCGATACACGCTTGCACTTGAACCGTGCCAGTCGGTCCACAATCGGCAGCAAATCGTCGATATAGTTGCGCACGATCTGCGGGTCGCCACGGACCAGGTTCGTTAGCAGTACCAGATAGTACAGCATCTCATCGTTGTGCTTCTCCAGCTCCTCCACATTGTCGTGTTCTCCCATGTAATCCTCGATAAGCCGCAGCACGTGGGGCATCAGGATGCGCAGCACCTCCTTGCCGTGGATTCGGGCAAACAACCGCACCAGGCAACCCACCAACTGGCCGGCCACGTTCGGTTCGAACAAACGCGTTTGGACGAACTCCATCAGCTTTCTGGCCGCGGCCGCGACGATCTTCTCCGACGACTGACCCATAATGCCGTGCGTGCAGGTCTGCACCATCGGTTCGAGCAGCGATTCCGCCTTCGAGCGGGCCGTGTCAAGGTCGGACTGTTCCATGCGCACGTTGTTGGCGGAGCTGTTCTCGATCAACAGAAACAGCCGGTCGAGATACTGCAGCGCGAAGCTCTCAAAGTCAGCCGTCTGCTCGCACAGCAGCCGCTCGTCATCGGTCAGGTTCGTGTGGTACTGGCCCGCTTGCGAACAGTCGATGATCGGTATGAGGAACGCCACCGACGTTAGGAACTGGAACGTGATGACCGTTTTCATCAGATCGTTCCCATCGATGCCGGGCAGCGTGGCCAGAAACAGCGGTATCACGTGAGTGCGACCCTCTGTATAGCCCTTGTGGCCCGAAACGAGCGCACGGGACACACCGATCAAACCGTGCAGAGCGGCCGTCAGCTTGCGCGGTTCCGTCAACGAGTCCAAACTTGCGTAAACACGCTCAATAATGCTCGGAATGATCAGCGCCGGTCGAAGATCGGCCAAACATTGAAAGATTTTGCCAACCTCCTGCGGGTTCAGCCGAGAGTACATTGCCTGCAGTGCTACCGGCTTCATGCACTCCACGAACGCAGTTATGCACTCTTCCGTCAGCTTGTCCTCGGTCGGTATCGGGCGTATGTGGTGGCCCTTGCGGTACCGCTCGATCACCAGCCGATCGATAAAGAAGCGCGGCAGCAGGATCAATATTTCGCCCAGCATTTTGACCCACTTACCCGAGTTGGCCGGATGCAGGTACGATTCGATCGTGGACATGAACGTGTTGAGGTACTGCTGGGCGCTGCTACGTGGTCCCAGTGCCGACACGATCCACGTGGCGACGGCGTCCGGCTGCAGCCCGTTCGTGCGGCCACTCTTCGTGCTGCGGTAGTTGACGGGAAAGTTGATGGAACGCGTGATACGTGCAAACATGGTCGGAATGTGGGGCTCCCAGTCGATGTGACCAATGTTCTTCAGCCCAACGACCGCAAACATCGTCATCAGATCGCCAGCCCACGGTGGATTGTGGTACGCGTTCCAAATCGACATCAGCTTGTCAAACCACAGCTCGTAGCCCTGCTCGTAGTTGAGGAAGATGTTCAGTATGGTGACCACCTCACATCCGCTCCCATTTTCCAGTGGTTGTATACGGGGCATCAGCTCGTCCAGTATTTCCTGCGTTGAGGATGGTGGAAAGTAGCTGTTAGAAATGAGATGGAAAGGGGAAAATTAAAAAATTGGGAAAGGTTTCACATTTTGGTTGAAAAGCGAAATACTCACGGTGTACACACTTGTATTGCACATTGCAGATTGCCCTCCATGGTTCTGGGAAGGGAAACGAAAAAAGATATGTGAATTTAAAACACTTGGCCAGGAAAGAGAGGTTTAAGCAATGCCACTCTTCATAGATAAATATAGCCGCTAATGAAGTAAAGAAACACCACGACTCCTTCCCTAAGCGATGATGAAACACCCGGTGACCGATGATATCCCAATTTCATTCGTGAAGTTTGCTTTATGGTCCAGGAAAAGTGCAACGGTTTTAGTGGACAGTCATTTACTGCTAACACAATGTCCTCAATTTTTGTTTTAGACTACCCGAATGGCACTGTCCTAGGTACCTTTGTAGATTGAATATACTATGACCATGAAAAACGTTTTTAAAGGCCAAAATAACACCTCGTTTTCATGCCCAGTAGCCAAATACATATTCCCAAGCAATGATGCCCGATGCAGCCAGAAGACATTGAATTCTCACTCCGAACCTTTTGCGACATTATCTACATTAAACACACACAAACTCTTGCTAAACACCTTCCAGAAAAATCCACCATTACCGCCGAGAACATTGTAAAATAAAGTGAGGAAAGGAAGTAAGGAAGTGTTTGCTGAATGTATCCACCACATCAAGCCCAACGGCCACCCATCGAACAACATTCTACCGCTTTCGCAAGTGAACCGAATGATTACGTGAATGAGCGAGAGAAATAAGGCGGATTAAAAGATAAAAAAGAACGTTGATAGATGATGATTTACGCTTTCTGCTGTCCGTTAGCGTCCATCTCGATGCCGAGGTACTGGGCGACGGTGGACAGATCGTAGCCCATCTCCTCAGCGGCGGCTTCGAGCAACAGTGCCAGCGGTGATTTTGGGCTTTCGCCTTGATTCTTCCTGCAGGTACGCAAATGGGGATGGGAGCGGTTTTACTAACCCCGTCAAAAACAAAAAAGGGTTCTTTTTGCTTCTTGCTTAGCGTCATCTGCACGAGGGCTCGGGGACAACATGCACAAGGCTAAGAATGGGACTAACATACAGAGGCACAATCCCCTCGTCCGGTGGATACTTACGTCGTTGTGTTGAACAGTTCACCCTTTTTGTTGAGCCGCGACACGACGAGATGGAACAAATCGTACAGCGGTCTCCAATCGATCTGCAAGTCTTCCGTGCTTAGCCATTCGCGCTTTCTAAAAGAAAATTCGAAATATAACTGGTGGCTCTCCAGTGTAGTTGAGTATACATACCGTAACAGAAAGAAAATTGCTTCACTGATTTTGTTGATAGCATCCGGATCGAGTTTGGGAATGACGAGCATTTCCACCAGAAGCTTCACGAACTTTACGTGATCCTCTTTGGAAAACTTCATGCCGTACAGTTTGATGTATCTGCAAAACGAGAAAAAGGGTCATTAGAAAAGGGCGGACAGGTTTTCTCCGTTTTCCAGGGCTGACTTACGTCACCAGATTCCGGATGTTCAGCATGACCGCTGGTCCCATCTCACGCATTGCCACCGCCTTGCCAAGATTATTCTTGATGCTTTCCAGGTTGGCCTGTGACTCATCGTCCAGCTTCTCCGTGTACGGTAGAAATTTGTTGCAAAACAGCTCCTTCTGCGGCTTGAACCCGAGCTTCTCGTAACGCTCATTGCGCTTCGGTCGGTTCTGCTCGAAGCTGTCACTGCTTTCGTCATCCACCATGGTCGAGGAGTTGGTATCCGTTTCTGCCAGTGTGCTCAGCGACGAACATGACTCCGTGGTGACGGACTGTGCCATCGTTGGGCTGTAGTCGCTGACGTACACGACACCGTTGAAGACTTGTGTACTAACGCAGCACCACGACACAGCGTGGAAGCGGATATCCTCTCCAATAGACTGTTACTGTATGTGATCCGAATGAATGCCTCCGACAGTGGACTCGCGTGTTGTCCACTCACGTTTTCACCAGCGACCTTCTGCAGACGGCTGCGAAGATGTATAATTGTATGCAAAAATGCAGACCGTACCTACGGTTCGTTGCACCGTTTACACTAGAGCACCGTGTGTTCGTTGATCGGGATATGAAAAATATTGCGCTTTAGACTATTTCGATATCGTTGCTGATTTCACTCCCCTCACAACGCACATCTCCCTGAGTCGTGGACGTTTCCTGCCAGCAAGCAACTACCCTACACTACCCGACACTCTGGCACTCTGCTTTGCTGTGGAAAGGCAAGCCTCTGCGTTGCACTCAGCGGTTTGTCTGCGCACCGTGAATTGGAACCACACTGCTATTGCCTGTCCAGGCACGATGACTGGACAAATCGGTTCGGTGAGGTTTCTGTTTTCTCGCTGGAACAAACACATAAAAACTAAGCCTTCGTCTAGTAATGAATGCAAAGTGATCAAACTGCAGTGCTCTCTCGCTCGTTCTGAACAGTCATTACGTTCAACATTTTTTCACACCAAGCAGCGCACCACCGACTGGTTGACATTAGCAGTGCTGCCATCGCTCAATTTCCTTTGCTCTGCTACAGGGTGGTTATAAGTGGCTTGAAACCAAAACAAACATCCCTCTACAACGCCACTTTATCTGTGTGCGACTGTGACTATTTTAAAACAAAATGTAAAAAGAATGAACAAATTTGCTAGTGCAACAAGACATAGTTATTAATTAAATTCTTACTTTCATCTCTCTGTTAACGCCATCTGTTGTTCGGAAAGTGAACTACCTGAAACTTATCTACTTTTTGTGATTTATAAAAGACCGTTCAAAAGTCGTTTTTTTTATTAATATCCAGCTTAATGTGCATAATTTCAATTACTTTTTTTTTATTGTCGATACATTATGCATCTTGCAGCATATTCGTTCCGGCCCTTTTCATCTTATTGGCAACACTGCTAAGCTGTCAAAACCTGTGCATTTTTCGATTTGACACTTTCCATATGATCAACATGCATGCTATTGTTTTGATTGCCCAAATATACACATTTCGAACAGAAAAAAAAGAAAAACAGCACAAGCTGCGCGTAACGTTCTGCAACACGAGAGCGCCCGTTTTTGTTCATTATCTAATAATTCCTCTCTTTGTTTTAGATGAGTATGTTTCGAAATTGTCTTCTCCTCCGTATGTTTGTACCGCAGCGAAGCATAGCCGTTGGACGGTTTTACTGTGTGACGGGGCGAGAATTGCAACCGAACGACGGTTCGTCCTCCTACTTTGGCCTGCTCAAATCCGCTACGGATGCAAAGGAGGTCCTCGAATTCCTGCCCACAATTAGTCGCACCAAGCAGGACCGTCACGTATATACACTGCCCGCGTTAAAGACGCTGTTCGAGTTGCAGAAAAATGGCAAAAGTACGCTTCGCTCGGAGCAAATACTTAGGCACCCCCGGTTTGCCGAGCTTTGCCAGAACGTCCGCTTCGAGTCGCGCAACTTCGTAATGAACGACATCACGGATTGTTTGAAAATTCTCACCTACCTCGGGGTGCATACTAATAGCGAGATTATCACCGTGCTGTTGCAGCTAATACGTCACCAAATCAATGATGTAACATTGGATCACATAGTATTTCTTAGCTTTATCCTTAAAAAGCTCGATCGGACGCCGCTCGTCGAGGCACTGCAGATCGCCCTACCGATGCTGTTGCAGATACAGATAGGCTACAAGCTAGACCATGAAAATGTTCAACAGTTAGTCGATCTGCTGGAGTTTGTGTCCCAGCATAAGGTGAACGATCGGACCGTGATGAACGTGGTGAGCGCATTGACGCTTCACGGCACAAACCTATCGCCTGAGCAAGCCATCAACACGCTAAAAGCGTTAGCTAGCTTCAACAACTTTTTGCCACAGTACGGCAAACTGCTGCAGAACGTTTTCACCGTGCTGGAGCGTGATTTGGACCAGCTACAGTTCAAAATGCTCGACTACGCACTGAAAAGGGTGCTGGAAAAGAACCTGGAACATTTCCCGATGTTCTACCACGAGGCGTTCCTGAAGCGCTGTGCCCAGTATGCGATCGATCACGACATTGGACTGCTGAATGCGCTTTATATGCTGAAAAAATTTAACAAAATTTCCTTCCTTCACATCCCGCTGCTGGACTACATTGCTGCACACGCCGGCAAGCTTTCGATTGTACCGACGTCCGGCATCATCACGATCGTGGCCGGGTTTTCCAATGCCAACTATCGGCCAGAGCGGTGGGAAACGATAAAAGAGGAAATTGCCCGCAATTCTACGATAACGACCGGGTCCATCCCATGGATACGCTATATTTTGGAGCTGCTTTCGCTGGACATCTTCAATCCGCAGCTGCTGGCCTACTGGCTAAATCCTCAAGCATTGGAAGCGAACATGGCACGGAATGTGCTGGTGGATTATCTGCAGCTCACTGAACTGGGTCAAACGCTTCGGTTACTGTACGGACGGCAGTATCAAGGCGATTACCCCGCAAAACACTACATCGAGAAGTCGGTCATGCTGATGTTGCAAAACAATGACCATCCTTTGCTGAAACCGTTGGAGTTGGCGTTTGGTGGGGAAGAGTACGTGAACACACAGGTCGTTACCGAGCAGGGGCACGTCCTTGACCATGTTATTGCTTTCGACGCGGAAGGTAACGCGGTCAAGAGGTGCGCTCCGTCATTGGAAGGTTCTGGTGTTCCGTTGGAGGACATACGACAACAGGCAACCAAGCTGTACGTACCACCTCTGCATTTGGTTTAAATCACTAATGGCATTTAATGAATTATTCGTTTTACTTATTTGCAGTGTTGCCGTGCTGTTCCTTCCTAAAAGCTGCTACGCCATTAACGTTAACCGGTTACGAGGCCGCTTTGCGCTGCATGTGAAAACCATTAAAGCTCTCGGTATTCCTACCGTTACCGTGTCTCCTGTGATATGGTCGAATCTTCCAGAGTCGGAACGGATCCCCTTCCTGCAGCGCGAGGTACGAGAAGCACTTCAACAAGCATCTTAATTCGAACGGAAGCGCTAGTCCAAATAGAATGTTCATAAAAAGACGTGTCACGAACAGCTTGACAAACACGTTGCACACAAACGATGATAAATAAAACAAAAACAAGGTCAAATTCTAAATCAAGCCTTTTTCTTTTATTGGAATAATCTCAATTTGTCTACACTTCAAGTCGCACTATAGATTTTCATTTGCAACACTTGAAGTAATGCACACCCGCATGAAGTTAAGACGAATCACTGATACGGATTCATAAACCCCATACATGGTAACGTTACTCCCAAACCTAACTGAATACGAAGTGAGAAAAAATTTGAATTTTCCTAAAAGAAATCGTGGCTTTTTCGTT